>KN714652.1:1378640-1707617 GCA_000812005.1 Coccomyxa sp. LA000219 | reverse complement strand
ATTCTTGAGCAGCTGGGAGTTGATCGGCCCTTCGGCCAAGGAAAAGTAGTCTTTCCTTACTGTCCTGGTCCTGGGCATGGCTGCTGCAGCCGGAAGCAGGTCTGCAACTTCGCGAGCCATATCGACTCCTCTGCAGCTACTCACTACTGCCTGCAGTGATACAGAGTGTTTCAGGTCGCGTCGACTCGCAGAGGAGCATTCGATGAGTTCTATTGGCATATCAAAGGTGAATGTAGGGGCGTCGAGACCGCTGAGATCGTAAACGGACTCTAGCAAAACAAGACGCCCCTGCCAAACTGTCTTTTCACTCAGGGCCTGCGGCCTGCACGCCTCATCTCAAACAATTCTATACGTCTATAGACACCCATATACTGGCACGCGCACTGTCTAGCCGTGCATCCTTGCAAGTGGCATCATGCAAAATACCTGCCTTCGCAGTGCACCAACAGGCAATAAGGCCGGCGTTCCGCCTCTGCAAGCTTCTTTATATAGCCAGGTCTTACCTTTGTGAACTAGCAGTGCACTGCCGGCCGTCTGTGGGGCTCTGTGGTGCACCCAAAGCTCTTGTCCTGCTGCTGCTCTATGCAAGGGGGGCCCTGCTCGATGATGATCTGCTCCACGATGTTTGCTCGGTGAAATGGTCAACGGCAATAAAGCTGGGGGGACTTGCAGGCATCTCCAAGCTTGTGCTGCTTGCTTTCAGCTCCAGTGTCCAAGGGCAAGGAGAACAGGCACGCCCTATTACGCATCTGCGTCTCGAGGTCAATGGCTATTCCGAGACTGGTGTTGACCGCGCACTTGCATCGACTGCGATGCTGCTACAATCATTTATGAACATCCTGGACTAGCGGATCCAATCTCGATGGGGTAGTACTGGTGTGTGCCGCCGTAAGCAGTGTGAGACAGCCATGACGCACTCCGTACCACACTACTAGTAGTACTCAGTGCAGAGATGTAAAGTAAGGCCTGGATCAACCTGGACTGCCTCATTGCGCTCCAAATAACGTGTTGGTGATACAGAGGACCCAATCAAGTGCACCACTTGCATGTGCAGGCATAAGCACGGATTGCGGATGCTTATGCTGGGCAGAATTGCTGACAGGCCTCCTATGAAGTCCAGCTCCACACATCTCTGACATACATGTCCACATCTTACAGAACCTCACACTGACCAAGTCACACACGCCCAATACTATTCTTCATATGGAGGCGGTAGAGCAGCGTTAAGCTGTATGTAGACTACGTAGTCAAGGCGAGACACTGTGCTCCACACATCCCAGTTGCAGTTGTGTTCTCTCTGCTCAGCAAGGCTTGCAAGTTAGCCTATGTAAGCAGCTGACAAGATATCCACATGCCAAATCGCTAACTCACACAGTATTGCACTTGGTGAGTGGAGGTCCAGAGATCGCCAGTCCCACAGATTGCCAGAAGCATGGCTGCAGCAGTAGCCAGGTGGCTGCCCTAGCCCTTCTTCTTCTTTCCCTTGCGCTGCTCAGTCACCAGCTTGGACAGGCCCGGCATGGCCAGCTTGACATTGCCTATCATGGCGCTGATGACCTCCGTCTCAGGCACCTGCTTCAGAAGCTCCTTCTCACGTGCTGTGGCGTCTTGCGCCCGCGAAAGCAGCTCCACTGCCTGCAAGTCCACCAGCCCATCTCTAAATCATGAGGACACTCAAGAAGCTACATTTAATCCTTGCGTATCTGAGTATGACTTCTCAGACCCCTCGGGGGCTGAGAACACATGGCACTCCTTGCTGCTGCTGCTCTGTGTGGCTGGAGCTCAGGCTACGCCAGACCCTGCTCACATGCAGGATGTGAGCATAGCCTGAGCCCCAGCCTGCCCAAGATGAGCAAGAAATTCCCTGCGCACACTGGAAGGCACACAGTGCCTCGCAGTCATCATATGAAGCCCCCCACCTTGCTCATTAGTTCCTGATCTAGCAGGGCAGGGCTTGATGCTTGTCAGCACATCAGCATCAGCATATCTCAAAAGAGCTGCAGAACCTCAGGCAAAGGCAGAGGCACTGCGCCTTCAACTGAGGAGATTTTCTGGTGATGTGGGAATTGATAAGCCCACCTGCCGCGCTGCACGGCCCTTGCGCTGGGATCCAGGTGTCATCTTCACCTTCAGCTTGTAGTTCTGCAGCGCATTGTATGGCGCACACATCTGCACACAGGACCCTGCTTCAGGTTTCATAAGCACACAGCTCATGCAAAATGCCTCTCCTTATATGGAAGCATTGCGCAGGACCTTTGCGTCTGAATGCACCACATATCCCTGCAAGTGGACTTGCAAGCAGGCGCTTGAGCGACCTTTCTCTGGAGTCCTGCTCCCAAGGACTCATCCAGGTGTTCCTGGCTTCTTTGCACCACCGAGAAAGTACTACTGCTGCTATTATAGGCTTCAAGGAGAGGGCATCACCGGGAGGGCGTAGAGGAGGATGTCTGTGGCACGGGGCTGTCCAGTGAGGCTGTCCAGCTCCTGCAGCTTATCGCGGTCCTCCTCCGCCACCAGCTCCACATGCTCCTCCGCCAGAATGGCCGCTATCTCCTTCGCATCCTTGCTGTCCTCAGCCTGCACCTAAACTTGGATCAGCTGTCTTTGTCAATGCCAGAGTAAGGGCCTCTCATCAAGACACTGTGCTATCTCTTAGGCACACTGACTATCCCCAGCCAGACTCAGACTCCGTCTACAGAGTAGGAGCCTGAATATTGACATATGGAGCTAGGCTTTCATCCTCAGGAAGGGAGTGCGGGATGGTCAGACCCTGGCAAAATTCAAGCATGGGAGAGACAGGAATATACTGAGGACAATGCATGACGCCTCAATTTGTGAGTGCACGTCAAAGTACTGCAGGAGAGAGAACAAGCAGAAAAGAATGTCTGTCTCGGGAAAGCTGTATGTACCTTCAAGTTGCCATTCTGCTGTTCGTCCGCAGAGGGTTCTGAGCTGGACTCGTCACTGTCGCTGCTAGCGTGCTGAGCTGCAGCTGCAGCCTCCTCAGCAGCCGCTCTCTCCTCAGCCTCTGCCTGCAATGTCATTCAACACATCTCCAGCACATTCCCCTGCTACGTTTCAGGCACTCGACTCCTGTCTAAGATGCAGTCACAGTAAGCAGTAGCCATGTGTGCAGTACTGCAGGTAGGTCATGAGGATCAGAAGTATCTACAATGCTTTCCGCTGCCTTCTTGCTGAGGACCTTCAGCTGTCTTCTGGAGAGTCACGTCCCTGGAGTGCCTGCCTCTCTGCAGCATAAGACAGACTAGCCGTTTAACCTTTTCTCTGGGCTTCTCTGCTGTTTCTGCAGCAAGTACAGCGAGCAACACACCTGCGCGCGAGGGCCTAGTCTGGCGCCAGCAGCCGCCAGCTCCTCAGGAGTAGGCTTCCGTGCAGCAGCCTCCGTCACCACCTCGGGATCCCTCTTTTTGGCCTTGCGAAGCTCTCGCTTCTCCTTGACGCTCTTCTTCTTTCCTGCACAAAGACAGGCACATCTTTCAGGCTTGATGTCCTACTGCTTGGGTATGTCTGATCCAAGTCAACATCGCTTGTGACGTAGTGCCATCCCGGGGCAGAGCCATGTGTCATGATAACCAGTCACAAACACTCCCAACGGGATAGGCCTCTAACACCTCCTTGATTGACAGAACAGAGAGCGGCAGCAGCCCAGAGAGGCTGTCCCTGAACCCACATGTGCCACATGCGGAAACATGACGTTCATGATAATCTCAGTGTGCAGGGCGTACAATCCCCACCTGCAGGAGCCAGGACCTCGAGCGCCAGCTGGCGGTCCTCCTCATCCTGATGCGCATACTTGTTCTTCGCGCGCTTCAGCTTGCTGCGCTTGCCCCGCGCCAGCGCTGCTGCAGCCTCCGCCTCCTCCTGTGCTGCCGCCTGAAACATATGCATGAGCAAGCTCAGTGGCAGAGCTTTCAAGGGTAGAGTACTGATCTTGTAGATGCCCACGATAGAAAAGTGATGCCCATGAAAAGTGCTGCCCTCAGGATGGCACTCAGTGCACAGATATTCGTGGGTTCACAATCTGGTGGAAGGCAGAAAGCTGGGACGCAGAGGTCATCCATGATATGCAGCCCTCGGGGTAGCTCCGAACCCTTCACAGCCTGGGGAGCCAAGGGCTTCAAATGAAGCACACCTTTGCTGTGCGGCGCTCCCGCTCCGCCTTCCTGGCTGCTTCAAGCTCGGGGTCTGCTGCTTCGGCTACAGGTGGCCCAGCTCCATCTGCTTCCTTGCCCTGCAAACCCACAGAGAACCTGAGCAGAACCCCTGCAGCACCTTCCTGGTGGCAAACCCTTGCATTAGGGTCATGTAGGGCGTCCAGAAAGTAGCATCACTCCCCTGAGGTCTTTGGAAGTGCACATGTGCACCTGTCAGCATGCGAGGCTTGTTACTATCATGGGAAAGTTCATGACCTGTTACTATCATGGAAATGCACCTCTCAGCATGCAAGACATGTGAAAATTTCTTTCTGTTCTAGGTCTTTATGCCCTGCCAGCATGCAAGGCTTGTTGCTATCATGGGAGTGCTCCCCATAGCGTGCAAGCCATGTTACTATCATGGGAGCATGCAAGGTCATGTCTCAGCATGTTAGTGATATGGTTTGCCCTCAGCATGCAACAGTAGTAGGGTTTGACTGCTGATCCTTGCCACTCACATGAGAATACACAAAAGATGGCATCCTATTGTGTTTGCCTGTCACACCTTTCTGAGTACCTTCCGCTCTGCAGCTGACAGGTGTCGCCTGGGCGCGCCGCTGTCGCCCTGCTCATCCACCCCATTTGCCTCACCAGGAGCCAGGTCACCTTCCTCGCCTTCTGCCGCGGCTTCCTGCCCAGCAGAAGCTGAGCCAGGAGCGTCCAGGCCATACTTGCTGTACTGCCCCGGTGCTCTGCTGTCCTGCCTGCCTACATTGCTTGACGCCGCCTGCAACATCACAGCACTATGCCTCAGCGCTATGTCTCAGAGCGCCTCATGCTTCGACACAGTTTGGCAGAGGTGCAAGGACTGCGCATACACCCTGCAGAGCTCTGCAGAGGGTCTAGGGTCCATGTGAAGGCATGGTGGGATGCCGCTGGACGAGCCTTTGCAGCATTGCAAACACAGGGGTTGGATGGGACAGTGGGATGGATATTGCAGACCTTGGTGCTGGGTGGCGGCCGTGCCCTGAAGGGGTCTGGAGAGCTGTCCAGGAACGCCTGCAGCGCATCACTGCTGCTCTTCTCTGCTACGCCATTGGCTGCCTCTGCAGGAGGCTGCTCTGCCTGCGCCTCATCGTCTGCAAGACAACACCCCCTCATTTTTGTAAGACGTATCTGCCATTGACACAGTCTCAAGCACAGAGAGCAGTGATGAGATATCCTGCAGCGACTGTGGAGTCCACTCGACAGGCAGCAAAAGAGCTGAGCAGAAAAGGCTGAATGAGGGTTTGCAATCACCTGATGGCGCTTCGTCAACATCTTCTGGGACATCAACAGCTTCCTCCTCAGCAACATCAGCGCCCTCGTCCTCGTCATCAGCTCTCCTGGGGGCCCGCTCGCCCAGATGGCCAGCCAGGGACGACTCATCCTGCACAGCCAGGTCTAGTAGCTCTTGCCGCATCCACACATGCCTAGATTTGTTTCGCCTGACATATGGCAATTTATGCACAAAGCTGTCGATAATATTTTCAGATTCCCTAGCAGTCGGATGCCATGAAATCGTCGTGAATACAGAGTATGCCTGCCATTTAGAAGACATGCTCGATCAATCAGTAGTTTCTTCATCACACACCACATGTCTTCTGTACCATCAGCGCACGCTCTCTGTTCAGTGTTCACTTGAGGCCAACTTTGAAGGTAAAGCGCTGAAGTCCAGTCGTCACCTCATAGTCTCTCAAGCAGAGCAAGAGATGGAAGCTGTGAGGGTCAACGCACTCACCAGCTTGAAGAGGAAGGAGAGGCCCATCACAAGGGGGTGGGGCGGCAGGAAGTTCTTCTTGCCCCGGATCATGAAGGACCCTGTAGGTAGATACTCCCCGCTAGGAGCCGTTTTGGAGACCTGCAAACGCGTTCATTGATTGCTCAGAACTGGAAGACAGTAAAAGTGTTGCGCTGAAGTCACCTACAGGCAGAAGGCATCATTCCGCAAAGTACAACTTCAGCACCCCATGCTGCAAGTCCTGCTATAGGTGTTGGAATGTCTTTGCTAAGAGGAACAGCAGCGAGCATACCTGGCTGGCATGCACCCACCAGGCGCTGGTGACTATCTTGGCATCCCAGGCCTGGCTGCGGCACACGCATGCTGCTCCAGCCTGGGAGATGCTGAACGGAGGCACTGCAACCGAGAGCAGGGTCATCAGGGCCATATGTGAAGCTATTGTGAAGTCACTGCACCAACTCTGCCCAGGATTCTCTGGCATGCATTCAGCGCTCATGCTGCTTGTTGCATCCTCCAACCACCACACCAGATCCCTGATGAGGTGTGCTCTGCTCACATGACTGGTGTACTGAGGCCTTTCGTTGTCTACATGCAGCCTGCCTCTACAAGTCTCAGCATCAGGATATATGATCAGGCTGACCTGCTTTGGTGGGGTCATTGTTGCGGACGATGGTGGTGGCCGCGCCATGCAGGTCTGCGTGCACGTAGAGGTCATCCTTGCGCAGGTATCGCTTCACCAGCAGCTCGTTCTGCTGGGCGTCCCTCCCGGACAGCACCAGGTGGTTCTCGCTGGTCACAAACCAGTTGAACTTCTCGAACCAGTGCGGCTTGCGCAGCTGCTGCGTCGCATTCACCGCCTTGACCTGCACACGCCAGCAGGGTAAAATACTGAGCTCAGCCAGATGATGAAGTGACGAGTGCTTTCAAAGTCTGCTGAAGACCTATCGGCTCGCATACTTGCTGCCTTCAATTTGCAGAAGTGGTATCTGCCCAGGCCTGAAGGACAAAGCTCTGAAGTATGTCAAAGAATGAATTTGCTTCGGGGAGTCCCTGCAAGGTGTGATGGGAGATGTACCTTGCTGAGCTGGATCTGGACCTTCTTGTCGGCCACAGCCAGGGCCTTCTTGTTGGCCTCAATGGTCTTCTGCTGCTTCACAGTGCGCGCCTTGCGGTCGCCATGCCACGCGCGCGCATTGGCGTGAGCGTTCATGTCTAGGTCCAGCTCCACCTGCATCCAGGAAGCATCATCATGCTGAATAAAGTTGGCATGGTGTTCTTCAGGTGCACAGGAGAAGCGACTAGCGAAATCCCAAGCAGTATCAAGGCCAATATCCTCCAGCACAAGTCCACTTGCATGACAATGCCAGCACTCCCTTGGTTAGATCATGAAGAGCATCTGCAATCTTTAAGCACCATGAAAAGCAGTTGCGGATGGTACTTTTGTAGATGTACTCAGCCTTTGCTGACAGAGCATGCTTCATATGGAAAGCATCGTGAGGTGAGCAGCACACCATGACAGTTGGCGTTTGCTTGGGCTGCTGCTCATCCTCACTGTCCGCTTCGCTGTCTGACTCAGCGTCCTCCAGGCCCTCTTCCACCCAGTCGGGCAGCTCCACAGTGATCTTGTTGTGCTCCAGGGACAGCTTCCTGATCAGGCTCGCCACCGGGTTGCCGCCCTCCCGCTCGTCCCTAATCAGGCGCTCCAGCTCGGCCCAACTTAGGCCCTGCGCCAAAGCTCCGCGCACAGCATTGATGGCCCCGTCCACAGCATCAGCGTTAATTTCGATGACAGTCGCCTGCAGTGGCACAGTACTGGCTGAGTCCAAGACCAACCTCATGAGGTACCAATTTCATCCCTGATCAAGTCCTCCAGTTCCGCCCAGCCCAGGCCCTTCTGAGCAGAGCAGAGCATCTTTGCCTCGAGGCCTGACCTGAGCCAACTGAACCGAGATAACAAGTGCCAAGATAGGCATCTCAGGGGATCGCTCTCGTCTTAGCTGAGCTGCGCCCATGCAGGCACACGTCATCAGGTAGAAGGTACAAGCTGTGGACCAGCTGTCACCACTGCGCGAGGAGTGGTGACGCAGGGTCAACAGCTTCTACGATGCACTCGATGTCTGTTGTGCAGCGCCTTGCATGTAGCTCTCATGATCCAGTAGCAACAGCCAGCACAGGGGTGTGGGCGCACCTTCTGCTCGGCCTCCCGGGCTTCCTCCTCCAGCGTCTGGGCGCGCTGCGTCTGGTCCAGGCGGATCTTCTCCAGCTTCCCCAGCGCCGCCTGCTCCTGCTGCCGGCGCGCCCCCTCCGCCTTCTGCCCCTCTATCTGCGCCAGAGTAGCGGATGCCGTCTCAGTGGGTATCTAACCATGTGGTTGCAGTTGGGCAGCTCAGGAGCGACGTTGGGACCAACAGTGGCCTGACCCGGGGAGGGGTACTGTCTTTTGCCTAAAATGGCGCTGTTGAGCAAGCTGAGAAGGCAACCTGATGTCTGAAGCACCTCTTCCAGCCATTGCACATAACCAGGAGGCCCTCATCATGCAAAACATTGGTGAGAACATTGGCCATCACAGTACCACGATGCCTGGGGAACCGTGAGCTTTTACCTTGGCGTAAAATTCGTCCAGAGCAGCGTCAAAGGTTGGGAAGGGCAAAAGCTCCCGGCCCTCGTTCTGCTGCAGCCGCAGGGGGTCATAGGACTCATACACCAGGCCATCGTCCAGCTTCCCGCTCGCCCCCTCAGGCGCGGCTTCCTGGCTGCCGGCAGCCCCATCCTTCGCCTCCCCAGCTCCTGTAGCTCCTGCCACAACAGCAAAAGGCTGTAGCGGATATCCATAGGGCCAAGATATAGTATGCTGCAGGGTGAGAATCTCAGTTTTAGGGGCTCTATTGCGTTGAGCTGCCCGTCTATCACACCCACCCTCCTGCCCCACGATCAGCCAAGATGGCCAAGATGTCAGGCCAGATCAGAATGACACAGGCCTGCAAACGAGCTGCAGATACGCCAGGCGTGTTGTGGGATTGCTGTACAAGAAGAAGGCAACAGCACGGCCCAGGATGCTGTCATAACTACAATAAGGTAAAGCTCTGCACACCTGTGCGTCTGGCAGCAATGAAGCCCTCCGGGGCAGAGGTCTCGCAGGCGCTCAGCCAAGCCTCCCACTCCTGCACAGCCCTGAACAGGGCTGCCAGCTCAGGCTCGCTGAGGGGCTCCCGCTTTGGCTTCCTGCCGGGCTGCAGCTGTGCTGTTGCGATGCAGTGCTCGCACACTGCCGGCCCATGCACCATCACGCTGGCCAGGGCACCTGCAGAAGACACACTCTCAGCGAGCCTGGTAACCACAGAAGTGCCTGCAGTACTGCACTAAAGCTGGTCAGGCTGGACACAGGGATGGCAACGGACTGGCTTTTCCAGGGCTTTGGCTTCATCCCAGAGTGCCTACTAACTGAACCTAAGGGCTGAGAAGCTTCTCTTACAATCATGATAAGTGCTCGCCAGCAAGGTTTCCTGGACCATCAGCATTACTAGTATATCACAATAATCACCTCTGAGGTTCTGCTTGTCATCCGCGCTCTCAAGGGCGCTCTGCAGCTGGCTCATCTCCAGGGGCGTGTACAGGCGGATTGAGTGGATGGGGTAGGCGTGCCGCGCCATGAAGGAGATTCCCTTGTTGTCGTCCCGGTGGGAGCGCAGCAGCGTCAGGATCTCATAGTTGGCGTCTGTCAAGATCACGTTCCCCTGCAGGCCAGAACAGCAGCTCAATATGGCCATAGGTGCTAAGTCCATTGCAGATGCCCACCCTGACGCAGACCTCTTATTAGACTGCCTAGGCAAAGTGCTTTTCTATTCCATTTATAAGGAACTCAAGTGGGAGTCTGCAGAGCAGTGAAGCAGGAGATGCATCCATAGTGTAGAACATTCTGGCAAGGCACTTCCCCATTGCACAAGGTGAGAATAAAGATTAACCTGAGCATAGAGCTCCAGGATGAGGTGGTAGCAGGCCTCCCCTGTGCCAAAGGAGAAGTCCACCACGCGGTCCACGCCCAGCTGCTTCACCTCGTCCAGCCGCCGCGTGCGCAGATGCTTGCGCAGCTTCAGCGTGAAGTTTGACGGCGTATCCGCCTTCTCCTTCATGTACTGCAGTGCCACCCAGCAATGTCATGAATGGGCACGAGTGCCTGCTGCATCGCAGACCAGATGATGCAGTGCAAGCATTGTAGTATGGTGACAATCTGCAATGATCACCTCACCCAAGGCTAGCTCAATACGTGCAACATGAAGAGCTGCACAAAGTCTTTTCAATGCCTCTGGAGGCCTCAAAGTCAGAAGCATTGCCAGGACTCTGAAACATCAGGAGAGCGCCTTGGGCGTGCACAGCGGAAAATATGGCCAGCAATATCTAGCCAGAGCTCTTGCCTGGGTGGTGTGGAAGCGCGTTCCACTCTCTAGGACGAGGTGCGCCTTCTCGCCATCTTCCCCGCTCCTTGAAAGCTTGATGATGTATGTCTGCAGGCCCGTTGACAGCTTAGAGGTCGTGCTGTCTCTATAGGCCAGCATGCTTGCTCTTCACAGATATTTGAACACTGTCTGAACATGGGGATGCCGGTGGAGTACCTTTGGATTGACATCGTACACATTGGCAACTCGCATGCCCAGCAACTTCTGACGAAGGCAGGCCGTTTCTCCCGCCACATCGGCAGTACTCATACGCTGTTTCACCATTGGGATGTGGTAGACGTCGACAAGGGCTCTCAGTACAGAATGTAGTGCGACATCGCCTATGTCTCAGTACTCCGGCGGGTGCTGTGCATCTATACCGATAGCATAGGCTCCCACGAGTTGCGCATTGTTAATACCTGCTAATCAACCTGTATTGACGATGATTTCCAAGCTCTTGCTCGTCTACAGCCCGCTGAACTTGATCTGCCTGAATGCACGTCTGGTGACAATACTCCGTATGGCACACAGACTGTGCTCGAGACAAGTTTTCAAAAATATGTTGCTCCTATGCGCTGTTCAACAGGCGTACTGCGCGGCCAAGCTGTGTTTGCACCGTCGTGATGTCCTGCTGTGAGAAGCTGCCTTGTTTCGGAGGGAAGCTGGAAATCTGATCGGAATCGTGGCAAGGCCTTTGCAGTACTTTGGCGAATAGCAGACTTCAGGAACACCCATAAACTTGAAGCATACAATTGCAATCGTCACTCAAGCGAGGAAGTGTCTCGAATGGATGTGATGGCGAGTTGCGCACATTTCCCAGCTGTAGTCTCAGGACTAGCAGGACAACGCAGATCTTGTTTCAGCTTGCGACATCAGCAAACAAGGCTGCAACAACGGCATAGCAGGTTGCACTGTAGACACGTCCGTCATACATGCAGGGCGGGGCCAGAGAACCAGGTTGACACAGAGCAGAATGGTGAGCTGTGTGCAGAAACAACTCGGAGCCTGCAGTCAAGAGGAGATGAATCTAAACACTTTAGTAATGTGTATGTTGTTGCAGATGGTGCACAGCTTGGGGGTGCATCAAGCAGAGGGCAGCCTCAGAAACTGGACAAAGAGGTCAGTCATTGACCAATCTGCCATATATCATCAATAAGCTTGCTGCTGTGTCATCCCACTGAGTATTGTGAGAAATGTAGAGCTCATATCTGCCGATCCGTCCAGGTGTCAAAATTTGCCAAAAACGCAGCAACCACCTTTGCTCCGCGACCTTCTGGAGCGACAAAGAATCCCGCGTACAAGGGCAGCCTGCTGTACACCATATTCGAGGTCCAAGCATACGTGTGTCTAGTGGTGAGCTCTTGCCTGCCTTTCATGGTGGGGTTTTGCCCTTTCCTTGCATCCTTTGGCAGGGGGCGGCCTCGACGCTGCTGGAGCATTATACTTGCATGGCGCAGCAGCTTGTCAGGCTCCTTGGCTGTCGCCTAGGAAGGCTTGCCAACAGTTACGGTGTGCTGCAGATTGGCGGGCTCCTATCCTTCAACGTCATCTTCCCCTCTGACCAGCCAAGCATTGCCAGGCTCATCGGGTGAGCCTTTTGCAGCAGTGGCTATGAAAGAAGTCTCTCTTAGGAACCCTGCAGACCAGCAGCGCAGCATGCTGCGCTGCGCTGCCTAGTGCTCATGCCCTGTCCATGCAGCCATCCCACAATGGGCCCAGCCAAGAGGACTAGCATCGGTCGCAAGCTCTTATAGACCCTCAACACTCAGCAGCACGTTGAGCAGTTCCAAGTCCCTTGCTTACCTTCATTTGGGTGATGGAGCTCTACGGAGCACATAACAAGGAACTCCTCGCAGAGGGGTATCCTGACAGCAGGCATGTGCTGCTGCACCTGGTCACGTGCCAAGACTTACTGACCCCCTTTCCTGTCCTGCAGGATGTGGTCTATATGGATATTCACGGTGCCCGCTCTAAGGGCAAGGGATTGCCCAGCAGCTGAGAAGGAGGTGTTGAATTACTTGTTTCTGCTGATTCCTGTCATGAACGTCACACTGCCCTTCGTGTGGAAGTCTTTCCCATTCATCTTCTCTGCTGATGTGGCAGCCATGGCAGCCTTGTATGCCTGGAAGGTTGGCCTGCCCAAGGCTGAGGAAGCTTGACCATGAGCTGCAATGAGTAATGAGATGAGATGACATGCACACGTTGTGCCATTAATGTTAATATAACGCTTTCAGATCTCTAGAGGTGTGTGACAGCTTCGTCAGGAGTGGTGGTGCTGTAAGTGTCCTGCCCTCAGGTTGTTGAGGCCCTCTCTCTTTACATTTGCAAGGGCTGGCCCAATTGGACTTCACACTGCATCACACTGTCCTACACTTATCAGCAGCAGTAAGATTGCAGCTGTGAAGGTTCTTAAACAGGCCCACGTGGGCACTTTTGTCTGTAGTACAGACTCTGTACCATGACCGCTACAGCTTGTCTTCACCACGCGTTACAGCAGATGCTAAATGCTGCTGGAGCATCTCAACACATGCGAAGTCAACTATTTTGCAGTGTCAGTATGTCCTTCATACGGCTGGACTTCCACATTCAGCTCCAGATGCACATTCATCATGTCTCTCACTCTTCACGATCGTTACCTTGACAGTCTATGCTATACTTTCGTTAACAACCACCAAGAAATCTGACAATCAACCTCAAGCCTTGCAACCCAAATGGCCTCTTGTCTTGCAAGACCTGTCGCAATAAGATTGCGCATGACCTGGTGAGAGCCTGGATGACCTGGTGAGAGCCTGGTGTGTAGTATCGAAGCGGGTCTCAGCTGCTGCTGTAGGTCACAGCTGCTTAGCGTGATGTCCAGCAAAAGTTGCTAAGTGTGGATGCGTGTGACATGTTGGGCTACTGGGGATTGACAGCATTCTGTGTGGCTAAGTAAGCCACCTCTGGTGCATCCTGGTTCAGATGCTGCCAGGCAACAGACACTTGATAGGCCAATGATGCTGAGTGTGAGGCAGCTGTTGGACTCCCAGCCAACATGTGGCCAATTGAGCCACTCCTCAGGTGATCTAGTAAGTAGGGCTCGCAACTGGTGATAGCTGAAAGGCTGAGTCCATGTCTTTCAGGTCCATGTCACCCTCTTCGTCGCTCTCATCTTCATCCTGCAAACAACCAGGATGTTTTTCAACCACCACCTTACACATGGCAGCACTGACAGGTGCACAGATATGAAGCCATTGCCACATGTCCTGACCATGATGTCATTGGAGGTCTGTACACCCTCCACTGACCTCATTGGCAGACAGCATCATGGATCTCAGGGCATGCTCGAGGTGGAAGAAAAGGTGATGCACACTGCACAGGGTCGGTCAGAGGTGCAGATGCGCACCGTAGAGTCATCCCCATCGCTGTCCTGTGAACTGTTGGCGTAGTCAGCCACAGCGGCCTCCAGCAGCGCGCGCCGCCGCGCCAGCCACTCACTGCCCTCCAAGTCCTCAAGGGTTGGGGACGCGGACAGCTTGCACCGGATGTACTTTGCAGTCTTGGGGAACAGGCTCGCAGCCACTGCTGGAGCCATCTCGATGGCATACATCCCTGCAGCACACATCCGCACAAGTTGAGTGGCAATTTACATAGGGGCTGCAGCAGATGCGCTTTGACAATTGCAGCTCTAATCAGGTCAATGCACCAGACAGATACATTCACATGATGCCAGTGCATGACCTGCTTTGACAGCTCAGTGTTCAAGGTGAAGCTCTGGCCTCTCAAATTGGCAGGATGTGAGAGAAGGAGTGATGTCATGATTGGCATCATCATGCAGGCACTGTCTGTTGCAGGGACAGGCGTGAAGCGAGTGCTCACCCGCGCTGCCAAAGCTGGTGGCCGCAACAGCCGCAGGCTGAAGGAAGCATGTGGCCACTGGTGCCGCAGCGCAGCGGGCTGCTTTGAGCGGCATCTGGATGAGACCCGACTCCACAACAGGTGCTATGGCAGAGCCTGCATGCATAAAATCACCCACAAAGTCATAGCGAGTCACTGGCAGGTTCAAATGCACAGGCCATTCCTTTGAACCACACCTGAAGACAACTGTAGTTCCACATAGTAGCTTTGCCAGCATGGGTATCAAGAGGACATGAAGCATGGCTGCCTTCTGAGCAGAGGATCGGTCACTGTTACTGCTGCTATGCTGGCAGAGAGTACCATCACTGAGAGGCACGTGCATGGCCAGGATGGCCATGCGACCCACCTGTGATGCTGGCCGCTGTCATCACCACAGCAGCAGACCCAACAGCCGCACCAAGGCTGAGCCCAGCTGTCACTGTTGTTGCAGCAGCTGCTGCCTTGATGGGCACAGCCCCTGTGCCAGCACAGCACCCGTCATGACTGATTGGTGCTTCACGCGTACAGGCTGGGGCATGACATCCATGTCAATGCTTGCAGGCTTGGCAGCATCTGCAACTTACGCACTCTACAGGCCTGTGATGTCCTTACTGGATCACAACCCAAGCCCCATAGCACTCGGCAGCACGGTCCTGGGTTTATGGATATGTATGCAGGAGGTGGACTGATATAGGCAGACTTCCAGCAGGCACACAGGGTAGAGAAACAGCCTTTGTGAGTGTAGTGCAGCAGTTGTGCAGCTACAGAGTCTCTGTGAAAGAGGAGCTGCAGAAAGCTGTAGAGGCGCCATACCTGCTGATATCGCTGTCTGCACTGCGCAGCGCCCTGAGGATGCTGCGCTGCTGCTGAGCTTGCCCAGCAGGCTGGATCCCGTCCTGAACAGCCGTGTCAAGAGGCCTGCAGACAGAGCGAGCTTGAAGCTTCAGCATCTACACGCGCATGCAAGAGCCATGCTCTTGTATTGGAGCCAGAGCATTGAAATATATTTGATAAGATTCTGCACCTTGTCATATAGACTTGCAAGACTGCCTTTTGCAGGTTGATGTAGGCGCTTTCCAAGCTGAGAATGGACGCCATATACAGTTGCCTTGGAGCCGGTGCAAGGCAGGCAGGCAAGAGCATTCTGCCGGAGAGTACACAGGAAAATTGGGCGCCCACTTACCATCATTGCTCTTGGTGCTGGAAGGGGAGAAGGATATCTGGATGGCAGCCATTGGTGCGTCATCTGAGGTGATGTCCTTGCCGCCTGCAGCCTCCAGGCTGCCTTCCTCAAATGGTGTGCCTGTGGAGCCCTGCTCCCTGGGCTGCATGATGCTCTGCTCCAGGACGGCCACTGTGGCGAAGAGCAGCTGATCTGTGCTGTCGTCTGCAGCAGGCGCCTGGAAGGCTGATGCATCTGTTGAGCCCTGCTCCTGCAGCCGCATGGGGCTCTGCTCCAGGGCGAGTATGGTGGTGGAGGGCTGCTCGTCTGGGCTGGCATCTGCAGCAGGCGTCTGGAAGGGTGATGCATCCATTGAGCCCTGCTCCTGCAGCTGCATGGGGCTCTGTCCCAGGGTGGACGCTGCAACGGAGGGCTGCTCTTCTGCGCTGTCGTCTGCAGCAGGCGCCTGGAGGGGCGCAGGGGGCGCTGGAGCCTCACCCATCCTGGGCACAGATGCGCTGATCTGCACATGACACTCAGCAATGAGACCTCAATGCTGGGATAGCTCGAAGGCGTTCCGGCTTCTGCAGTATCTATGGAATGCTCATGGCAGATTGCAACTCTACGCCATCAGCCTACTATGGCAGTCATGGGGCAAGGCTGCAATACTAGTGGTGTATCAACTTCAGATCCGTCATCCTGAAGATGCCATGGAAGCAGGTTGGGCAGACGTATTGGGAGTGTGTGACGTGCTTGTCGCGAATGCTGAGCAATCATTCCTGGCTAATCTGGCAGGGAAGGGTCGCACCTGAATGACAGCGCCAGAGCGCTCCAGGGGCTTGTGACTGCTGGTGTATATCTGGAAGGTAGATGCATTCTGCAGCAAGGAGCTCCTCTCGCTAGGCTCCAGATGGCAGGGGGCTGTCTCCTCTGCGTGGCGTGCAGACAGTCAATGGCACGCCCTGAGCTGCTGTGGACTGATGCATCTTCTTCGTGAGCGCCTTTGAGCGTGGGTCCGCAAGTGTGGCGCACATATGAAGAGAACTCAGAGAGATCTGTTTGCTTGTGGGCATGCGACACCTCACAAGCACTGTCATGGCTCGTGCAGTTGCTGGCATGCTACCATTCTCACGAGAGACCACCTTTGGCCGCATGAGCCCATTCAGCAGATGCAGGAGCAAAGATAGCACAGCACTCACCCTCTGCTGGCTCGGTGAATGGTATTACTGATGGCTGCAGGGGTGTCGTCACAATGGATGACGTGGGGGTGGGAGCGCTCCTCGTAGGCTCAATGATACACACACCCTGGCCTGCATCATGACACCTATCTTTACTTGCACTTCAGTGAATGCTCATCGATGCTGGCAGGCTGATACAAGGTCAACCTCGTTGTCTCGTTACACATGAGAGGGTCACCCGGTGGCCTCACTATACAGTGCTTGCACACAGGGCTGCAAGCTCGTTTGCAGGACCTGACAGTAACAACTTACCATTGTGGCATCCCGCGACCTTGCTGCATACAGTAGACAACTCCTAACAGTCGTGGTTGCGTCTCATGCCAGCCGAGGGCCAAGAAATTCACCTGCGGTGGTGTGGGTGGCGCCATCCTGAGGAGCAACCCTGAAATTGCGGGACGCCTGTGTGTACCGGCTGTCCACGCTGCACGAAAAGGCTTTTGTTGAAGGTATCTCGAGGCTCTTCAAGCTAGATCAGTGCCGAACAAGGGTGCAGTAAGCCTTCTTGCACAGCTTCTGTTCGCTGCACCTAGTAGCCGGTACGCAGAGGCCATCACTCACTTAGCTGCCTGGCCCGTCGTTGCGGGCTTCCGCAGGCTGGTATTCTTCGATCTGATGGCACGATGCTTCTTGTTAGCGGCCTTCTTAGCTGCAGACTTCCCGTATGTGCCCATGTTGTAGCTGTGAGTACTGAGACGACTGAACACCCCGGAATCGATGTGTCTATCTTGATGGAAGCTGAAGCTTGTATCTCCAAGCACAGTTGTTAGCAGCGAATGTTCTGAGCGAGACTTTTGTTGTGGGTCGCTTCTCAACACTCTGATGAAGAAATGGGGGTTCCCACCGGGGGGTCCGGGCAGGCCACCTTCATATTGCAATCTTCATTGGACCAGGGACTGATAGAAAGATGCCGCAATGAAGAGCTCCCAAGCCAACAGTCCTCTGAAAGCGATGTTCTGTGTTTTCAGAACGGGATCTTGGGGACAAGCCACCCTTTTTCATGGCTTGAGAATCCACAGCTCGACTGAGCTTAGCACGTTTGTTGCAGCGGCTCGAATGTGATGCAAATGCATGAATGGCCTATGTTGCACTTTGGGATGTACTTGAGACACATTCCCACCAGTCAGAGCTCCATACAGACATGAGCTTCAGCAAGCGTGCAGCAGGCAAGACAGACTTTTGCAGCCTAGTAAAAGCAAGCCTGCAAACTGCATGAAAACCATCAGAGCACAGACTATCACAATGGACCAGACTCAAGCCAAAGCACGATATAAAAGCTCTGGAGACACTTCATGACTGCCCTTTTGGTGGACTGTGGCAAGCAATGAGGAAGTCACAACTCGCTACAGGTCTTGAGGGGCAATAAGGGTACACAAGGGACTGGTCTGCAGCAATCAGCCGAAGGCAGATGTGCAGCAACATAGCGACACCGCTATATCACAGCCCTGCAAGGCTTCAGCAGCTGCAGCTCCTTCAGGGAGTGAGGGAAACTCACATGCTCAGCTCCTGCCACAGCCCAGGATATATGCTTACAAGATGTTGGCAAGCTCACTGTGCCGCCTGGACTGCCGCCACTTGCAATCAACATCGTTTTGTCAAAAGGCAAGTGCTTGCAAGTGGCTATAGCACGTATGGACTACAGCATCAGCAGCGCTTTTAGCAATGAGGAGACTTGAACCCTGCAGACTCTCCAGCTGGTCGGCTATAAAAGGTGTTGCACGACACGCAACCAAGTCTCAATGATCTTAGCAGCTCCCCATAACATGCAAAGATTCCTGTGCAAGCCAGGCACTGGCTTCCTCACTTTTTTTGGTTGAAAAACAGAGGCTTAAGCTGTAGCTCTGCTGAATTTGAAAGCCCAGTGTCATGTGTCAGACATGCTTCTCCTTGGGAGTCCAGACTTTGTATTCAGATGCAAGCACACAAACAGTGGTTGTTCATGACGCAGCGTTGCAGACTGCGGATGAGGCTGGCTCTGTCTTCCCTACTCCCTGGCAGCTGCAGACTAGGAAAGGAGATACAGTGTAGTCTGATGGGGCAGCTAACTGACATACTCATCTTCCCAGAGGCTTGCATCTGTGGACTCTTTCCATCATAAGAAGACATGCATAGGCTTGCTGAACAGCTCCTGGGGTTACGCTGACAAGAACCGGCTATTCCAGCTCCAGACGACTCCAGTGAAATGAGATTGTAGGGCAGGGCATAGCACACTGCGCTCAGTGGCCCAGGCCAGCGCTAATGCCGTGCAGCAGACCTTGGTACGTCCATCCTTGCACCTGTCAATTAACTTTGCACAGACCTGAACTGTATACAGCGCACACTGGGGCTGATGCCCGCATGCTCAGCAAAAGGCTTCAGGCTCTTTGTGGCCCTTGCTCTTCATAAACCTGAGCAAGACAGATCAGGGTCTTATCAGTGCGTGAAGGAAAGCTAAGTGTATAGACTGTGATCAATCGTGTTCTATCATCGTTGCGGTGGCCTGCTCCAATCTCAGACAAGTCACGCACTCTGTTACAGATGTAACGTGGGCAATTTGTGCCCTGCCTGGCGTCAGTCACCGGTGACTGTCTCGAGAACAGGTTATGGCAATCAAGGAACAGGCACGACTACCTCAGAGTGAGGCTCAGAGAGAACATTATCCCATCAGTCACCTCTACGTTGCACCTTGCCCAACCAGGCTCGAAGCGTACGCCCGTTGCTGACTCGGAGCGGTGCAGCATGACCTGCAAAACCTTCAGCAGCACGCAGATGGCAACAAGATCGTTCAATATATGCCTTGAGGGACCTACAAGAGAGTTGAGGCTACCGCCATCAGCAAGAAAAGGACAATCTGTACGAGCAAAACCGATCAGCTGCTTGCACTTGAGCAAGCCTCTCGCAGAACAGGGTGACAGAATGAGCATATTGAGGAACTATCAGGCAGGCCAGGTGTAGCCATTAAACCCAAACAGGGAAGATTGGTGGCCTGGGAGAATTTTGCATTGCAACACTCTTGATGTTCCAGGCAGGACCGTCTGTGACAGCATGGACAGGATGCGCAATCAGGACACGCTTCTTTGTGCCTCTCTATCAAACCTGCTCACGTGTTCAAGACATCGCAGACCTTTAAGACCTGCCAGGTCCTACCATCTTGCCATCAGCGATGATTGACTCTTAGCCTGTCAGCGCCTCTGCATCATTGTCCTTGGGCAGGGCGAGCCTCGTTACTGCACCACTGTTTGGTACAAAGGAGTCCAGATGATCTCAGGTACTCATGACGTCTGGTCAACCTCCCAACATCTTGATGGTGATATCTGTATGCCTCCTAGCTCTGTCTGTAAGTGCAAAGCCACCGCAATGCAGATAGGCAAGTCCCTCAAACATGCTCATCACGTTGTCACTCAAAAATCTGCAGCTGTCTGCTGTCGTCACTCTGATAGCATTACGGTAATTCACACAATTGCAGAGCAAGGATTACGCAGCTCAGAGAGTTGCAATTTCTGTGCCCATTGCTTCCTCAAACGGCTCTGCGGCCAGGGCTGCTTGCAACATCCGTTCCCGCTCCTGCTTCGTGTGCGTGGGAAGCCACCACCTCCACGCACTGCACCACAACACTTGACTGAGCATGCGCTGATAAGAAAAGTTCAGCCATCTGTGAGTGGCACTCCGCAATGCTTTGGTAATGACCTGTTTTAGAGAATGATCCAGAATGCACCACATTGAGGGCGTGCAGGTGGTGTTGGCCCTCCTGCTGTATTCGCATGCCCAGGATAGGGATTCCACAGACGACTTGGCATTGCTAAGGGAAAACAGACTCGAAGTTGGAAGAGGACAGCATGTGCAAGTTCTCCGTCCAGGATGCCTTCCAGTAAGGAAAGGCCTATATTGCAGCAGGCAACAAGCGCTCAATCTGGGAGTGAGAGCTTGTATGCACCTGGAACCGAACACTTCCTGAAAGTTCCTTCTGGGCCCTCTGTCGAAGGGCCACTGCGTGACTCGTTGCTTCTCGAACATCTCGATGGTCGTCACATTGAGCCACACCATCCGCGCATGCATTCCCAGCAGCCCGCCCAAGCTCAGGGCGAACGCAATGTCCACAATGAACGCCAGCAGGGTCAGTGCAAATCTGCGAGGGGTGACTATGTTAAAGCTCCGGTACAAATGACCAAAGGCACACAGAATGCAGCACCTCTGCAGGCACGTCACAATGGAACGGCCGTAGAACACTGCATGAGTTTGGGGGGTAGTGTGCTAGTCACAGTCTCTGGCTGCTTGAGCAGCTCTGGACCCATGTGTAAAGACTGCAGGCTGTGCAAGCAGTACAACATGATGGCACATATGGATGTGTGCCACAAACCTGCCCTACCCAATGTACTGATCACCAAGTCCGGGCCCAGAGAGTGTAGAGCTGATTGTCTCCAAAGCTTGAGATGCTTGAGGAGGTTGTCTACCTGCTGGACTGCTCTGGAGACACAGTGTCGAGTCCCCGGAAGAAGCTGGCGACCTCGCCCAGCAGCATGCAAGCCGCCAGCAGGCACGCCCAGAAGGTGTAGAACAAGAATAAAAGGAATGCCTTGTAGTTGCACAGGCCCACTGTGTTCGCTATCCACACGCCTGCATGCAGGGGCTGCGTCGCTGAGCACACACCGGGAAGTGTCATGCGAACACTCTGCGCACCCTCTAGCTCATCTCAGCAAGCAGCGTTCCTCTGACCCTTGCGGTCTTTTCCACGTGGATGCATCAGAAAGGGTATTCATCATGCTGACTATTGCAGTACTGCTGTGGGGCAGCATTCGCGGGAATCATGCAGCAGGGGGATGGGGTGAGTGACGCACAGTAGTGGTCCATCTTGAGGACGCAGCGCCCTGCCATGCTGTCATGATGCGCCCGCTCCGGCTTCCATCCCTGCAGAGCCAATGACTGTCCAGAGCTCTATTCATCTCAGAGCTGATTGCGTCACTCTCAGCAGGGTCACAGTCAGGCTGCAAACCAGGCTGCATGCGCTCTGGTTGGCAGTGAGCTGTGATGCGTTTGAAGCTGCGACTCACATGGCACTTGCGGCAGTATCTGGGCCGCCCGCTGCCCGCCACGCCCTTGCCCTGCTCTGGGCTTCTCGCCTCAGCCCTATCCGCTTCCAACTGTGCCTCCTGTCAGCCAAATGCAGTGCACATCTTAGATATAGCCGGCACACTCCAAATTATCCAAGTTAATTTTTGTGCTGATGCCAGACACTGTGCATGAGCAAGCCTGACATGCCAGAGATGCCGCAACAGGAAAGATATGATCCCACAGCAAGGCGCTCAATATTAGTTAGTCTGCTGCAGACAGTGCCAGCGCACCTCTTCACTCGAGAATGGCGACCAACCGGCGGGCACTTTCCCGGGCTCAATAAGAAAAGCTGCAAAGTAGCTCCACAGCAGCATACACACCTGCATCGCCAGAAACGCGCCTCTGCTGAAGCTTGTTTGACATCTAACTGCAGCATTGTCACGAATATCCCTGGCAACTTGGAATGCTGCATAAGTGCCATACTACTTCATTGCCTGTGAGCTATGA
This sequence comes from Coccomyxa sp. LA000219, assembly GCA_000812005.1. Classification (NCBI taxonomy): domain Eukaryota; kingdom Viridiplantae; phylum Chlorophyta; class Trebouxiophyceae; family Coccomyxaceae; genus Coccomyxa; species Coccomyxa sp. LA000219. The sequence goes on along the minus strand of KN714652.1, from coordinate 1,685,445 downwards.
CTCATCTGTGAAGTGCGCATCATAGCAGGAGGGAACTCACCAAAGAAAAGAATGCCAAGATGCCTATGAAGCAGCCAAAGGCCTTGCCCACTCTTTCGTGCCCCACACATGGCCCGTACGCATTCAGCATGGCAGCGGCTGTTAACACAACAAATGCCACCACCACCAGGATCATGACCTTCACAGACATGCAAGACGCTGATGCGTTGCCCCATCAGAAGACTTGCTACGGCGCTCCCTGACCCAGCATCAGTGACAGCTGGCATTGGCTGAGTACTGGATGATGCCAGACAGTTGAGTGGTCTAGACCAAGCCCATAGAGAAGGATTTTTGAAGGACGCCCCAGAGGTACAGCATGCGTGCAACAGGCTGAGAGTGCCTGTTTTAGGCAAGGCCAGAGAGTCTGAAAGCTACCTTGCCCAGGTGCTTCAGACATCCTGAGCAGCATTGGAAGGCGTTGAAGCTCATGCTGGGCTATGCTGCGTTTCTAGTAACTTATCTTGAAACCAGAAAGAATAACTACAGGGCCGTTTGACGCATGGTGTGCCTCTCCTCAACGTGTCTCAACTGCCTTCCAGCTGTTAGCCAGGCAGTAACATCAACGTGTACTCATTTGTTGGGCTGCTAAACGGCAACATATGCTTACAACATCAGAGATGTAATATTCTTATATGCCAACTGGACCCCGACCCTGACAGTGCTGGCATCATGAAACTGGAACGCTCAATATCGCAATCCTGCTTTCCCGGCCTTGCGCATGGTATACATTCTACACATCGCAACATTTACAGACGGGCTGATATATGTGCACGGACAGCCAGAGCATTGGCTTGCAGGGTGATAGCCTGTTTTGGGCAGCTTTGACCATAGTTGACCACCTATGGGCAGGTGTAAAATCCTCGCAGTTGCGACCTTTTCCGCCATAAGCATGTTACAAAAGGAGCAAGGGACTCATAGAGACTAATTTGCTGGCAACATCGCTGCAACTGGAGTCGTCACAACGACTGCCAGATGAAGAAGCGCTGAGAAAGGAATAGGCACTGCAGAGGAGCTTGGCAATCAGAAGGATGGCAAAGAAGCTTCTCGACTATATTGACCTGCTAAAGCACCCACCTCAGGCCCCATCCTTCGAACCTGAGATAGACGATCTCGACGCCGAACAAGACAGAAAGATCCGGTGAGCGATGTGTATGGCATTCTTAGTTTGCTGGAATCCCAAAATACATCGGCAGAAATATCCATGTGGCTGCCTGACACCTGTACCTTGCTTCTGCAGCGAGCTCGATGACCTGCATTCTGGTGCCATCAGAAAAGGAACACTGCCAGACAGTCGACCTGAAGGCGATGCCCAGCCTCAGGATGGCGATCTGGTAAGCTCATATATCCATTGCATATCCTGGGAAAGCCAGCATGCATATATTTTCCTCTATAGCTTCATATACATGCGTCATGTGCGTTGCCTGGAAGTGTTAGTGGCCATCATCTCGAGTCCTGTGCAGGTGTTCTTTCACCTGACCGTCAGGAGAGAGGACGAGCGAGTTCTGGAGACGACCAGGCTCTCGGAGGATGGCGTGGAAGGCTCCGGCGTCCCCAAAGCCTTCATGCTGGGCAAGGGGCAAAGGATGCCGCGCGGATGGGAGCTTGCTCTCTATGGTGGGCCCTTGCTGCCGCAATGCCTGTGCAATTGCACTGCAATGGCGTGCCACATGTTGGCAATCTATCAGTGCATGCCCATCAGCGCCATCAGCACCGCTCTTTGGCGCCCACCAGCCTGATGCAGAAATGCAGACACACAGCTCTCTGCAACAGAGACCGTGGCACGTCTGAGGTGCTCTCCTGACTCTGCAGACATGCGCAAGGGGGAGAAGGCGCGGCTGATGATGCGGCCAGAGTATGGCTATGCCATGAAGGACTGCAAGGTGAGCATGCACCTCCACCCCTCAAAGGCATCCAGCAGCCTCTGTTTGCATCTGTGTCATCTGAGAAGGGCTCATTTGGACATGGCACGATGCCAGCATCCGGGCATCTGGAAAGCTGCCATAGCCATCCAATCCTCATACATCAGCCCTTGGGTCACCCTGCATGCGAGGGTTGCCTAGGTAGATCTTCTCAACATTGCTGGCCCTGCAGCATACGTGGTCCATCCTCAGTAGGCGCAGAGACCTGTATGCCCTTTTCTGAGTCTGAGAGGATGCCTTGCCATCTGATTTGCCTGCTGTTAGGCGCAGTGACATGCCCGATCTCCACTGCAGCCTTCTTGTGTAGAAGTGAAGGGAGCTCAGTGTGGCTGTGACCCTCTCAGGTGCCTCCGCCCCAGGGGTGCCCCAAAGATGCAGAGTACATCTTTGACATGCACCTGGTGAACTGGGTTACCAAGGACAGTGCGAGGGTTGCCAGCGATGATGGGGACGTCTACAAAATCACCATAGCTGAGGCGGACAGCTGGGAGACTCCCAGGCCTCCATTTGAGGTGTGCACAGTATTCAAAGACAGATACCCCACATGTATACTTATGCAGGGTGAGTTCTGTTGCATCCCAGCACACTGGCTGTTACCCACGTGTGGCATAAGGTCATTCCCCATCATACAGGCCATCTGGCATGCAGGGTAAGGACAACTTATGAAAACATGGCATACAGCCACTCAGTGAAGCTTACAGCCTCGGTCAACACCTGGCGAACAGTCGCCATTTGAGATGCCAGAGCGCTTAAGTCAGTAAGGAAACAGAAACACCTTCTGCATGCAGGTGGAAGTGAGCTGCATAGCGAGGGTGCCCTCCAGCAGCGGCAGGCCCAGCCAGGGCCAGACCTACTTCAGCACTCAGCCTAGCCAGCCACTGCACTGGGTGGTGGGCAGCAGCAAGGTCAGCCCACACCTTTTACCAGTCGCTAGCGTCTGATGTTGTCACAGACTCCTCAGCTAGGCTGGCATCAACAGGGAGCGCTGCAGGCTTTTCTATGAGTCTGCTGGGCTTTACTCTGAACGCGGCAGCCATCTCTCTGTGCAAAATAGCATCTAGCTGTGCGCAGGTGCCTCCAGGGTTTGAGGAAGGTGTATGCTCGTTGGCAAAGGGGGAGCGAGCCTACATCAGCTGCCCCGCCAGCAGAGCGCGGTTGAAAGATACCGGCGCCCTCCTGCCTGACCCGCCAGATGGCGTGGACAGGGTGGAATACGAGGTGGAGCTGCTTAGCATGATCCAGGTCCGTGACGACTCTGGTGTGCAGTGTGAGACTGCCTGGTAGTGCCTGTGCTAGGATACATGCCACACATTGTTAGGGACGCTGCTTGTAACTATGGGTGGTCATGCAAGTCAGAAACACCCAGAGTGACCATGCAGAATGTGCCATATGTGCCGTAGGCTACGCATAACCTCCACGGGTGAAAATTCCATCTGAATGGGACAAGTGCCAGGCGTCATATGCTTGCATGCATACAGGTCAGAGACCTGACGGGGACAGGGGACATCACCAAGCGCCGCATCAAGGAGGGCGTTGGCGAGTTCCCAGTCGACTGCCCCCTGGAGGACTGTGCAGTGCGCGTGCACTACACCGCTCGCCTTGCTGGCACTGACCAGGTGGCCTGCCTGGCGTCACATGCCATGCACCTCAAGAATTGCACAGCAGTGGTGGTCATGTCTTGTCAGTAGGTCCACGGCCTTGCACAGATAGGACCAATAGCATAGCTGACTTTGCAGGTCCTGTGTAGCTCAAGTGGGTCCAATGACAGTGCTGCACCGTTAGGACTTGCCATGGAGACATTGAGTAGGCGCTTGCAGCTGTGCCCATGGCAGTGCGCTTGACGAGGCTTGAAACAGGATCAGGAGGAAGATCGGCACACCCTTCCCTGCAGGTCTTGTACAGCACAAGGGGGACTGATGGCAGCGCAGCACCCTTGGAGTTCAACACGGGCATGGATGAGGTGCCAGAGGCTCTGGACATGGCGGTGCGCCTGATGACGCCCCAGGAGACATCCCTCGTCAGCGCTGCCGCCAGATACGCCTTTGAGGGCCGCAGTGATCGCCCAGAGGTACGCCTGACAAGCTGGCTCTCGTGCTGGCTTGCCTTGTCTAACGTCGCCTTACCTGCGGCTGAGAATATCCAAAGGCACCCCTGAAGCTTGGTGCCAGCGGACAATAGGGACATCAGATGTCACAATCCTAATTGTCAGGGGGTGGAGCTTCACATGATCGGCATGGTCTTGTTGGCTGGTCCAATACATGCATGCTCCGTGTAGAGCATTTTCTTGAGCTGTACGACCTCTGGTAAGGCCCACAGTGTCCTACTGCGCAGCACAGTCACAGCTGTGATATCCATGCAGAGCATACCAGAGGGAGCGGACATAGACTTCGAGCTGGAGCTGCTGAGCTTCGACAAGCAGCCCAACTGGCACGACGCCGGCCCGGACGACAAGATTCGGCGCGCGCAGGCATTGAAGGAGCAGGGGAATGCCATCTTCAAGCAAGGCGCCGCGCAGTACGCCCGCGCCCGCAGCAAGTGGACAAAGGCGCTGAAGATGCTGGACAACGCCTTTGACCTCGACACCGAGGAGCAGGTGTGAACCATGCTGACACCATTGCTGATCCTGATGCACAAGCACTGCTGCACTCTCTTTCACTGCTCTCCACCTTCTGTTGTCTTCCAGCTCCAGGTTCCTGGGCCCAGGCTTAGGAGATGGGGCATTTGATTGTGTCCCTGCTCTTTGTAAGCATTTTCCTGCCTATAGCACCAGCACGCCTGCCTACCACTTGGAGTCAGGAAAGTTCACACAGTGTCACCGGGAGAGCTAAGGTGCATGGTCTGACGCTCTACGCGATCGCAGATGTCTGCTGCAAGCAAGGTGAAGGTGGACAGCATGACCAACATGGCCATGGCAGCTTTCAAGGAGCGCGACTTCTCAGAGTGCTTCAAGTGGTGTGACAAAGCCCTGCGGTGAGCATTAACATGCCTGGCAAGTGCCACCTTGCTGTGCGCATTGTGACTGCATAATGCCTTGTATCAATGCTGTAAAGGTGCCACGGCTGCCTTGCAGGGACAAGCAAAAGTGTCACAATATACTCTCTTGTCAGAGAGGTTGATGCTGATATGCTTGTATGCAGGGAAGTGAATGATCATCCAAAGGCCCTGTACAGGCGAGCAATGGCAAACGCCGCACTGCTGAACTATGAGGCCGCCTTGGAAGACTTCAGACTCTGCAAGGAAGTCAGCCCTGCATTAGCAAAGGATGTGGACAGGTGTGACCTGTGACCCTGACTTCGTTCTGATGCTGCACTTGTGTGGTGACCAGAGGCACTGGGCAGGTCCCATGTTAGTACTGCGGCAGCAAGGCAGCTGTAGGTGGGAGCGAAGTTCTGTGTCATCAATGCAGAATTTGTCATGTGCTTGCGGGATGTCTCGGTTGTGCTGCAGGGAGGTAGCGCTCATGGAGAGGCAGAGAAAGGAAGCTGATGTAAAGCAGAAGCAAGCCCTCAAGGGCTTCTTAGGTTAGTGGGAGCCCAGACTGCAGCTGCGCCATGCGCACAGATGCGTCTCATAGCAGACAGATATAGATTGATGCCATAGCCTGCAGACCTGTGACGATAAGTTTGCAGGCCTGATAAGCATAGAGCGTCCGTGAAAGCACAGACGTACTGTACATAGTCAAGAGCTTACATCACATACCGCACTGCAAATTTAGCTCACAAATGTAAACAGAGGACACTCTTCAAAGCTCTTAGGGAAACATCTCACGCAGGAAGGCATCTGCCTCCTCCTCCATGTCTGATTTGCCAGCACCCTTCTCATCATTCTGGTGCTGCATAGATCTTTGCACTCTGCTTCTTCCCTGCTCCTTATGTGATCCTTGCGCCACCTTATCAGCAGCAACAGCGTCAGCACCAGCATGTGATGCAGCACCTCTCCCAGCGTCACTGCGGAGCCTGTGCTTGCTCGGCTTTTCAGACGCATCGCCACCCGCATCATGCTCCTCAGAGTCATGATTTTTCTCATGCTTCCTTCTCTTGCTGCTCTCAGCACGACTCACAAGCTCCTCGTCAGCTGCCGAGTCATCTTGTCGACGCTGCTGCTTGCGCTCGGCCTTCTTCTGGGCTTTGCGCTGCGCTTTGAGGGCCTCCTTGTTCTTGCGGTAGTTCAGCTGCAGCGCATGCTCCGGGCACAGCCTCACCTGAAGTGCAGAGCACCCTCAATGCAGCGTAGCTATGATGCATAGGATATAAATGACCCCTACGCCTCAATTTCAGGTCTCAGGGCCTGGCATTTTTGCCACTATGATGGTAGTGCTGTCGGTAACCGGGGGGCTGAGGGGCACCCCAAACTCATTACAGCATCCATACCCTCCGTCAACTGTCTGTGGTAGCTTGCATTCTCTGGATGTCATGCCGGCTGCCCAGCCATTTGCTCTAGCTCACCTTCACAAGCGCTTCCTTGCGCTCCCCGGCTTCAGTGTAGCCAAAGGGCACCTCAAAGGTGGCCAGGCCGCGCGTCTCAGCGCAGCCGCGCGCCCCGCAGCTGAACTGCCCCTTCCCGCTCAGCACCTCCGCCTCTGTGCGCCAGCGCAGCCCCAGCTTGTCCTCCTGCGTGGCAAGAATACTTGGCATTGCCACAGAGGTGCAGAGGTAGCAAGCCGTGCAGGGCCAGTACAAAGTCTGTCACATGGGCCTGCATCATGATGACCTGGACTCACCCAGCAGGACTGCAAGCTTTGCTCTGCTTAAGCCATCAAGACTGCTCAGGTGTGGCTGATACACACCTACATTTCAGCAACTGGACAACTGCCTCTCTTGTCCAAGACAGCATCGCGGTGCTGGCTGCTGTTGAGTCTGGGTGAGCGGCATCAACACACATTGCAATCCAGGTGCGATCTTTAGGTGGGAAAGCAACAGAGGTGGGTGGTGGACAGCGAGGTGACCTTGTAGCGGGACAGGTCTACGATGGCGTACTCCCTGTAGAGCTTGGCGTAATAGCGCTTGGCCAGACGCACAGCCCATCTGTCATCGGCTGCCGCATCCTCCCTGTCATCCCGGATGAACCTGCAACTATGATACAAACTTCCACAAATGACTTTCCACAACATCAAGTGCTTCAGGAGCCTATGGACGCTTGCCACAGAGCCCCATGCAGCTGCGTAGAGATTGCTGCAGCAGAGGGGCCATCACACAGAATCGAGTCTGTCATGCTCCCTAATGCCCCCTGACCAGTGGGGCGGGTCGTGTGGAAATTTCGGGAGCACCAGAGACTCTATCTCAGTGTTAGGTGAGCGAGAGTGCTATTCTGCTCCCCTTAACTCGCAGGGAGGGTGATAGCCTTGATAGAGTGTGTCCTAGGCTCTCCCAGGCTTGCTCGAAGCATGTAGAGAAGGGGTTGCTGGCAAGCAAAACTGATTCCAATGGTGACAGGACTGATCACCTGTATGTGTCCTTCAGGACATCAAAGTCGGTCTGCACTGTCTCTTCTTGAGGTGGCGGAGGCATCTTGCCGCCGTAGAAGTTCACATACTGATTCATCATGAACTTGTGCCTTTGATGGGCAGTCATGCCCAGCATCTGCTGCCTGGTCGCCATGTCTCACTTGTCCTCAAGGTACCTGCGCATCGACCATGTGTCACAACGAGGGGGTCTTGCATATGGCGCACAGCTGTGCCTAGGGACCCTAAGGAGGCATCTGAGGACCAAGAGAGGAGGCTTACTTTGCCAGGTCTTCGCTCAGCTTCGGTGGTGTGACGAACTTCTTCAGCGGTGGACCTTCCGTGAATACGATCTCCAGGCCGTCCACATGGACCTTCTTCTGCACTCCCTGGCCTGTGCAATTCCACCCATCGCCTACAATGATCTCCAAGTACAGAGCCAGCTTTATGTGGCAGGACGCAATACCCTTACCTGCAAAGTGTTTGGCTAGCAAGATTTGCTTGAGCTCCCTGTATTGCTGCGTATACTTGATCTGCACCTTGTCAGGGGCCGCTTCTGTCATGGCCGTGTCGCTATATTCTCCTGTAATTGCATCAATATATGCTTCTCGTATATAGGTGCTGTTCCTTCCCCTCCAATCGTGTATTGCAGAGGCAATATGCAATGCAGACCTTTCCTGGGCTTGGGCAGAAGCTAGGGGAAGCTATGCAGGGTCAAGGCCATCATCTTCCCTAGAGTATGCTCAATGCACGGTAAAAGGCCCCTTGTATTCCTTTAGACAGTAGACATGTTCAGGGATGCCCATACGAGGCTTGCATAGACCAAAAGTCTCTCACCTGCGAGCCCTCCAACGGCATTTTTGCGACCAGAAGGACAGTGCACGGCCCCCTGCGCCTCCTGCAGGTCAGCACGCTCAATGATTGTATGAGCAATATAGGGAACTGTCTCGCACCCTCGACTATTGGTACATCGTTGCAGGCCCTACAGAGCACCATGTTGCCAAGAAGGAGTACGGCTTTATGGAAAGCGCAGACATCATCTTCTCAGAATCCACGAGGCCTGCAATGCACCGTAGGTCAGTATGAGTAGCACGGTTGCAAGCCCTCAGTACCCTCGGTTTCCAGAACAACATTGAGCAGTCTGCGCCATACTCGTCATGTATGGGCACGTCAATGCGTCTGATATAGAGACCTTGGCCTGCAGATGGGACTGGCATGCTTGGCAGTTGCTTATAACCCTTGTGCCCTCCTTCTGTAAGCCTTCTACCCCATGAGCACCCTTGTACACTTCACTATTGCTCAGCAATTAAGACTTGCAGGCGTTTGTGCGCTGCATCTGTGATGAAGGCCTGCTGAGACCTTGACAGCAGCGTGACTTGCTGAAGCATGGCTTGCAGTCATCTACTCTATGGCAAGATATGCCAAAGGCGAGATGCAGCGCATCTCAGATGAGCAAGATGAGAAGGTACATCTTCCTGCCTACTCTCTGCAGGGACGCTCCTGCGTGTTCTGGATTCTGGCTGGGCTATGATACTCTGCACTGGATGAGCTTTTACTCCCCTGCCAAGGCAACAAGCAGACCCATGCGTCTCATGGCCTACGGCAACCTGCAAGGGGATGAGAGTGAGCAGGAGTGCCTGCACTGCATGGGACCAACATCGCCCATACTCATCACAAGGGCATGCAGGCAATAGTAAGCCAGGCAGATGTTGTACAGGCCCAAACGGCTGAGAGAGCAGCAGCAGAGGAGAAGGAGACAGAGGCGGCGCTGCAAAAGGCTCAGGATCAGGAGGTAGGCAGCCAGCCTGTCACCCACCTTTCTGCATTGGCAAGGATGCAAGCCCTGCAAGGACTTACTCATAAACTTACATATTACAGAGCAGTGGCACATGCCTGGCCCAAGGAGTTGCCAGATTATTAACAAGTTGAGCTGAGTGTGCTCTTGCAGATATATGACAGATTACAAAGCCTTGAGGCCGAGGTGCAGGAGCTGAGAGCACAGAGGGTCCCGCCAGCAGGTGGCGCAAAAGCAGAGCAGCATGGCAAAGGGTCCCTGGAGTCTGCTGCAGGGCAGAGAGACAATCCATGACAGCCTGAGAGCATTGCACAGGGGCATAGAAAAATGTCCTGGCCAGACACCAGACATCCATATGTCAAAATGCAGTGCACAAGGGAGCAAATGAAACAGAGTGAGAGTGATCATGTGGGCCTGTGTATAATATGCAACAACGTCTGGCACTGCAGCACATTTGTTCACAATGTGAACTTCACATGTGCAGAGTGGTGGCTCAGTCAGTCAGCCAGATTTGACAAGTGTTGCAGATCTCTCTCTTACACTCAGGAAGTCTTGTCAACACCTTGCAACCCGGCTAGTAGACCGTATGTTTCCTGCACAATAGTCAATGGCATGCATTTGTGTTCACAATCACCATGCTGACTCTGATGGCTGTGACGGGATCTGTGGTATAAGGAAGGTGCAAAACCCCACATCCTCATCTGCACATGCTCTCAACGAGCACTGCAGAGCTAGCCTCCCACTACTCCCACGCAGTCCAATACTCCCACGCATCACAAACACTCTGGCAGCCCTTGGGGCACTTACTTGAGGAACAAGCCTACCACTCTATCCCAAAGCTCCTGCTGGTTGAGAGATATAGAGGGTGCCCCCTTTGCACAACTATGCTTCTGGCAGAGTATCGGGCACCGCATCCACGTATAGGATATGAGGCTTCCATGCAGCATTGCGATCAGCCTCCCAGGACAGAAGCGGACATGGCTACCACATGCCCACCTACCCAGGCTGAGAATTACATGGAGTGCATGCTGGCTTGCTAGAGAGCCATGTGGTCCGCTTAGTAGCCGCCCATGCCGTCCATGCCGCTTGGTGCAGCCGCTGCCTCGGGCTGAGGGATCTCTGTGATGATGACGTCTGAGGTCAAGAACGTCCGCGCTACGGACGCTGCGTTCAGCATGGCCACGCGCAGCACCTGCGTCATGCATTTCTGTGGTGAGCATCAAAATAGTATGATTACGGAATTGTCTTATTAGTCCATAGCCCACATGACCCACATGATGACTGCGGCCAGGGCTGTGTGTGCTCCTAAGCACGCAGTGTGCTCAATACCATGCCGCGTGGCCATCCAATAGCCAAGCGGTGTGCATCAGCACACAACGTACTGAGCAAGTCACACGGCCCCAATATGAAGCATGATGTGAGTCATGCACCTTGAGAGCATCTAGTCAGCCCTGGAAACATGCCGACCAATGCCTCTGTGGGGATGAGCTATCTCAAGGGGCTTACCTTGGTGGGGTCAATGATGCCGGCCGCCATGAGGTCCTCGTACTTGTCTGTGGCTGCGTTGTAGCCGATGCTCTGGTCCAGGTTCTCTAGGACGCGCTGCTGCACAACGCTGCCGTTGACACCTGCGTTGTTGGCGATCAGCCGCAGTGGGTAGCTCAGCGCTTTCCGCACAATCTCGGCACCCACCTACGCAATGCACCCAGAATCCTCAGCCCTGAAGTCCACATCACAATGAGATTCGTAGAGATGATGGCTCACAGGCAGCACCTCAGCTTCAGAAGACACAGTGTTTCTTCATGGACAGGAGCAATGCACCTCAGCATTTATTACAAGGCAGAGGGTGCAGGGACAGGCGATATACTGTTCAGTTGTAGGGACAAGCAAGCATTGCAGCCCCTGCGAGAGGATTGTGCTGGCTGTGGAGGTGCTAGGGGTAACTCACTCTCTGCTCGTCGTTCTCCAGGGTGGACTTGATGTCGTCCACCTTCTGCGCCAGCTTCAGGAATGTGCAGCCGCCGCCAATCACAATGCCCTCCTCCACAGCTGCCTGCAGTGCAGAGGCTGACCTTTCTGTTCTGCGCCTTACTCAAACGGAGGTAGCTGTCTGCAGTGCAGCACTCACTTGTGTGTCCTGAAGCATGGATGCAGATTTTCCTGTCTCACTGTCAGATAGAGAGGATCGCAAACGCACCTTAGTGGCATTGAGGGCATCCTCCACTCGGAGCTTCTTCTCCTTCAGCTCTGTCTCTGTCTGTGCTCCCACCTACATGACAGCAGACGCTCTCAGCACGTGAGATTGAAGACCTCTGCAATCCCTCGCTGATTCAGCAGCCGCACTCTGCTCCTTACATGCTCGGTACTCCCAGATGTCCTTGATAAGATGTAGCAGAGGGGCCTCTGAAGTCTCATGTCAATCACAGCGCTCAGTTGCGATAGCACTCAAGGGCTGGTGGTGGAAGCATGCGGCAGGCCATACCTGGATGATGGCAACGCCGCCGGAGAGGCGCGCCACGCGCTCGTTGAGCTTCTCCTTCTCGTAGTCCTGCTCGGTCTCGCCGATCATGTTCTTGATCTGGCGCACGCGCGCCTTGACGCTGTCCTCGGTGCTGCCGTCGCCCACGATGGTGGTGCTCTCCTTGCTCACCTCCACCTTGGCCGCCGTGCCCAGCACCTCCTCGCCCACCTGGACCATGAGTGCATTCCTGTCAGATCAGTCCCATAAGGGCAGCTGCAGACAGCAGGCTGCTTGCCTATCATGGGACTAGGTCCACACCTGGAATGCTGTCCATGTGCATGGCCTGCCTCAACAACAAGGACTGACCCCTGGCGCTATCTCATGCCTTAACCTGCTTTGCTGGCGTACTGTGCTTTGATTTAGCAGGGGACTGACCAGCATTCACGGGGCTTTGCCATAGAGCTGCAGCAGCCTCCACAGCAGCATCTAAAGTATAAAACCCACACAGCAGGGCAAAAATGGATTGCAATGAGACGTTAAGGGTGCAAGGCACAATCCTGGACTTATAGAGCGGGGAAAGCATGGGACAGACCTTGTCCAGGGTGAGACCCAGCTCGTCCTTGACGACCTGGGCGCCTGTGAGGATGGCAATGTCTTCCAGGTAGCTCGTCTTCCTCTCCCCGAATCCGGGCGCCTTCACGGCGATCACCTGCGCAGTAGGATCACCTCTTCAGGTACAGTTGTCCGTGAACTCTGCACCTTTGACCCTGAGGGATCGTGGCTTGAGGGTACACAGTGTACAGTGTCTGGAAAATGAGTCTGGTACACAATTAAGGAGCAGGACATCATGTTTTGGTTGCTGCATGCAAGGAGGTTCTACGTACCTTCAAGGTGCCGCGGAGCTTGTTGACGACCATGGTGGCAAGCGCCTCCTGCTCAATGTCCTCGGCCATGATGAGGAGCGGGAAGGATCCGCGCACAGCCGCCTCCAGGATGCCCACGATGTCCCGGGCGGTGCTGATCTTCTTGTCCACCAGCAGCACCTTGCAGTTCTCAAACTCCGCCACCTGCGCAGAAATAGCCCCTCAGCGTAGCCAAGCAACACCTTGGATGCTCAGCCCACATGCATGCAGACTGCTTGTCCTTCAGGAAAGATGCCGCTGACACAGAGTATAGGAGCCAATGCACCCGAGGTTTGCATATGCAGGGTACACTCTGAGACTGCGCCTCTCGTGCTGAATTGCAAGCTGTCTGCACCGTCACCGACACGCGGCTTTCTCACACCCACTGTTGTGGCAACAGGTACAGGACAGTTCATGACTACTCATCTCAGTTTTCAGATTCCATGTGCGGCTAGTCCTCAGTGAAGCCTTGTCTTCCAGGAGTAGAGGTGAGGGGACCAACCATGCGCTCGGGGTCGGTGACGAAGTAGGGGGAGATGTAGCCGCGCTCGAACTGCATGCCCTCCACGACGTACAGGTTGTCCTCGGCCGTTCTGCTCTCCTCCATGGTCACCACGCCCTGCCGCCCCACGCGGTCCATGGCCGCGCTGATCAGGCTCCCGATCTGCACGGCCAATAAACGTACCATCAGGCAGTACACGCCCACGAATTCAATGGGTGGCTCGATAGACACCCTTGCTTTACTTGTGCGCGCCAATATGTTGACAGCTCAATGACCCTCTGATCTGCGCTCCATGCGAACAGACATGCAGCAGCCTGGAGAGTCAGCTTACAAAGCCATACCTTTGGTTTTATCAGGCCTCGTGAAGCTCATTGGCCTGAGAGATGCGCCTTGCTCGACTTGCACATAGAGAAGCAGTTGGCCTGACTGGAAGGCACTCTATGTTTCACAGGTTGCATAGATGCACTCACCACTGCGTTGCCTCCGGCGGAGACCGTGGCCACGTTGGCCAGGTCCTCGTCCCGGACCGCCACAGACAACGACTGCAGCTCCTCCACCAGGCCCGTCACTGTCTTCTCAATGCCCCTCGTCAGCTGCAGGCAGCACAGAATGATGTAAGCGCCATGCAACATCGACGGCATCCAAGTCGTATGCCTGCAGTCTGTGACATGTACACATCACATGCACCTGCTGCCCTCGTGTGGGGCCTCTCTGCCAGCAGACATTCTCCAGCCCAGGGATTTGCTGAGAAGAACTATCAAGGTATAAGAAATCCTTCAGCATCAGCAGAACCTCAGTCTGGATTGCATCTGCTGAGAGGGGACACAGCAGATGAAGGTGGAAGAGCTCTCACCTGGATGGGGTTGGTGCCGGCAGCCACAATCTTCATGCCCTCTGCGATGATAGCTGCACTGAGGATGGTGGCTGTGGTGGTTCCATCTCCTGCTGTGTCATTGGTCTTGGATGCCGCCTGCGCCCATGCCAACCATCTCTCAGCAACCCCTGCCTGACCCAGGAGCGCTACAGCAGACCGGGTTATGCACTGCATCATCACTATTGACAGCAGGCGCCCATACAAGTCAGATAACATCACCACGTGCAGGCATGCCTAAGGCATTCCCTTGTGTGCCTCTGTCGTTCAGCATGTCCAACAGGGGCACCTTAGGCATGTACACCCGCACAGCAGTTGCTTGTCTAACTGCTGCTGACCAGATAGGCAGCTAGTGGTGCACACCTGGCGCACGAGCTTGGCGCCAATGTTCTCAACGGGGTCCTCCAGCTCCACCTCCTTGGCCACTGTCACTCCATCGTTCACGATCTTGGGCGACCCGTACTTGCTCTCCAGCACCACGTTGCGCCCCTGCACAGGCACCAGGCTGCTGAAGCAAGACTCCACAGACCACTGTCATTCTCCACCTCTTTATCTGTGAGAGGCTCTGGTTATCTCTTGAAATTCCAAATGGTAAAGGTGCACTTTCATTGCTGTCAGGAAGCACCTCCCCGGAAAGGCATTCAACAGCTGCTGCTGGTGTAGAGGGCATGCACCGATGCAGGAGCTGCACCTTGGGACCCAGGGTGACACCCACAACGCTGCTGAGCTTGTCTACGCCGGCTTGGAGCTTCTTCAGAGCCTCCATGTTCTTGTTGAAGTGCAGCTGCTTGGCCATCGCCTGTGTCTGCACTGCGCCTCCCCTTCTGCAAGAAGAGCATATTTGTCAGCATCCTTGGATGCAGTTATCCAATATTCCTCGCACAAAGCGCTTCAGCAGTGCAATGCTGGACCCCCTACCAGAGGACAGCAAACACTTTATTTACGTTGAGAGCCCCGTGAAGCATGGCTACCGTCTGTGTGGCTAATTGTATCTAAACTCACCCGAGCTTCATTGACCTCGTAGGCCTGCTAAGCTGCGATGGCATTGGCACCCCTGCACCACAGATAGCCCATCGGCCCCAGAAACTTCTACACAGCACTTCGATGCTCGAAACAGCGCGTGTTCGCAGTCACCAAGGGGCACTCTGTTCATGTTGCTAACATTTTGAGTTCGTCTCTGGTGCCGTCAGCTCGCGATTTGCAGGTTGAAGGTATGGAAAGCCCTAGAAGCACACCTCTAGTAAATGCGTTGCTGCGTCCCAGTCCTGTAGACTGGGGCATGCTTGTTGAGCACTGATTAGCCCTGCAGATATTCCAAAACATCAGTGTCCTGGTTGTTGTGTGTTGCCTTGCAAACCGTGCGAAAAATATACCACTGACAGCCGCCGAGACCACATCGAAGTATTCGAATGCGGTATCTGCTGAGACATGAATCGCATGGCAAGTCGCTGGCTCACCTCATCATTGCTCACTGTAAAAGGAAAGCTTGACGATCGCCCAGATATACTATACTGTTACACAGGTGCTCCCTCATGCTGAGCGCTGGGATGAGGTCTCGATATAATTTCGACCCCTGTTCCGTTCTTTTTGCATTTCCCCGGAACCGTCTCGGAGCTCCATCGAAGCTGTATTTCCTGCTGCTACTAAGTGCTGTTTGATGACTGAGTATTGCTTCTAACATTGTCCTGATGCTTAGAAATGTGTGGCAGGCTTAAGCCACTGAGTGTCATCATCTGAGAGGCATCACGAGAAGGGTGTCCGAGGAAGGGAAGGACTTGGGCACGCGGTCTGAGACCGCATCAAGGGGGGCTGGAGACAAGACATGGGCAATTGCCTGCCCAAGTTCTCCAAGAAAGAGAACCCAAGCGACACAGACGGCATGGGAGCGAAGGTTAGGACGCATCTGCTGGACGCCATGTCATGGTTTGGGAAATATAAATTGTACATCTTCATTCACATTGTGACGGCCGATCAAGTGTGTCCGTCTTCTAATATCACATGGTGCTGTGCAGGGATCTAAGCCCGCTAAGGCTCAGAAGAAAGGTTCCGCACCACCTCCAAAGGACCGTTTGACAGAGGGTGTCCTCAACAAGCCGACAGAGGTGACTTTGCCGACTGCACATCTTGCATGATCCTGCATCCGTACTGTATGTACTACGAGCATCGGGTGACAGTAAATAATCCTTGCAGGATGTCAACAATCTCTACACCTTGGGCAAGGTCTTGGGGCGAGGGCAGTTCGGTATCACCCGCCTGGCAACAGACAAGAAGACCGGCGAGGACTTTGCCTGCAAGTCCATTGCCAAGCGCAAGCTGCTGTGAGGCTCTTGTCACCCCTGCAGCTGACTCTGTCCACATGAGCATCCTCTACACCTGAATGTCTTTAGCGTGTTCCTGTGAGCGCTTCACAGAGCATTGTGAAGGCATCCACAGCACATTGAAGTCCCGTGTAGGCTCACAGGCCCCCATGTGTGTGCCAAAGACTTCAGGGGTTTTGTCCAGTGGTAAAAGATGACATGTGCAGGACGAAGGAGGATGTGGAGGATGTGAGGAGGGAGGTGCAGATCATGCACCACCTCAAGGGCCACGAGAACATCGTCACGCTCATCGGCGCCTTCGAGGACAAGCAAAGCGTGCACCTGGTGAGGGCACCACTTATTCCACCCAGCTCCCAGAAAACATTGACCTTCCAGCACGACGCCTATTGCACATGTTGAGCTTCATGCTGAGCGCCCAGAGGCATGCTGCTGGCATTGGGGGAAGCAGTCATGTGGTGTCACATATTAGGCTGTCCTCACATGGCAGCTGGTCACAGCTCCATGGCTCGCAGGTCATGGAGCTGTGCTCAGGAGGCGAGCTCTTTGACAGGATTGTAGCCCGAGGCCACTACACGTGAGACGCAGCCCTCTTCTTTGCAGCTTCATCGCAATCTGCTAGAATGTTCTGAAGTCTGATGCTTACACAGCTCCCTTAAAAAGCGAGGGACTTGTGCAACTCGTTTCCAGGGAGTTGTAACTCCTGCTCTTGTCCGCCCATGCAAGCATGCTGATCAGCTTCTGCAATAGCCTGGCGCAGGACAATACTGAGTGTTACTAGTCAGGCAAAGGTGCGTACTGAGCATTGACTTTTCTTGCAGAGAGAAGGATGCAGCGGCACTCATGCGCACGATTGTCAGCGTGGTTGCACATTGTCATCTGCTTGGGGTTGTTCACAGGTGTGCCATGTCTTCTTGCCCCTCTTGACCCTGTATAGTACACATCCCTGCTCTATTGTATCAGGAAGCACAGCTTTGCTGGTGCGATAGTATGCTGCAGCCTGCATGAGCTCAGTACGCTGCGACATATGATGCACACGTCATGCTGCTTGCTGCTACAGGGATCTCAAGCCGGAGAACTTCCTGCTGTCAACCAAGGATGACAATGCCCCGCTGAAGGCCACAGACTTTGGGCTATCGGTCTTCTACAAGCCAGGCCAGACATTCACTGACGTGGTCGGCAGCGCCTACTACGTTGCACCTGAGGTATGCCTGACGATATCAATTCCTCGATTTCACATTCCTCCTTGCTACAGTGTCTAGAGCTGCCCGCAAGATGCGTGCATAGACTGAAGCGATAGGGCACTGTTCGCAGAATTCCTGCGCGTATACCCCACTGTGCCTGACCCTGGTCTCTTATTTTTGTTCGGCAACTTCACACTTCTTTGCCACACAAAAGATGGTGACTGAGGAAGATGGCAGTGGGGCCCTACAGGCAGAGGTCTGCTGGCATCTGCAATAACACTTCGGCCTGAGGCACTTGACAGAACCCTGGTCTGTACTTCCCATACATGACCTCTAACACTCCTCCTTCCCACAATTATTGCAGGTGCTGAAGCGGCGCTATGGCAAGGAGGCGGACATCTGGAGCTGCGGGGTCATCCTGTACATCCTGCTGAGCGGCGTGCCGCCCTTCTGGGGCGAGACCGAGCAGCAGATCTTCGACGCTGTGGCCAAGGGCCACATCGACTTCAAGACTGACCCCTGGCCGCACGTCTCTGTGGAAGCCAAGGACGCTGTCCGTACCATGCTCCAGCAGGTAAAGCCCATGCATGGCCGTCTGATCTGCCTGAGATGGTTTCAATAAGAGTCTCATTCTGCACTGCATTGCTAGCTAGACTCCTCGTGCCGGCTATTTCTTGCCACCTTCTCGCTCAACAGGCGATGCCAGCATCATGATTTAACAGAGACATCCTTTCAAGGCATGTCAACTGAAGCCGCACTTTTGCTTTTGCAGGACCCTAAGAAGAGGGCGACAGCGGATGCAATTCTGCAGCACGGCTGGATGAAGGAGAACGGCACAGCCTCGGACCGGCCGCTGGACAATGTGATCGTGAAGCGCATGCAGGGCTTCCTGCACATGAACAAGCTCAAGAAGGAGGCCCTCAAGGTCATGGCCACTGGCATGTCGCCCGAAGAGATTGCCGGCCTGCGCTCCCTGTTCCAGGTCAGTCAAATGCGGGACATCTCTATGACCCATCTTGCAATCTGCCATTAGGGATTTAAAGGGAGACGTCAAGCGAGGCTAGATAATCTGGCCTGCCTAACCCTATATTGGGCCACTTCAGAGCCAGCCTTTCTGGCCCCATCTTCATTGCCCTTTAGACCCCTCAATGTCAAACCCCTCTGCATGCTGCCCAAACAGTTTGCCGGCCTGTGCTCTTCAGTTGAAGGTCAGTCTGTGATAAAGGCAAATATGACTTGCACTCGCAATTACCAGTACTGACTCTCTGCGACCGGCCGCAGGCGCTGGACGTGGACAAGAGCGGGACGGTGACGCTGGAGGAGCTGCGGGAGGGCCTGGCCAAGCAGGGCAGCCCCATCACGCAGCGGGAGGTGGAGCAGCTGATGGAGAGTATCGACGTGGACGCCACCGGCTCCATCGACTACGATGAGTTCCTGGCCGCCACCATCAACATGAGCCAGCTCCAGGTGGGGCCTCTCTTCTTCCCTTCTGCAGGAGCAAGGATCTCTCGCTCTTGACAGTGGACCTTCGGGGCATATGGATGGCTGCCTTACCTGAACCTCTGTTCGCACGCATAGACCGCAGGTCTGTCTGTGTCTATTCTATTCGGCATAGGAAGCAGACCAAGACTTCGGCACTCCTGCTAGTGTTGCTCAGCCGTCTGTCCGGCAGATTGATGCGGGATTGCCTTCGAATCCCAGCTCGGCAAGATATGATAGAAACTGTGTGTCGGCTTGCTGTCAATGCATCATAACCTCTGTGTCACAGCTCACCCAGCGCTGATGGATCTTGTGTGCTGGCTGCAGATGGAGGAGAACATGTACCGGGCCTTCCAGCACTTTGACACGGACAACTCCGGCACCATCTCTCAGTCTGAGCTTAGAGAGGCGCTCAGGGTGAGAGCTGCTGCTCATTGTGGTTTTTACCTACATCGTGGAAGGTTTCAGTAGTCTCATAGTATCACTTGCAGGGAATGTATAGAAGTGCATGTGCCTATTGTGCTCGGCACTGCAACCAAGAAGCACTTGTGACTGAGGGGTTGCTGTGCGGTCCCAATGCAGAGGCTACCTGGCGACCTGGACAAGAATATCGATGAAATCCTGGCTGAGGTGGACAAGGACAAGAATGGAGAGGTTGACTACGATGAGGTGATCATTCTGCTCAGTCGTTGCCCCTCACAATGACTCTGCTTTGTCCCAGTGGTGACCTGAGCTTTTGGTGTTGTTGGGCCTAAGCATTTGCTGATCGAACCATCATTCTCAGAGGATAGGCGCACGTTTGTGCAAAGCAGAGTCTCAGCCAGAAGAACTCTTCTGACGGAATCATATTGACCGCTGTACGAGTCCTGCTGAGGCAGGTGTCCTGCATTGCAAGCAGCTGGGGCTGAGCAGGCTTCTCTGGTAATGCAGTTCTGCGAGATGATGAGGGGGATGCAGAGCAGCAACATCAAGCGCGCGACCACAGCCTACAGGAAGGGCGCCATCATGTAGGGAGCGTTCCCCCGCTGCTGATCGGGACAGACCAGGAGGTGTGTCTTGTGCGGCGGATGCATGGGGTAGCCATCTCCTCACATGGGCGGTCCAGGGCGCGAAAGGCATTGGACTCAGCTGAGCAGGATCTTGTTCAGGTGCAACAGTGGCGCTTGACGAGATCCAGCTCTTGAAGTATATTTCTTTGAGTTTGGCATGAGAAGGTCTGCTCCAAAGATGGGCAAGTGCAGCTTACTTCTATCTTGCACACATCACATTACATTGCAAGGAAGCTGCAGTTTAGATTGAACTTGGCACTTGGCAGACATGTGTCGGCATTGTTATGGGAATTGGCAGTCGTATGTCTGCAGAGTCAGCAGCGTTGTCAGTCATTGTCCCTAGTTCGATTGTGCTCTTGATGTCACTGAAGTAGAGCAATGCACGTCCGGTTGGGTGCCCCGCATGTCGGGTGTCTATTCTGTTGTCTCGCAAAGTGCTTACAACAATGCGCATATGCATGCATGTGAAGTCTTGACGCATCTACCGTAGTACATCATCCATGCTGCTCTGAAAGGCACATCTTTGCAGCTGCAGACATGCTATCAGCAGGCAACAATAGCCTGGAATCAACGTCAGCATGGCCGTCTGCAAGTGTGATGAGGCCACTAGCGCAGACGCCTGTGAACATGGCTTCCAAAGTATGGCATTTACAATTTCCTCCAAGAGTTGAGGCCTCCTAGGAAACTCAGATGTCTGCATGTGGGGCTGCCCAAGTAGCAGCTTCCTGGGTTGTCTTTACCACTGCATGCGCACCAAGCAAAAAGCAAGTCCATGCAGCTGGATGTGTTGCTGCCCCAATAGCCCGATTAGGGCCCAACCCATCTGAAGCTGACTCAGCATCTGCTGCAAGCTCGATGGCACCCAGGCACATGAGCCGTGCGCACAGTAGACTCAGATATATTATCGGTATGCGAAGAAATAAAAGGAGACTAGAGGAACCCCAAGCCTGATTACAGCCCCTGTCTATAGGAGATTGCTGCGACCTACCACCAGCTCTCTACATAAAAGTAGAGGCCTCGATATACATCAGAGCGTGCAAGGGCTTGATCCGACAGCCTTCAACAGTACTCTACAAGTCTCTCTTTCACGCTGATGCCAGGCGGATAGCCAGGGTTCCACATGTGACAGGTCTTGGCGATGTCAGGGACACCAGTCCAGTCTGCGAGCAGCATGTCTTACCCGCCCAATGACAGCGGTGCCACGGAGACTCAAACCATGCACCAGACCCCTGCGTTCTTCCTGGCAAACTACCGGCTGGGCAAGACCTTGGGGAATGGGTCATTTGGAAAGGTATGGGTCTTGCCTGGCAGCATGTTAGGTGCTCGTGCGACCCAAGGATGCGTGCTGAAGAACTTATTGGCGAACATACAGGTCAAGATCGCTGAGCATGTGCTCACACAGCACAAGGTGGCCATCAAAATCCTGAATAAGCGGAAGATTAAGCAGCAGGACATGGAAGAGAAAGGTATGCTTTCATGGTCAGTGCCTCGCCTGCTCTGCCCAGGTATAGGATGTGTCAAGCACGCTGGATGGGGCTGAGCAGTATCTGCCCTTGCATAACAAGCTGCACAGCGTCCAATGCTCTGATTGCCACCAGCTTTGACCAGCAGTGATGCTGTGCAGTGAGGCGGGAGATCAAAATTCTACGCCTGTTCATGCACCCGCACATCATCCGCCTCTACGAGGTCATAGAGACAGACAATGACATCTATGTGGTCATGGAGTTTGTCAAGGTGCTTTCTTCCGCCGCTATGCTTGATATGTGTTGACTCTGCCTTGCATCCCTGCTGTTGTCCTCCTCATCTGCTTACCTGCAGTGGTACAAAAGGAGGTGAGCTTAGTCGAGTCATGAATTGTAAGATTGTTGCGTCAGGCGGGGGAACTGTTTGACTACATTGTGGAGAAGGGGCGTCTTGTGGAGGACGAGGCGCGCCACTTCTTCCAGCAGATTGTGTCTGGGGTGGAGTACTGCCACAGGAACATGGTACGCTGTGACTTGCCTCAACTTGCTTCCCACCCTGCAGGTCCCACCTGGTGTTACATCACTGCATGCCTTACTTCCGGGACACCTCCCCATGCACCCCGTGTCTGCTGAAGCTGGCAGTGTGCAGTCACAGAGCTGCCTTGCACTGAAGTGCTGCTGTCTTGAGGTCAACCCGGTGCCACTGACGGTGGTACAGGCATTCAAAAAGGTTTAGCATGAGAGAAGCAGGAGGGCGTTTGCTTGTGTGCAGGTGGTGCACAGGGATCTGAAGCCTGAGAACCTGCTGCTGGACTCAAAGATGAACATCAAAATTGCTGACTTTGGGCTGTCGAACGTCATGCGCGACGGCCACTTCCTGAAAACCTCCTGCGGATCCCCCAACTATGCAGCCCCCGAGGTGAGCTTACCCAAGCAATCTTTCACTGCCAGCCAGTATTCATTGGGCTTCCAGCATTCCATGAAGCACCCCATGGGAGGGCAAGTCAAGTCTTAGGGTGACGCTGGTGCCAGTATGGTCCCGATGGTGGCTTCAACCTAACATTCGTACAAGCATGAAGAAGTAAGAATGTTGGGTGATGGCACAGTCAAGACCATACTGACCAGACTGCCATCTGAGGTGGGGTGGCCATTAGGGCAGGGTAGATGTGGTTTACAAGAGGAGGAATGCTGACAGAGATTCACCCTGGACGTGCAGGTGATCTCGGGGAAGCTGTACTGCGGCCCGGAGGTGGACGTGTGGAGCTGCGGCGTCATCCTGTACGCGCTGCTGTGCGGCTCGCTGCCCTTCGATGACGAGAACATTCCCAACCTCTTCCGCAAGATCAAGGTCAGCCCGCCCTGCAGCCCTGAGCACGTCATCCTTTCTACTCTCAGGTCGCAGAACACTTTTTTAAGGGATTGCTTGAATGGGTATTGTGCAGGCTGGTTGCGCTGGTTCAGATGTCTGCTGCTGACTAATGTCTCTAAAGAAGGGTGATGCACATAGGCACTGTGCTTTGGAGGTAGAGAAGGTGTATGATCCTCTGAGGGTACAGGATGCATGCTGCAGGGAGGCATCTACAATCTGCCCACACACCTGTCACACGGCGCCCGGGATCTTATACCGCGCATGCTTGTGGTGGACCCTCTGAAGCGCATCACCATCCCAGAGATCAGGTAAGCCTGACAAGTATGTGGTGTTTTGTGCACTTGTCCCATTCCCTCTCTCTTGCCACAAAGATTCTCCCTGGCCTTCCATGTTGTCCGGCAACAGAGGAAGTCCTCGGAGACTCTCTGTGGCATGCCAAGCACTTACCCTGCAAGCAGCATGTACAATGTACACTGCAAATCCCATGTCACCAGGCAATGATGGCGGCTGACCCAGGGTTGGCCACACCTTCCAATTCAGCAAAGTCCACACAAGCTATGCCTCGCAGACAATGCGTGATCAAGATATGGCTGCCTGCAGGCAGCACCCCTGGTTCACCCTGCACCTGCCGCGCTACCTGGCGGTGATGCAGGCGGACACCATCGCCAACACGGCCATGCTGGACGAGGACATAGTGCACGAGGTGGTCAAGCTGGGCTTCAAGCGCAGCGACGTGGTCAAGTCCATCCAGAAGCGCTCCCAGAACAAGGTGCGGCCCAGACTGTGACCCATCACCTACCAAGAACCACCATTACATCCGGGTGGCCAGTGCTGGAGCAGCAGCATTTAGATGCAGTGAGTGGTTTGCTTTTCGGATTTCCTTCTGCACGTGCAACCAAAAAGCCCTCGGCTCACTGGTAACAAATACCGCTGATTACAGCAAATTAATGTGTGGCTCAGCAAATATGTTTAAGAGGTAACCTGGCGTGCTTATCGGACACCATACTTCCTACCTCAGTTCGTATCACAAAGAAGTTTGCTGATTGTTGCCTCATCAGCTGCTTGTCTAGGGTTTCACGAGAAGGCTCATCATCACGGGATTTGTTATGCCTTCTCATGCACATCATGGCAGTTGTGCCAGGAGCCTTAGCACTTGAGCCTACTGTAAATCGCCTGCATGGCACGCAGGCGACTGTGGCGTACTATCTGATGGCGGACAACAGGCGGCGCATGGACAGCAGCGCCTACCTCCGCGCAGAGCTCACAGAAGCGCACCAGGCCCACACCGGGTACCCTCCAGGTATGCCCAGGGTCCTCAACTGTTTGTAATTAGGCGGCAGCACAAGCAGGCAAACAGCAGCCCAATTACTGAGAGTCATTCGTGGTAGGTGCACTTGACCTCACAGAAAAATTCTCTGACGAGAGTCATCACTGTGCGTTTGATATGCTTTTACAGAGAGATATGCGGATTCTCCTAAGGTAACTGTCAGAGCAGTGCTGGTGGAGTGGCCTAGTGAGCTTGCTGGCAGCAAAGGCGTCCTGCATGGTCTGTACAGACGGATTCACAGCGGCACATCTTTGCTGGGCGGCATTGAGGTAAAGCGCTGGCTCTGCTTGATATGACCTGAGTGTGCTGTGCAGGCATGATGTTCCCACAGCAGACCGCAGCACCGGCGGCGCCAGGTCAGCGGCTGGTGGCGGAGCGGCGCTGGCGCCTGGGGGTGCACTCGCGGGGTCACCCGCACCGCATCATCGAGGACCTGCTGCGCGCGCTGCACACGCTCTCCGTGGGCTACAAGAAAGTGGCGCCCTACAACTACAAGTGCCGCAAGCTGTACCCTGACCGAGGTATGTTTGTATGTGCTATAGGCAGCCCAATGACAGCTCAGGAGTGTCATGGGATCTGCATTGCCATGTCGCCCCACCCACAGTGGCTGGGCTTTATATACTCATCAGGGCCAACCTTCGTAGACCCGTGCAGACCCTTTGTGACTGTATCCTCTCTACATATTTACTGCACCCCAGAGAACATCATGCCAATGAACGCTGGCAAGTCTGGAAAGTCAGGAAGCATGAGAGGGAGGAGCCTAATGTACGTTGCCTCTGTCAAGGAGTCATCACACTTCAGGACATCTTTTGCCAGTGGGAACCTGCAAACGGTGCCAAAGACACGATGAGGATGACCCTGAACATGAGGGAGTGCCATGCAGCTGAGATGAAGCTGGAGGCGCTGGCCAAGGAGAGCGAGAACGGGATCGGCATCAGCGACCACGGCCGCTCCATGAGCCTCCCCGGCAGCAAGGAGCGCGTGCTCAAGTTTGAGCTGCAGATGTACAAGATGAGGGATGGAGAGTACTGCATAGACATCCAGGTATGCTGTTGAATGCACACACTTTTCTCTTTGGCCAGGATTGCAGCGCTTTGTACCCATGGAATGTGCCTCCGCATGGAGCCATTGAGCCCATCCCACTATGCACATTACCTGGTGGACAAGTGCTGCAATCCTGGCTTGAGCCTGTTATCTCCTTTGCCTGATGCCAAGTCCTGCATGTGCATCTTGTTCTCAGCACAGCGCACCCGTCCAGGATGTGCTGAGACAAGCTCTTGCACCTACACTGCTACCCAGGCGCTATTGCCCGGTGTACAAAATCTGGAGATAGCATCGCCTTGCTCACACATTCTAATTCCTCCCTCCATGTACCGGGCTGCTGAAATAAGAAGTGACGCTCATCAGTCGGCTGGCATGCAGAGACTGGTGGGAGAGCTCTTTCTGTTCATGGACCTGTGTGGAGTACTACTGGCGAAGCTGCACTTCTGAAGCATTGCCATTTTATGCTGCGTCACTGTGAGCAGCTTCATCTGGACGTAACACCTTAAAGTCTGCTGTGGCTGCCGGTTGGCGGTCCCAGCTGCATACAAACAGGGTGTGATGCTCATGGTGAGTGTGAGCTTAGATAGGAAGGTTGGAAGGATGTGTGGTTTCAGGGAGGTGAGTGTCAATAAATGTGAATCTGTATATAGTCCATGATACAGGCAACTTGGGGCCATTGTGGCTGTCAATGTACGAGTGAAGGTTTACAGACAGTGAGTGTGCCACTTATTGTGCAAGTATGAAGGCTCTTTAAGGCACAGCGCCTATGCACAAAGGAGAGTGGTGTGAAGATTATGATTTATTGAGGACTGTGTATGTTCTGTCCTGACTCCAGATGCACTACATGCATGGCATGACTTCATGTGGCGTGAGAGCCGCCACAGTCCTCATGAGCCTTGCAACTCCTCATTGTTACAAGCTAAGCTGTCAACACACACATCCATCGCGTTGTGAGAACTATCGGAGCATTGTACACGCAGACGCACACAAACACATCTGCTGCTGCAGAAAGCTGTCTGCTCACGGATTCAGGACGATTTATCATGACATCCCTTGCAGATCAGAGCCAGCTAGTCTCACAGCAGCGGTTGTGAAGGCCTATCTGCTTTCTTTCCCTGATGCACATCTTGTTTCGCGCATCACCTTCTGCCACATACTTCCAGATTATACAGCCACTTATGACTCTGCTGCGATGCTGTACGGCGAGCTCGTTGAGAAATGTCTGAACCTGTGCATGCTCATAAGCCTGTACATAGCTCAGTCCTAGAAGACTCCCTGTGCCAGCATGGCCTCTGCCACCTTGAGGAACCCGGCAATGTTAGCGCCTCCCTGCAGGTGAGTGTTGTACTCCTTTGCTGCCTGCGTAGAAGCCGGGCACCTGTCATGCATTGAGCAGGAGGCCGACACTGACATGATTGTTTCTCACAAAGGAAAGCAAGGCTTGTGCAACCAGGAGACTATGTGAATTGGATACACTTCATGATGCCCTCAACCTTTTATGCTATATGCTCAATGAGGGAGCCATTTCTGCAGGCCAGCAGCTCACCGACTTGGAGGAATTGAAGATGGACTTCATGATGCCCTTGAGCTTCTCGTCCACCTCCTCCTTGCTCCAGGAGAGGCGCGCGCTGTTCTGGGCCATCTCCAGGCCCGACACCGCCACGCCGCCCGCGTTGGCGGCCTTGGCAGGGCCGAACTCGATCTTGTTTTTGTGGTAGATGGCGATGGCCTGCGGACGTGAAATCAACATCATGGTGAGAGACACCCAAGGCACATCCTGGCAGGCCATCAGTCTGGACACGGCTCGGCTAACATTGAGAGCATGGTGACGCTCAAGCATGGGTGCAAGTATGCCTCTCTTCCAACCACAATCATGGCAGACCTGGCTGGCCTGCTCAACTTGAGAGAACAGGTGCACCCAGACAGGCTGAGGCGTACATCACAGAGAGGCATTCCAGAGGTGGCGCACACAAGTGGGAAAGTGAAAGCTATCATCGAAGGCACACCTCAGAGGTAGAGGGCATGTTGGCGCCCTCTGCGACCAGCTTCACTTCGGCCTTAACCAATTTCTCTGCGTCGGCCTCCTCGATCTCGTTCTGGGTCGCGCAGGGCAGCGCAATGTCAAACTTGGTGTCGATGCCCCATGGGCGCTCGCCCTCCACAAACTTGCCTGCAAGCAGGCGCAAGACAGCTGCTCTGTGACTGCTCCTCTTCCAGACCCATCTCTTCGAGCAGCCTTTCACATTCACAGGCGCACAAGAATTATGGGGTAGCTTGGTCTGTGTTGCATAGTCTGTGTTGCAACCCGTTGGCGCTATAAATTGCCCCGGCACATGAGTGAGACACCGCTGAGATCAACAATTGTCAAGTAATGCATGCCTGTTTGTTGCATGGCATACAGGGGCTCCCTAGCCTAGGCAAATTCTGAGAGAACAAACAGAGGAGACACCCACCCTCCTTGAAATCGGACAGGCGGCCTCTGTTGGCCACCTTGTGCGTGTCGACAGCCGTCAGCTGCTCGCGGGTGATGCCCTTCTCAAAGTAGACGTAGCCGCTGCTGTCGGACATGGTCAGCACCGTGGCTCCAAACTCCAGCAGCTTCTCAGCCGTGTAGATGGCCACGTTGCCTGCTCCAGACACTGCCACCTTCTTTCCCTGCATCCCGCAAACCAAAGATTCAGGCAGCAACAGGTGTGTGCATTGCCTGGTGGTATCAGAGCCTGGTATAGCAGCAGCTGCTCGGCAAGGTAGATGCCATGTTGCCTAAGCCCCCTTCTGGGCAGACTCCCATGCTGACGTTTGTGAGCAGCTTGCTCGCCTACCGCAGACAATCTGGAACAGATGTTGCATCTGCAGCAGCATGATTGTGTGCTGCAACATCAGCATCAGGTTCGCAATGAGGGGATTGTGGAAAGGGACAGAGAGGACTTGACGTTTGCCGGCGCACCTCGAAGGAGTCGCCCTTGTCCTCGAGCATCTCCTTCACGAAGTACACCAGGCCATAGCCTGTCGCCTCCGGCCGGATGAGCGAGCCTCCAAACTGCAAGCTGCGCAGGCACAGGAAGCCAATCAGTGCCCCAGTATAAGCACTCAAGACAGGGCAGCTTGACCAGTGGTGCCTCTGATGGGTATGTTTCCTCTTGCTCTACATAGCATGTATCAAGCCTAGCGCTGCATGCCCTAAGCAGGTCTGTAGAGTATGCTCAACCAAGCTTCTATGTCTGGATCCTGGTCTAGGCCATTGCAAGATACTGTCATTTCAAACCAAAAGGTCTCAATTTTGCAAGACGAGAAGGGCTGTGGTGATTACAGGAGAGGGAGCTCGAGACTGACACTCACAATTTGCCGGTCAGGATGCCCACAAACTGGTTCTTGAGGCGCTTGTACTGGCCAAACATGTAGCCGACCTCCCTGGGGCTCACACCAATGTCTCCGGCCGGCACATCCGTGTCAGGGCCTGCAGTGTCATGAGAAGAAGTCCTCAATCCTGTCATCTAGAGCAGAACTAGATGTTCGACAAATGCCAAGTTGCTGGTGCCACATTAAGGGGACTACCATGATTGCAGTATGCTCAGGCCATGTCAGAGTCTGCGAGGGGACGCACCAATGTGCTTTGACAACTCTGTCATAAATGCCTGGCAGAAGGTCTCAATTTCAACGAGAGACTTTCCCTGCACACAGATATCATGTAAAGCCTTGCATCATCAGCCAAGGACGCCAGTCTTGTCAGCACTCACTACCTTGGTGGCCACATAGACCCCTGTGCTCTGATCTTGAGCTGCCATCATGCAGTCAACTAGCAAATGACTCCCTGACTGTATCACCCAAAGACAGCCCATCAAGATCTTCATTCCTCGGCAGATGGAATCTGTTTGAAGAATGTAGGTACAGTGCATGCCTTGGGGTCAAAGTCAGAGCCTCCCTTGCCGCCTCCCATGGGCAGTGTGGTCAGGGAGTTCTTGAAGATCTGCTCAAAGCCCAGAAACTTGATGATGGATAGCGTCACTGTAGGGTGGAAGCGCAGTCCACCTGCACACATCAAAGTAAGCAGGCTCAGTGCTGTCAATCACAGGCCTCTACACAGGGCGATGAGCTTTACATTGTCTCCCTCACAATAGAGCCTGGCCTAGCAACCAGGAGAGTGTATGCGCCCTGTTGATCAATGAGCCCTTGATCTATAAGTAAGATATTGCCCTTCGGCTGAGGATTGAGACATGCAACTCTCATATTTGGCAGCATGCCGGCGTCAAAATGATTGACAAGCGCATAAGCATTGACAAATTGGGGCGCTCTCTTGACCGGGTATACTCTCACAGAACATTGCGCACAGCACACTTACCCTTGTAGGGGCCGATGGCTGAGTTGAACTGCACGCGGTAGCCGCGGTTGACGTGCTCCTTGCCCTTCTGATCTCTCCAGGCCACACGGAACAGGACCATGCGCTCCGGCTCACAGAGGCGCGCCTGCAGGATCAGTACAGATTATTCTCCTGTAAGCAGTGTCCTGGCAGTCTGCATCAAGGGCTTGTCTTGATAACGCCAGATCTATTGTTATGTCACGACATGTCCCTTCTGCATCACTATTTGTTAATGTATGCACCGTTGAGAGAAACCTTGCAATCACCAGGAGCACCCCTTGACATGAATAGTTTGGGAATGCTGCATTGATGGCCACAAACAGCGTCAAGGGAGAGAGCATACCATGACAGGTAGGAGCTCAGGCCGCTTGTCAAAGACAGGCTCCATGGTCTCAAACACCTGCAATATATCTGCCGTATCTGAGTGAAATGACATTGCTCTGCACTCAGTATCATGGATGTCAGAGCCACCTGTGTTGCTGGGAAAGTGGACCACAGAACATGCCGTTGATCTCATTCCGTGCTCTCTCAACTCTGAAGATGCGACAGCTTGGCTACAAGCGCGTTTAATGGAAGTCGCGCACCTCCTCTACTGCCTGAAGAAACTCCTTCTGGTCGGGATCGCGAGCCTTCACTGACTCATAGAGAGCCTGCAAGGCATACGTTCGCTGATAAATGGTCATCCGTATCTGGAGCAGCCGCTTCGTCGCTTTTCGCCGCGGATTGCTACGGCCGGGCCCAGGATATGTCGTAGATCGACATTTAGGTTAAAGCAGACTCTGCCCCCTTTCGACGCCTACTGCTCCTCATAGACGCATCGCTCACTTGAGCTTGACAGATCGGCAAAGCCGGACCTAGTTGCATTGCCAGATGTGCGCAACGTAGCGCAGTATGCAAACCTAGTGGCCGTACCCAGAACACGGCTGCCAGACAATATTGGCGTCTCAAATGCGACAATACGCGCAGGAAATGACAAGAGTCCTCCAATACGAGGTCATTCTATACAATAGTCGTCAGCTGAGAGAAGCGTCGTGGACGTATGCTCACCCCCAGCTCCTGGTTGTTGTACTTCTTTGAGACCGTCATGACTGCGCTCGCTGGCTGTGCTTGCCTACCTCTTCTCCTCTGCTTGTGATCAAGCTTTAGCGTCCTCCACCTGAACCCTCTGAGACTGTCCTACTTACCGTCGAGCAGCATTGTGTGCCCATGTGAGACATGTGACTCACACATCATCTCCCTTTCCGGAAGGGGTTACTCAGAGGGAATGCTGGACTCTATCTCTACCGCTTTGGTACAACCATTCATTACAAAGGCTACCTGTGGCAATATTGATGCCATAACCAAGGCATTGTCGTGCAGATGAAAGTCATCTTCTAAGCTAGGATTTGGCTTTGATGGTCAAATCTCCGGAACAGATTGTGGAGCTTCCAGGCTGATTTAGATGTTCATACTCAGCCCTTATATTACGGAATGAGTCTCTAGCTTCGTATGATGGCTATTGAGGGGAAGCAGACCTCAGATGCGAATCCATTGCCATACAATCTTCTGCAACATGATCCGGCCAAGGGTCTCGCGGGCCTAGCAGAGGGTCTGGAACCCACCTCTGCAACAGACGAGGAGCTGGATGACTATGAACAGGTACTGTTTGATGAGATTCAAGACTATATGCTCGGCAGGTCTATGCTGACGCATCAATGTCAGGCCCCTGCACTGCTTAGAGCCTGTGCTTGCGCATGTAACTGTTCCATGTACATGTCATATCTGACGATGCCCCAAACCTGCCGGCTGCAAGCCCATCGTGTGACAAAGTGTCGTGAATCTGCCCCTGGAGCCAGCAAAGGCATTCTTGGAGATGCACTGTGCTTGCCAGTAAGGTTGCCTCAAATGCAGCTGGAGTTTGGCAACGTGGATTTCCTCGACACCCACCAGCTGCGGCAGAGGCTTTCAGACAATGCATCGAGGGTGCGGACACGGGTACAGCAGGTGCACATGCTACCTTCTTGCTGAATGACTGTTGCATCCTGGTGGCAGAGCACTGATTGGTGCTGCTGACATTGGATGCCGCTTGCACAGCAAGTGAAGTGCTGCATGTGTTCCTCAGAGAGCTCTCTCAACTCAGATGAGCAGCTGGGGCGGTGCAGACAGAAGCTCTTCTTTGTACCAGCAGCTCAGCAGATGCTGGAGCAAGTTCATGCCTGTGTCTTACAGACGTTCACATTGCCTGCGTGCAGGTCAGGAGTGACATGAACACCCCAAAGCGCATCCTGGCGAGGGATAAGCTGGCCTTTGTCCTGGGAACCTTTGGGTCCGTGTAAGTCCCTCTCCAGCAGCCAGGGCTGCTCATTCATTGCCTTACTGAAGCCACCCGCAGAGTCGGCTCACCTGTGGTATGTCTGGAGTGTCTGAATACACTTTGCCATACCAGCACAGCACTTGTGGGCTTTGACCCGAGGCTGAGAGTCGATGCACAGTCAACCTCTTCAAATCGTCGCCAATTCTGCTGACACAGCGGCTTGTAGACCAGGTTGATAGTGTGCTTGAGCCAGTTTTCATCTTGATTTGTGCAGTGCAGCTGGCTTGCAGGCTGTAGCTGACGCGGCAACAATGTGCAGGCTGTCAGCCTACTGGCTCGGGAAGAGCCCAGAAACCTTCTACAGGCTGTACACAGGCGCGGCCATCGCCCTCTTTGGCACACGCCTCTTCATCTACAGGTCCAAAGGGTGAGCAGACGCTGTCCTGTTCCAGTAGTCTGCCTCCTGTGCTGCACAAGCACCGCTGTCTTGCCTTCCTGGTGTGGTAGCATCAAAAGTGAGATCAAACATTGATGCAGAGCATGAGAACGGCTTTCACAGGTAGCATGAGAACGGCTTTCACAGGCAGCCTCTGCAGGTGGCACTATTACCTCCTGGACTACTGCTATGTGGTGCATGCCACGCTGCTGGTAGGCCGCATGCAATCCAGAGACTGTCCTGATGCCAAGCAGCACTGATATTCAGATTTATGCCAGTACCCACGGCTTAGAGTAGCTGCACTGACCTATGACATCTCACCCGCAGATACACCTGTGGGTATTCCCACACAGCGCCTTTCTCCACAAGGTGAGAAGTAGTACATGTCCTCAAAAACACTCCTGCAAGTGGGCCACACAGCCCACAGCTTGATTGTCAGCGCATCAGCCAGATCTGCAGGGACCCCAGGGTGTGGGCTCTGGAAGCTGCTGAGACTCTGTGATGCCTGCAGATTGTGTTTGCATACGCCTCAGGGCCTCTGGCCTGGTCCATTCTAGCCTTCAGGAACTCACTGGTCTTCCACTCCCTAGACAAGGTGACCTGCAGCTCATAACATCATGAATGCCACCAAAAGTACCTCACACTCAAAGGTAGCCTAGCTTGTAGACGCAATTTGCTAGACCTGCATCTCATTACTTGTCTGTACAGATAAGAGCGAGGTGTGCACAATTCACATCAGTTGTCTTGCAGCATACCTGATCATATGGATTGTCCAAAAGTCATTCCTCCAAAGACTGAAGCTTCCTCCAAAGACTGAAGGGTAAAAATCTTGGATCCTTTGTCTGAGGCGTCATGAGAAGTCTGCTGCGTGCAGATCACGTCGCTGTTCCTGCACTGGTTCCCAGCGTGCGTAGCGTGGACAGAGCGGTGGCATCCGGACATACACGAGGCGCAGGCCAGCCAGAAGTCTCCGGAGGCCATGCGGGAGTGGGACACCGCCACAGTGGCCCAGCTCATCCTGTTCCCCTGCCTGCCCTACCTGCTCTGGGCGGTGCTGTACTACATCAAGGTGACTCCAGCATCTCTGGAAATACTTGTCCACACAAAATGGAGGAGTGGCTGCCTCATGCGCTGGAGGCTCCGTTATATGCATAGGTGACACCGGCATAGCAATTATCGCGCTGCCCTGCCTACTCTCACCCATTTGATTCAGGATTGTGCATGGCATCCTTGAAGAGATTGGACAACGGAGTGGCTGGTCTTGAGAGTCTCTTCCCCCTCCTCATCAGTCCTTGGATGCTTACAGCGGAGCCACCTTAGCTCGCAGGCAGCAGCAGGATCAGTCAAACTGCTGGTGCAGGTGTTCATGGTGTCCTCCAAGAAGATCCAGGAGAGGAATTATGAGACGCTGTTCCGGTGGCTGACGCAGAGCAACAAAATCAACTTCATCGGACGGGTTGTGCTCAGCGTGCCTCCCATGTGGCAGGTAGGTCCCTCTGACTCACCCCACTGCCTCCTTGACTTACCCCACTGGCCGCTCTACATGCTATAAGTAGCGTGCTGCCCATCGCATGCCTGAGCTGCAACAGAACAGTTGGGATGAGACAGCATTGGCGGGTCCCTTCATGATCTGCCAGATATCTTCTGACACTGTGAGAAACACAGTGCACTGCTTCATGCTGCTACAGAGCCCTATCGCTGTCTTGTTGGGGGTTCTGGGATGAGCTAAATGCAGGCGCACCATGCAGTGGTCCATGTGGTCTCTTCGTGTCAATGTGTCTCTGGCTTTTTTTGCATTGCATGATCTTCTGTGTGGTTCTTGCAGCCCCTGGCGTACATGTGCGTGCACATCTCACTCACCACCATGACCTTCGCGCTATGCAAGATTTGGTGGGCGAACTACTACGCGCACACAGCTTTCCTGCTGTTTGTCTTTGCAATATCCGCCTGGAATGGTGAGCCCTGTCGTCTTGCTACCTGCTCTTTGCAGCACCGGTGCAGGAAGTGTACAAGAACTTGTCTGTCTCCATCTCTGCGCCCGTCGCATTGATGCCTTGTTATTCTGTATCTCAATCATTGAATGTTTGTTTCGGATGACATCAGCAGCAATCTGGGGGTTGTTAAGAGACCCTTTGAGTGTCCAAGTACAAGCCATGATGGTGACTATGACATGCAGGGGCCTCTTACTACTTTGACTACTTCAGCAAGCACTATTTTGCCGGCCTCAACAAGGCAAAATGATGAGCCAGGACACAGCTGGTTAGTGAGCTTGAAGGGTTTTTCTAGAATAGCATTCGCAGACTAGAGAAGGCAGGCAGCATGGTAGATCTCAGTCCAGTGTACACATGTGTAATACCAACAAGTCCCTGAACCCGCCATATCTGGAGTTTGCTTGCGTGGTTCTTCTAGCCTGTGCTACGTGAGTGCACCTGCTTGAAGCACTCCTGATGCCAAGTACATGATGCGCATGCACTTTGTGAGCTAGCCAGCATTGGGGCTTCATGTAAGGCCTGCTCCCTTTGTGACAGCTGCAAACAGGCTATCCACTCTCTTGTCCCTCACTGGCCTGACACCCTGAGAGGTGTTTGCATTGGGCCCCTGCAGAAGTGATAGTCAATGTGTCAGTAGATGCAGTTGAGGAGCTTTTCTGGAAACTCCCTAGACTCCAGTGTCAGCTCACATTGTCTCTTTCACTCCTGGATCCAATGGCATTTGTATTTATCACACATGCCCCTCTGGTACTTAGCCAACTCAAGAGGGTAAAGCAGTACATCGAATGGTTGTGCAAGAGCCATCACCTGCAGCGGCATGGGAGCTGGAGCTGTGGCTGCTGCATGCAGCTGCTGAGCCATGCCAGCCAGCCGAGGCCCCTGCGCATGTATACAATCTTAGTGCAACCACACACAACACCAGATGCGCACAGCCTGCCTTCCAAACGTCTCCCGTGAGACTGTCCTGCCAGATCTGAAACATCTACATCTCTGCACGAGTGGTGGTCTTGTCAACAGGAGGCACCCTGTGGAGAATTCCTCAAGCATAAGATCACCTTTGGATCAAGCATTCCGGAGCTAGGGTCGCCCGCTTGCTGCACTGTCAAATGGTCCACAAGACTATTCAGCTGCTCCTCCTGAGCCTGTAAAGGCAAGATTGTGTACAACTTGTGCAAAGATATTAAGGTTTCGTGGCAAAAAGCTGAAAAACAAGTTTGTCTTTAGTGCAAGCTGGCTTGCAGTGCGTGGATCTATAGACAGATGGACCCTAGCACAACCTGCACGACCCTCATCCGAGACACATTGTTGCAGACATGACTTGCATACCGCAAGGGAGGCATGCAGCTCCTGGTCTGACATGGCGGCCATGCTGGCGTCCAGCTGGGACAGGAGGCCCTTCTCCTCAGCTTCCATCTCCGGCAGCGCCATTGTAGACAGCATTATGGGCAAGATAGGCGCATTCGCGGCATTGACAGCCTGTGCAAACAGCACAACTGTCTGCGTGCACAATTCCTCTCGCGCTGTATTTAAGATCTGCATCCTTGCACATGCAAAGATTTACCTGCAATGCACCAATCTGTGCCCAGTTACATGCTGAGTGAAGAGGAATCTGTGGGGATGAGTATGCGATGATGAGACTGCACCTTGGGATGCACAGCATAGTAGTGCAGCAGCGGCCGCAGCTCCTGCGACAGGCAGTGCATCTGGACGTTCACGACGCCAAACTTATCCAATGCGTCCCGCCTGCATCAGTATGCAGAGTTGAGGAAGGATCAGTACATCAAGTGTGACACGCCAAAGCACTCAACCCACACTGATGTTTACTGTCACGTCAGTGCAATGTCAGGCGATGGCAGTCAAGTCCCTACGACAGGCAGGAGCGAGGCCTTGCACTCACCACTGCACCCTGTGTGCGTAATGTTCTAGGGCGAAAGCGATCTGGTCCAGAGATCTCTTAAGCTCCTCAGCTCTGGCCTTGACCTGCAAGAGCCTGCCATTGATGAGTGATCTTTGCTCGCCCACAGCAGTCAATAAGCAAGGTCTGGCCATGCAGTGGCAAGCATTGGCTGCTCATTGGGTGCTGTCTGGTGAAGGACACCGGGTCAGTAGGGGAGCTCACAGCTGCCAGGTTGAGCTGAGCAGATCCTCCCCCTAGGATGAGGCGCTTCATGGGATCCGATGCTGCTGCAGCTGCAGCCTGAGCCTGGGCTGCTCTGCCTCCTGAAGATGCAGGGGTGCCTGCAGATCAATGTCAGGCCCGCTCAGGGCTGCCAGGCCAATGATCTGTGAGGTCATGGCATGCAGCTCACTGTCAGGGTCAGAATGTACCTGACCCGCTTCTGCCCGCTGCAGAGAAGGCTGTTGACGCCATCTTTGGCTTGTGTAGATGCCACAGACTAGATGCTCCTGTCGCTAGCTCTCCCCTCTAATGCAGAGATTCGACTCCATTGCCCTCATGCAGGGCAACGTCTCGCGCTATTGTTATTTATGTCAAACTCAGAATATCAAAGCTCAATCCAGCATTCGGTCATATTGACTGTTCTCTCTGCGCTTGCTGCTGCTGAGCCTGGGGCACCAGATCACATTCCAGGGCATGGACTTGACAACATTAACAGATGCGCACGACGCTTGCTCACACAGCCTAGCGCCCTCGGAAAGTGTCCAGTGTCTCGTAAATTGATGAGCCTACGATTTGAGTCCTTACTGTCCAGACCCAGTTCCGGAAGTCTGTGCTGACTCGGACCACGTGAGCGGTTTCTCATCACCATGAACGCGCGTCTATTAACTCGGGCATTGTCAATTCAATCCAGCAATCTGCTAAAAGGTATATCTGCTTGTTTGGGGAGGCATCAGGTGTGTCTGCCGTCATCTTGGCTAAGGCGCGTTCGAGAATAGCCAGATGAGCCATAGCTCGGCAGAGGGCCGCCTAGCGGCGCTGCACCGGCACCTTTCTGCAGGATTGACTCTATCCAACGGTACGTTTTCATGCCATAGGGCATGATTTCACAGCAATAATGGCCATGCACACCTTACTAAGTTACAGCACGTTGTGCTGCAGGTCTAGTGCTGCAGCAGACCAAGAGCGCAGGAGAACATCGCCCGGCACCTGGAGGGGGTCCTGGAACTCTGACTATCGTCGACAACCGCACAGGGAAGAAGTATGACATTAAGGTGGACACCTGACCTAAGCAACAGTTTATGCTCACACACTGTTAGCTTCTGCCTTCTGCACCTTAGGGATAGTAGGACTAAGTAGCATCGGTGCCTGTCCAGGTGGATGAGTATGGGACCATCCCAGCCAACTCCTTGAAGCAGATCAAAGCAGGTGGCGATGGTGTTGGGCTGCGCACCTATGACCCGTAAGCACTTGCTGCTCCCCAGTGTTAAGCCAACCTACAGATTGCTGGTGTCTCACTAACAGCAGCTCTCCATCTTGGTCAGCCTCCAGTAGTCACTTTCCTGCGCTGATGTGATGGACTGTCATTAGGGATGCACATCATTTCTTGCATGGATGCTACTCAACTCACCTGCAGAGACATGGCGGCTACAGAGGCGCATGAAGGTTGCCTTCCCTGAATCTATGTCCTGCTCAGCCTGGTCACGGCGATGCTGACTCTGAGCGCATGTGCAGGGGCTATGTCAACACCTCGGCTGTCAAGTCGGCCATCTCCTTCATTGATGGCGACAAGGGCATCCTGCGCTACCGGGGCTACCCCATCGAGCAGCTGGCTGAGCGCTCCAACTTCACAGAGGTAGGCATCTTTGGCTGACGTCAGCAAGAACACAAACATCTCGATGGGCAGTGAGATTTTTGTGCTCTACTGATCGGCTTCAGCCAAAGAACACAGAGCTGCTGTGGCCTGTAGGTTGCCTATCTTCCGATCTACGGGAGGTGACCATATAGAGTGGGGAATACTTGAGCTGTCCTGTGATTTAATTTCAGCTAGAAAGCTTTGACCTACCCTAGCCCGCAGGTGGCCTACCTGCTGATCTACGGGGAGCTGCCCAGCTCGAAGGAGCTGGCGCGCTGGGACGAGGCGCTGATGAGGCACAGCGCGGTGCCGGACGCGGTGGAGCGCGCCGTGGCCGCGCTGCCGCACGACGCGCACTTCATGGGCATCGTGCTGACGGCCATCAACGCGCTGTCGACGGTGCACCCGGAGCAGAACCCCGCGCTGGCCGGGCAGAACATCTACAAGTCCAAGGAGATCCAGGACAAGCAGATTGTGCGCCTCATAGGTGAGGCAGTCTTTAAATTCTGATGGCGTGCTGCCATGCCTGTGTGTTATGGCAAGTTTACATAGCCCCGAGCTGCAGATAGCAGTGCACCAGATCTTTATCTGGTAGATGCATTCCTAGCAGACACTGTTCCTTCTTATCATCCTGTAGAGTGAGGTACATGTGCCCGATGTTACCGCTTACCAGGCGTCAATTTTGAAGGCTGGCAAGAGGGTGCAAGAGGGTACTGGAGGGTGCAGTCAGGCCACTTATGAGACAGAGGTGGCAATAGGCTCTGTTGCACCCTGCAGGCAAGATGCCAGCTATCGCGGCGTTGGCGTACCACAGGGCCAGCGGGCGCAACATCAGCCAGCCCAACCAGCGCCTCTCCTACTCCGAAAACTTCCTGTACATGCTCGACGCGGCCAACAAGCCTGGGTAGGCTCTTACTCCTCCAATGAGTGCTGGTGTGATACAGAAGTATTGGAGCCTGTCTCCCCATTGCATCGGCTCTTTGTCCTTTTGGCTGCATGAGTCGAGGTGTGGGTGTGTTAGTCTCCTTGTGGAGAGTTTTGACACACTGTCACCTGAAGGTGTGGGCAAGATGGACAAAGGCTGCATGCTTTTCACAAGCTGCAAGAGGATATCTGGCGTACAACAATTGGTGCACCTGGCAAGCCTCCTTGCTTTCAAATAAGTTGTACATTCTTGCTGCAGGTACAAGCCCAACCCCAGGCTTGCACGCGCCATAGACATCATGTTCACGCTGCACGCTGAGCACGAGATGAACTGCTCCACCGCCGCAGCACGCCACCTGGCGTCCTCCGGCGTCGATGTCTACACTGCCATTGCTGGTGCGCCACTTTTGAGT
The DNA here is from genome assembly GCA_000812005.1 of Coccomyxa sp. LA000219. Lineage (NCBI taxonomy): Eukaryota > Viridiplantae > Chlorophyta > Trebouxiophyceae > Coccomyxaceae > Coccomyxa > Coccomyxa sp. LA000219. Next base: position 1,646,120 of record KN714652.1, on the reverse strand, counting down.
GATCCCTCTCAAGTTGCTGCTGTGAAGGGCACCTCTGCACCTTTGGTGCAAAAGGCCTGCTGGTTGCCCTCACACCTGGTATGTGTCGTGCGTGGTTTCTTGGACTGCTTTCGAAAGCGCCAGCAAGGCTGTGGTTCACATTCTGAGTGCATGATAGCAGGCCTAGCCAGTGCTATCACACAAAAGCTGTTGGAGTGCCGTACGCGCAGCTGTATGGAAGCGCTAGTGAAGTGGTGCTGCGCATGGTGAATGTGTAACCGCGGATTTGCTGCGCAGGTGCTGTGGGAGCGCTGTACGGGCCGCTGCACGGAGGCGCCAACGAGGCGGTGCTGCGCATGCTAGAGCGCATTGGCAGCGTGGACAACATTGGCCCCTTCCTGGAGGGCGTCAAGAACAGGAAGGAGAAGATGTTCGGCTTTGGCCACAGGTAAGGGTCCTTGCCAAGTGGTCTCGTATTGGCTACTCTGTGTATCTCCCGCCCAGCTGCGCTCAATGACACTTACCCAGCAACAACAGGGCCTGGGCCTCAGGGCTAGTGATCCATTAGCTGGATCCAATGTGGACATTTGAGATAGCGGGGTACTAATGCAAAGCTTGCTTGTAATGCATCCCCAAGGTTTCCCGGAGCCGTCATGGCTTTCCACTGAAAGTGGTCCACTGCATCTTCCAGCATGCCTCTGGGGTGCACGCAAACACGCGCAGGACCATGTCATGTCGGTCATTGAATAGTGCATCTGCTCAATGCCTGCCTGAGATGGTACAGTGTTATACATACGTGAGTTGGCCCCTAAAGAGGTTTGAAGGGAGGGATTTCTTGCATGGTACCTGGGGCTTACTGTGTGAAGCCTCATGTGGCGCATGTATGGGAAATCCCTTGCTGCAGACCTCCTCAGGGTCTGAATGCATGATGAGGTATTAATGACAATTGTCAAGCAGGCACAGCATGTAAAGAGGATATTAACATAGAGCTGGTACATAGAGTTCAACAACCGCATACCTAAAGAGCATATATCATTGCAGGGTATACAAGAACTTTGACCCGCGCGCCAAGATCATCAGGGAGGTGGCGGAGGAGGTGTTCCAGATTCAGGGCAGGGACCCCCTCATAGACGTGGCCGTGGAGCTGGAGAAGTGCGCGCGCGCGGACGACTACTTCGTCAAGCGCAACCTGTACCCCAACGTCGACTTCTACTCAGGTCAGGCACTGCTGCGCTCACTGCACCAGACTTCTCTGAGGCAGCACTCTTCGCACACGATTGATTGCCTACAGTTGCTTGAGTTGAGTGCGCCCTTGCTTTGAGTATTGGATAGACATTGAAACTTTACACATTCTGTTGTGGGCGTTGCTCTCATCTGTAGTGTAGAAAGCCTGTTGAGCATGCAAGCCTGGTGGGTATTCGGTGCTGGCTCACGCGCGCAGCTACAGCTGATCAGCTTGGGAGGTGTCAAGGAAGCACCTGCAAACCTATCCAGCTTGTGCTGTGCGGAGATTCCAACACTGGGAGCCTACTAGGCTCCTCTTGCCTGAGCACGATGCGGCTCAGAGGCTGATACTCCCTTATGTGTCCGTATGTGCAGGCTGGTGTACAGGCCCCTTGGCTTCCTGCTGCAATCTCTCAGTGACTGCCTGCTAGTCCCTGTGTGACCCTAAAAGCTGAGCAGTACTGAAGCAGAGGCTAAGGCTGTGTGTCGCATGTGTGCAGGGCTGGTGTACAGGGCCATGGGCTTCCCGCCGCAGTTCTTCACAGTGCTGTTTGCGGTGCCGCGTGTGACTGGCTACCTGTCCCACTGGCGCGAGCAGCTCACAGACCCCGATGTCAAGATTGCCCGGCCGCAGCAGAACTACACAGTACGCCTCTGGCTAGCCACAACCCCCTGGAAGCCAAAACCCCCTGGAAAGTGCTTTGCTTAGGGCTGCAGGCACGGCAGCCAGAAGATTGGAAGTTACTGGCCTGCAGAGATAGCTAGTCACCTTGGCAATAGCACCCTGAACTTTATGTTGAGGCATCCAAGCACATGCAGTGAGTCAGGGCTGAGCACTCCAGGCTCGTCTTCCTGTTTATTAAGATTTAAGAGAAGCAGACTTATGTATGTGCTATAATCTTGTACTTGTTCGTCACAGCTGTGCAGCAAGCTGACACCTGTCTTTTGCACAGGGTGTATGGTTGAGAGACTACGAGGCGATGCCGCAGCGCCAGAACAGGCAGATGATGGGCGACACACTGGGCGAGGTGGCGCCCTCCAACGCCTACAAGCGCCGCGTTGCCGGCAGCAACTGGTCCTGAACATGCTTGCTCGTGGGTTAACAGGACTGGGGTGGGCGCTTCAGTATGCTAGACGGCCAACGGGAAGCTGTCAGACCAGCTGTTTTGGGCAGCAACGATTCCTTAAAGATATGTCTTGCAAACTGCTAAGATAAGGAAGGGTGCAGGGCCAGATGCAGATGCTTTTTTGGCCAGCTGCCCTTCTACCTCAGCTGCATTTGGCTCTACAGTGTGCTTCGAGAAGATGTCTAGGATTATGACTCATGAGTATGACTCTGCTGCTCAGCATCAGAAATAGAATTACCTCAGGAAGAGGTATTGACAGGTCGGGTTTTTGCAGTCCAGCCACATTTGTAGGAGATAGGGAGCTAGGAGCCTTGTGTACTAAGGTGTACTACTAGTTGAGGTATCATGAGGGTGTGTAAGGGGCGGAAGACAACCACTATGTGGTGCAAGGAGTGGTGTTCTAACAGAGACGCAAGTGCCATCTCAGGAGGGGACTGAGCAGTGTGAGATGTGGTCCACAACTCGCTCTTTACACAGGCTTGACAGTAAGGCATTCAACTCTCACACATGCCTGTGCCAAGCCACTTCATTCCTGTTTCAACAAGCCTGCAAAGAAGGATGCGTCCCGGTGCTTCTGCTTCCCCGTCACCTTCCCGGTCTTGCCCTTCTTCCTCTTCTTCTTTGGCTGAGGCTCATCTTCAGAGTCGCTCTTTTCCTTCTCGCCCCCAACCTCTGCATCTTCTTCGAGCTGCAGCACAGTGGCCCGTGAGACAAACGGATTCAATGGAGCCTAAATTCTCTTGCTTACTCAATCACGAATACTTCAAATGGTGTGCTGCGCTCAAGCTTGTGCATCTGCCTGTGATGAGCCTGGACCCTGAGAGGGAAATACATATATACTTGCAATGGTGCACAGGGAGTCGCCAGCATGTGCACAAGTGAGTATAGCTGGTAGGGCTGTGAGTGTTGTACCTGCTCTGGGAGCTCCTCCTCCTCTTCAACACCGTCCTGTAGCATGCTGAGGTCCCACAGCCGCAGTGAAGTGTCATGGGAGGTGCTCGCCAGACAACGCCTGCACAAGCAGCACTGCACTGGGCTGGGACTCACCAACCAGGCTACACATGCCTAGCGCTACTATATCAGGCAAGGTTATAAAGGCCTGGCTGCCGTAAGGCATTGAGCAGCAGCGTTGCAATAGGCATTGGGGCCCATCTGTGCTTCAACCGGGCAGGACAATAGTCCAGATGGTCTACCTGATACCACCTGACCGACCTGCTGGCTGCTTCTGTACCAGAGAGTTGAGAGGTAGGTGCACGGCAAGCTTGAGAAAAAGCCACAGAAAGGCATGGCTTGTGCACACCTGTCATGTGAGAGGGCCAGCGTCTCCACTGGGAAGTCGCCATGCTCTCCCACGACGCCCAGCATGCTGTTGGGCAAGATGGAGATGATCCTGATCAGGCCGTCCTGAGACCCTGTCAGCACTGTGTCCTCATCGAAAGCCACCAGCGCATCCACAGAACTTGGGTGCCCTGCAAGGGTCAGGTAGATTGGGGTCAATACTTACACGACTCGGACATAGTTCCAAATAACCTGTTTTCGGGATGATTAATGACAATGTGAGCAGAAGCGAGAGCCCAATGGCCCACAATGGTCAAAGCCCAGACATTGGTAAGCATTTGAGGCCAAGCTCAAGCTTTGTAGAGATGTCGCAACTGCGTGACTACAGGCACCAAAGCAGACCAATGCAAAACATCCACAACACGTCGCAAACATGGTTGGGCTTGTGGTGCTGTAACTCACATGCTAGTAGCATCTCTGTATAACTGAGACAAAGTCCAGTGACTCTTAGATCACATCCCAGCAGTGTCTCAGAGTTGTCCCAGAGCTAAACAGAGTATGCCATTGTTGTGAGCTTCAGCAACGCAGGGGTCCCACTACACTACTCAATCGTGTTTGGGCTCACCAGGAAAGCGGTCTGAGCAGTCATTGAAGTAGCCCCAGCTGTACAGAGACAACACCCCTGTCCCGGCCCCAACCACTGCCTTATTCCCATCCTTCACAACTGCCACCGAGAGCAGCTCATCGTCCGCATCCTCCTCTGATCTCGCCCTCAGCTGCAGAGCACACACCAACTTCAACATCACAGCATGGGCATCAAAGTGCTGCTGTTGTCATATTTAGCTAGCAGTGAGAGGTTCCGAGAACACTCATCATGCAATGCTGCTTGTTAACGCGGTGCTTGCACGGCCTCAGATCAACGCCAATATTGAAGTTGTCCAGAGGTCCATGTCTGAACAGCAAAGCTCTGCGAGTGGCATGCATGGGTCAGATGGGCCGCTGTACCTTCATCTTGCGGAGATCTGTGATGCTGATTGTACCATCCCCACTAGCTGCTACTAGGCAATTGTCCTTTTCCTGCATGTCATAGATGGGTCACCATATGTGAGGATGATGCATGTTCTGTGGGTTCTGGCTGCAGTAAAGAGTCCCTTCGATTGCACAGATGGGCTGCTCAGCACCTGGTATGCAAAGTCTGCTATGAAGTCTGTATGCTCGCTGAAGCTGGCTGAGGCCTCTGACGCTTGTCTGGGATCCCACAGCTTTATGCACCCCTCGTCATCGCCTGAGGCCACCAGATTCTCCGCCACAGGCAGCAGGGCATTGACAGCTGCAGCATGCGCCTCCGGCTGCCACTTCTTCACTCTGCTGGTGGCCACGTCAACCGCTTTCATCACCCTGCATACACAGTATGGCCTGCTGCTTGACGCAGGCTCATGAGGGTAGTCCTAAGGTCATACTGGTGCCCATGCGCAAGTAGTGATATGGTCACTTGTGTCCCAGCTGCATGTTACCAGCAAAAGTTTAGCCAGCAGGGGCTACATAACGCTCAACTTTCTGACACGCCCATGATGAGACGTTTATATGAGGCTTACCCGTCAGCAGATCCTGTATAAAGCCTATGTCCTGTCATTGAGAACCCTATTGCTCGGCAAGACTCCTTATGAGGCTTCTTTGTGAACGCCTCCACCGGTGTTGACGTGCTCGCATTGCCGTTAGACGCCAGTCTGAATGCCTGCACCTGCCCAGTCACAAGCCCAACGGCCACCATCGGCTCTGTGCCATGAAAGCAGCACGCCTGCGATGAAACCTCATACTCAGATACCCCTGCTGTCCTCCAGTGACATCAATTCCATCTGGCAGACGTGAACCGCAGGGGGGACTTGCTCCAGCGTAAGACAAGCATTCACAGTGCTCACCATGGGCTGCTCTGCCAACTCCACCGTGCTGCAGGCTGTGCCCTCCATGGCTGCAGCCCACTCGGCTCTGTGGACAAATCTGGCCTGTTCCCTGCTACATAGAGAGTCCTCGATCAAGAGTGTCAGGGAGCAGGGCACAGCATGCATGCTGGGGTTACTAAATTTGGTCGGTATTATGCCATGATGATGCCATCTCCGTGCTGATGCTTTTTTAAGCCCCAGAATTGACAGAAGAGGTCTGAGGTATATCAAGACTTAGCAAGGTTCTTTTCAGCGGGCAAGGGAACGGCAAAGACACCTTGAGCTTCTTGGCGAGTCAGAACGTCATCAGGTGATCTGCGGGCCCTACATTGTCTAGGGGTCCAATCTTATGTGCTTGCATGGATGTATACTATCTATAGGTCCTTATAAGCTACTCCGTCCAGACAAAAATGGCTTCTTTACAGGAAAAGCTTTTGGGCGCCCCAGACGCACAAAGGCATCAGCCTAGCCACAGACATGGCGCAGGACGATGTCAAGCCGAAGAAGCTTATTGTACATGTTGATCAGAAGGAGATCGATGACTTGAAGGACCGTCTCAGCCGCACAAGGTGACGCACTCACCTGCAACAATACCTGATCTGCCCTTCCATTTTGGCCTTCGTTTGCGGCTGAAATGCTGGACTATGGTCACAAGGATGTATGAAAGCTGCACCCCACATCCTGAAGTAGTACCTGCATTGATGACAAGGCGCAGCATCCACTGCCGAAGCACCTCACTTTCACAACCCTCAGCGTCCCCCATAGCTTTCCGTGCAACTGCAGGTGGCCGGATGAGTTGGAAGGCGTTGGTTGGGAGTATGGTGCCAAGAAGAGCTACATACAGGTCTACCCCATTTCAATGCTGCAATGACAGCGCAACACATCCAATGCTACCAGCATCCGGGCTGTGCAGGTTGAGCAATGCTAGACCTTGATGTACAAATCTGTGGACTGGAGGGAACATATTTGGTGGCATCTGTAGCAACGGCAGATGGCGTACAGGAGCTTGCACGCTACTGGGAAAAGGAGTTTGACTGGAGGAAAGCTGAGGCTCACATCAACTCCTTTGCAAACTATGACATGGAGGTCAATGGCATAGCGGTAGGCTGCCCTTCAGCTCTTGACATGACAAATCTCAATAAAGTTTGCCGACCCACATGAGTGACTTCAGAGCTTCCTGATCTTCTATATGGCCTAGAGTTGCAGGACCAGCTACTGCCTTCATGCTGCTGATCTGTTGTGTGAGCTTGAACCGTGTCATTGCGTCCCAAGTGTACAACAGGCACAGCGCATGAAGTTGTCACACAGTCTGTTTGTGGTCGCTTTGCGTACAATGCATGCAGAGGTGAGTGAGAGGCTTTTGTGCAGCTGCATTTTGTGCATGAGCGCTCCTCGGACCCCAACGCCATCCCCCTGATCTTTTCACACGGCTGGCCGGGCTCCTTTATTGAGGCCTTCAAGATGATCCGCAAGCTGACAGACCCAGGTGCATGGTCCTTCATACCTCTTGCTTTCTGTGCCTCTAAACTTGAGCGTGTCGGTACTGGAGCAGTAGCTGTCTCCTTGCCGGAGCCCTACAACTGCCCTGCACGTGCAAGGCCTCATGCTCATATGCAACAGTCCATATCCTTCTGCAGGCGAGAATGGCGGCAAGAAGCAGGCGTTTCACGTCATAGTACCATCCCTGCCAGGTACGCACACTCTCTCTGTGCGCTTTGGAGCTGCACCTGTGAGTAGTGTCTTAGTAGGTAAAGTCTCCCGGCCTTCATGCACACAGCAGGTAAAGAGCATGAGGTGCCTTGGGTAGCGCACATGCGTAAGGAAGGCCGGTTTACCCTGGCCTATATCCCATCGAGCTGATGTTTGCCGTCATGACCTCACTCCTGCTGCCATGTGCAGGCTATGGCTTCTCCGCAGCGCCGACAAAGCCGGGCTTTGGCGTGGGCGAGATTGCCAAGACCTTCCATGAGCTCATGCTCAAGCTCGGCTACAACAAGTATGTGGCTCAAGGTCGGCATCCCTACTGTTTCGTCCTTGATCACCTTTGGGGGACTTTCTGTTGCTATGCCTGCGAAGCCAGCATGGACATGTGGAGAGTACCGCACTTACAAGGAAAGAGTTCCATGCGCAAAACCTGCATTGCACTGTTGCAGAATTGGCAGCCTTCGCAGAATTGCCATTGTGAGCTGGTCCTTGGGTTGCCCTTGCCCACTAGAGAGATCTGTGGAGCCCAGATGCTTGCTGCTTGACGAGATCAGGGCTTCTGACGGCACCCTACAGAGGGCACTTCTGTACAGCGTGGGCGCTTTGAGGGCTGGATCTTCTGCAGCAGGGTAGACATGCGTGCAGATCCCTGTAAGGTCAGTGATCACGCTTGACCATGCTGTGCACAGGAGGCGACTGGGGCAGCGCCATCACCACAGCGCTGGGAGGGATGTACCCGCAGCACTGCCGCGCCATCCACATCAACATGTGCTTCGCGCGGCCCTCCTACACCAACCCCTGGCACCTGGCCCAGATCGCCAACGCCAAGCTGCCCATCGCCAACTGGTTCCCCCTGGCCATCAGCTACCAGGTGAGCATGCACAGCGCAAGATGAATCTCCTAAGGCTCTATATCTGCTGACAGCCACATACACACCAGCCAAATTCTGACTCAGGTCTTAAGATGTCATCATTGTTGGCCGTCAGGCATTGAGGGGTTCACAACCTTGCATGTCAGGTATGCGGAAGTCCCATACCTGCTATTTTCTATGCTATTTCAGCTTACTTGGGCCTTTTTCCCGCTGCTCTCTGACATCTGCGACATTACTGGTCTGAGCCTTCGGGCTGTGTTGGTCTGCCATTCCTCTATGAGAATTAGGGGGAGCACCGCCCCCCTTTTCACACCGCAACAAGGGATACCTCCCTAGTGGGAAGAGTACTCAGCTGATGCTTCCCGACACAGCGTAAGGCTCTGAAGGCAGCATCAGCTTGGTTCTTCTCATCCCAAGGCGCCCCTTGTTACTTAAGAGGCAGCACAGACTTGTATTTTGAAGGCTGCTGTGCTCACTCCAAGACAAAGGCTGGCTGTTGCCTGTTGTTTGATGGCGCATGTCTTGCTTGCCCACAGGAGATGGCAAACGTCCAGGCCGCACAGGACTTCCAGACCTTCGAGACCGGCTACTCCAAGATGCACTCCACCAAGCCTCAGACGCTCAGCTACGCCCTCACGGACTCCCCTGTAGGTGATCTACAATGCCCTCTCCCAGAAGCACACATACACCAGATCATGTGTTGTTCTTTTTGGAATCAATCACAGGTGGAACTCCCAATATGTTGGGGACTCAGCTTTCTGGTGTGCTCGGATCCATGCCCTGGTGCTGTCACTGCCTTATGGCAACTGGCAAGAGACACTTAGCATGCATTCTGATACATTGTGGACTCCCAATCACCTACAACGCTGCACAGGGCTGATGGCGTGGATCGTGGAGAAGTTCCGGACCTGGAGCGACTGCGGGGGAGACGTGGAGTCGCGCTTCAGCAAGGACGAGTTGCTGACCAATGTGGCCATCTAGTGCGCATCTTTCCTGCTTCTGCACTGTTTCATGTGTGCTGAGCACAAGTGCTCCCATCAGCAGCTAGCAGGCCCTCTGCATCATTGCAGAGAGCTGGTTGTCTCCCTTCAGCGCACTCTCAGTGCTTGCAATATGGACACCAGCAAAGGTAGAATGCCGTATTGGCTTGAGAAAGACTTCAGATCTCTCGACATGCCCTAAGTTATGCCCTAGATTGAAGCAGTGCATTACCTTATACAGTATGATGCATGCTCACCACTCACAAAGCTGCCAGAGCTTTTGACTTGTCTTGAGCAGGCTATGTTCAACACAGAAGCCTCTGCCATAGCAGGCTATACTCCTCTCCTGATAGTGTTGTGTGGATGTGCAGCTGGTTCAACAGGAACATTGTGTCTAGCATGAGGCTGTACTATGAGAGCATGGGACCCTACGCCCCTCCGGCGCAATCATGGTTACGACACCGCGTCAAGGCACGCTACAGACTGCCCTCCTGTCCTTCTGCTCTGCAGTGGTCCACACATTGACTGCCCATGGCGTTGCAGCCCAAGTAGGGTATGTTGTTGACAACGCGACCCGCCGATTTGCTGCACCCCCGGCACTGGGAATTTTGACAGCGTTGTAAAGTCAAGCACTCTGCAGGCAGAGGCTTCACACTCTTGGATGCCGGGCGTGAAGGATGAGAGCAACTACAGGCATGCTTTTGCTCACGATGCTGAAGGGGCTCTCGGTTGCAGGTGCCTTCAGCAATCGCCAACTTTCCCAAGGAGCTCTACTGTGCCCCCAAGGCCTGGGCAGCTGCCAAGTACAACCTGAAGCACTGGTCCAAGTTCCAGAAAGGTCAGCACCCTTGCTTGCAGTCCTTCCTACTTGCGCATGGCAATGGTGTTGTATGTGTGGGAGCAAGTGTGGTTTCTGACAGGCGTCACAGACTAGCAGTCTGACCATGGCACTATTTGCATGTCCAGTGGGCTCGTTATAAGAGAATAACGCATAAGCTTGACCGGAGTTCTGCAAGACAATATCAGCTTGATCTTGATCTGGAACAGACCAAAGAGAGAGCTGATATTGTCCTGCATACCTGACCTGCTTGTATCAACATCCCAAAGCAGTGCACGTCTGGGCGCTGCCACTGCAGGCACTATTTCATGCATCATGATTGTTGGTGTGGCATGTACAGGAGGGCATTTTGCAGCCATGGAGGAGCCTGATCTCCTGGCAGATGACGTGATCAAGTTCTTCAGCAAGTATCACTGAGGCCTTTGCATACAGCAACCTTGAAAAGCAAGCAGCTGGGGGCTGGCATAGAGCCTTTCAAGATAGTGCTGTTGGGTCGTTGCGCCAGAAGTATAGATCAATCAGTGTGTTGGTTGGCATTTGTCTGGCTCAGAAGGATGAGATCATATGAGCAGATGTGTGAAGAGATGTATGCTGTGAGCATGGGCTTAACTCATCCAGAGGTGCAGGGTTCTATCATAGAACTTCTATGGAGCAAACAGATATTGAGCACAAGGTGCCTAAAGTGCAATCATCACCACATGTCATCTGCAGTTTGGAGCTCTGCAGAAGTGCACATTCGTGACATTTGATTTGAAATTTGATGTAATTGAGTTACAGGGCTCTGACAAGTCCAAGACAGCATTTTGGACCCCAGTCAAAGTATCCATATCTATCAACTAGGATATCTGCTGAAGCTTAACTAAGTCAGATCTACACTGCAGCGGCTTGATTGCATGCATCTCTCCGATCAAACGATACAGCTGACCATGAAGCTACACAACCTCAAATTTGTAGCCTCACGCTGGACTGAAGCTCATTCTTTGCACTGAATACACCCCAACTTGCAGCTGCCCAGTCTACCAGCAGTCTATCAAAGGTATCCAGAGTCAAAGAAAAAGACCTACTGTTGTACTACATGATCCACAGGGCGACACCTGAGAGGTCACCACGACGCATGCAAAAAGATGCAGGAAGATTCACGGAAGTAGCAGGTTGGGGGATCCAGTGTTCAATACTGCTACCGCGTACATGCCAAGACTCCTATAGCACCCTGCAATGGTGCTGCACCCCACCCAATGCACACAAATGTACGTATCAGTGGAGACCTCTAAGCCTTCAAAGCAGAAGCAGAAGAGAGCAATGGAAGTTGTATCATCTATCAGCTGCTCAACCAGCTTGCATCTTGTCTTATCATTGCCTGGCTGCAGCTTCAATGTGACCCTTCAAGAGTCTTGTAGGGTCCTGCGCTGGAGACTTCCTCTAAAGGCAGACAGAGGGGCTCTTCGAGCCATATTGCTCATACACAGCCCTTGTCACGCCCATCAGCCTGAAACGTCTTCAAAGACAAAGACCCTCTAGCGCACACCCGCCATCGCATTTTCACAGCACAAACCGCTCGTGCCACCCATGGAAGAAAAGCAGGGCTCATGAATCTGGAAAAGAGATTGCGTCCTTGATGTTTTCATTCTCGCCGTACACATACCCACCCGGGAAGTGTCTCTCCAATGCTGACAGGTGTGAGGCGCAAACCATCTGCAAGACCAGAGCCAAATTAAAGATCTCACCAGATGGTGCTGCCCAGGTATGAGCCCATCCGCTGCCAGGGCACAGAGAAAGTGCTGCAGTGGTGAATGGGAGGCAAATTTTTTGCTGTGAAGTGGGCCTAATGAGGCTCTGTTTCCTGCCGTACTGTACGTCTAAAGGCAAGATGCCGTACATCATATAGCACAGGAGGCTGTACGAGTGTCTCAGCAGGAAGCAGACAATGTAGCAGACCCTCCCTCCACTTGCCACCCCAAGTTCTTGGCAGTGCCATTCCTAGGAGATACGGCCTGGTAGTGCGCTGAGTTGTAAGCGGCTTGTGAGGCCTAGTATGTCCAGGCTGCACATGGTACATAAGTTCACAGAGCCCTTGCTAGTGTTGTGCTCTGTGGTGTGGTGAATCAAGAGTCACACCTCTGGTCAACAAAATTGCTGACTCATAGCATGACGAATTGCATAGCTGGGCAAAAGCCCGGCATTTGCTTCCCCAATGAGGCACCTTCTCACTCCTTGTCCAGTGCCCAGAATCCTTTGTCCTCCCCAAAAACTGCCTTGCGGCTGTGTTCTACATGCAGACCTACACATACATGCTCACGAAGAAAGGACCCTGACGTGCATCAGATTAGCTTCTGCCGCATGAAGCTGGAAAGACATCTGGTGACAGGTATGTACGTGCGCAAGACTGCAATATGTAGCGGAGCTGGAAAGCTGCTGCCAATCCCACATTCAGAGCATGCACAATGTGCCTGGCTCTGCTAAGGAACAGGGCTTTGGGACAGTCATCAGGAAGCTTGATATCCGTAGCCAGCCTCGAAGCTGCTCTCTGCTCTGCGCTAATGACTGCCCTTAGCGGCCGGTGCTCACAAATGGTTGGGAGCCTGCCCGCCCTTCTCTCTCACGATGGCAAGCCACCAAATGCTGTGATCCGCCTGTACACCTATCGACTATGAGTGATGCTTGCGATGCTGAATCCTGCAAAATTCTGCTGCTCACTTGAGGAGCGACTGTACACTTACCGGCATGTCCTGGCATGACCGGTTTGCCTTGTACAACACCCGCAAATGCTGGCCTGCAAATGGCTCGGATCCTGACTTGGCAGGCTGGTGCGGGTGCATGACACAATTAGAGGTGCCCTCGTGCCCACAGGGTTGCCGCCTAATTTGCTAGGAAGGAGCCTAGGTCAAAGCTGCCATCCTGAGCAAGGTTCCCCCGGTGGCCATGGTTGGACGGGGGAGGCACCCGGGGCGTTCCTGGGCCAGCAGGGCCCCCCACAGAGGCCTGGCGCTGGAGGGCCTGATTTGGCTGCTGCTGGTTGCCGGCAGGTGGTTCCAGGTGCTGGTGATTGCCCTTCTGCATGCAAGAGAACCTCTTCACTTTACTTGCATCGAGGCATACAAAAGTGGCAGTTCCATTCCACGGTGTACCCGGTTTTGTACTATCAAATCACGCGTCACTACCTGATAACGAAACTTGAGAAACGGTTAACAGAACACACACACACATCTGAAATTCTGCAGGTCAAGTTGACAAGGCTCAAGAAAGAAGCAGCCAGGCGTGAGTCATGCATCGGCTCAGTACATGAGCGCCATGCATGACTCACCAGTTTGACAAATTCCTACTGGTATATGAGGGCGCACGGCAGGCATGCACTCCGCAGCATGTGCCTGATGCTGCAGTAGTGAGTGGGATCTCTTGAGAATGCCCCAGCAGGCCCGCTCTCACTTGCTTCCACGGTACATGAAATGAGCGTTGAGGGGTCAGCGGGAGTCACCTGCCAGTCGGAGACCTGCGCGCGCAGGGCCATGAGCTCGCGCTGCAGGTTGACGTTGGTGGCGCAGGTGGAATGCCAGCGGTCGCGCGTCTCCTTCAGCTGCGCCGCCAGCTGCATGCAGTTGCTCTGGAACTGCGACGCGCGCGCCATCACCCGGCTCCGCTCCTCGTCCAGGCGCGTCACCTAGAGAGCAGATTGTCTCACTCAGCATAGCAGCTTGCCATTTACAGGCCTGCCACAGCACCCTGCTCTGGCCCTCACTTAAACCACATCCACTCAAGACTAACAGGCTTGTGGCGAACACTATCCAAGCTTTCAAGGCCTGCCGGGCTTTGCATGCACCTCCCATAACACTTGCATCCCTGTGATGATTGCCTGCCCTGCTGTTATCTGGTCAGACACACTTATATCTGAAGGCAAGCATGACATACAGGCCAAGATATGCTTTGACACCTATGACATGCATGGCCGCGATATGCTGTGTAAGTCAGCCGCTGGGGAGCATCCTCAATTTTCAACCTAGGAATCAAATTGAGAGAGCCGCCAGCAGGGACTTACACAACACATAGGAGTCAAGGAAGACTGAGCAAGGGATGCAGGAGCACATGCAGGTGTGCCTCACCAGGCCGGTAATTTTCTGGAGGTCCTCCTCACGCTTCTGCCGCACGCGCCTGGCTGACGCCCTGTTGTTGATGCGCCTGCATGTGGCACTTGCCTACATCAAGCAATGACCTCCTCTGGCTGTCACCTGAGAGGTAGGGCCCCTCTGTTGCATGCATGAAGAAATGGTGTCAGCACGTCTGATATAGATAGCAGATAGGCCATTCATGCATTGAGGACAGTGTCAATACGTCTGGTACGATAAGCAGATGGACGGTCAAGGCAATCACTGAGAGGGGATAGGCACGCAGTCCAGGAGACGCTGGACGTGCGCTTGGAGCCTGTAAGGACTCCCAGACAAAGTGGCACATGAAAGATCAGGAGCGGAGGGCGTGCCTGCGGATCTTGCGGCGCTGCTCCAGGGTGAGCCCGGGGGCTTCGGGATCCTGCTCGCACAGCAGCTGCTTCGTGCGCGGCTTCTTGGCGGCCGCGCTGCGCTTGCTGCTCCTGCCCTCCTCGCCCTCCATGCCTGCAGAGTACAGTGTATCCACGCCTCAGCATTCAGTGCCACTAATGTCAGGGTTCAAGGCCTACCAAGTATCACAGCCTCTTGCCCAAGGAGCGATTAACTGCAGCTTCGGGACTGTACACCATGCATTAAACAGGCATCACACAGCTTCCTGAGCCCTGTCCCTGTCATTGGCAAACACATGACTCAGAAGTGATCAGATTGGGGAGCACTCTCAATCAACCCCCTAAGGATCATACTCTATGAATCAGGAGCAGAGAGGAACGAGGACCCACCTGAGCTCTTGAAGTGCGAGGCGTCGGCGGACTGCAGGCTGCTGTTGCGGGACTGCATGCCGTAGTGGCCCTCGCGCATGGAGATCTCGCTCAGAAAGTCGTCGTCTTCGTCGTCCTCGTCATCGTCCTCCTCGTCCAGCGCAGCGCTGTCAGACAGCGAGGCGTCATCCGTGAAGTAGTCCTTGTACTTGGGCCGCCCAGACGCCGCACGCCTCCGGGTCCTGCACCAATTTCTGATATCTTAGTGAGCAGTAAACAACCTCACATGCTCCCTACATATTGCCTATGCTAGAGCATAGCAAGCAGGCATGTCACAGGACCCCGCTAAATACACTTGCACGATCTGCCTGAGGGCATACTCCTACACAGCTTGTATGAGCTCCCAAACCAGCTTTCCGTTGCAACCTGCACCGGCTGTGCACACCCAGGGGAAAGGTGGGGACAGAGACCCATTCAAGCTATGCAGCGTTCAATTTGCAAACCTTGGGTTTTTGAGCACCACTTGAGCCATCAGAGCTGCCGTGAGCGGAAGGGGCGGCTCACCTGGTGACGGGGCCTGACGTGGCATCCGGGCTCGTGGGAGCCATGAAGCCCTCTGTCTGAAACTCCCGGGACTCAGCCGAGCTGACGTGACGCAGCGCAGAGGCCTGCGCGGGGCTGATCCTCATCTGTTGCCTGCCCCTGTCATCAGGCGCAGCGGTCCCATGCATTGTCGCGGTCAATGCTCCTGCAATGCCCCATCACAACCTCAGAAGACACATTATGGGACCATCTCCAGTCATGCTTAGCTCCAGCTGGAGCCTGAGCAATCCAGTGCCAGAGGAACTGCACCAGACGCACAGCAAGCTGCATTCCAGTGCAGGTGCAGAAAGGAAATGCCATTCTACACTACAGAGAATTCACGGAACACTTGACCAGGAGAACATGATAGGGAAGCACAGAGGGGATACCTGAGTTGGGGGCCATCTTCACTACCACATCCACATTGAGCCCAGGCAGCATCTGAGCACCCTCCTTGAAGGGTGTGGGGGCAGGCGAGAAGCCTGTCGCGGAGTTGAGGCTACCCAGCTGATTAGCACTGAGACAGCACAAAACTCTCAGCATGCAAGAGGACGGCATTGCAAAAACCAGCCTTTTCACAAGTGACATCATTCTGGAGGCTGGATGTGCTTCACGGTGGGCTGCGTTCTGGTGCAGAAGTACTGTCAGATCCGCCTCTATATGTGCTGTAAGAAGAGTCAGCAGTAGTTCAGAAGCCTTCCTTGCAGCAATCGAAAGGTACCCAGAGAGAATATACGATTCTCACTTAGCGCTACAACTGGACAGGACCTGCACTGTGAGACCGTAAGAATTGATATCCACCTCGCGTTGACCCGCTCATCGCCTAGTGGCAGGTTGTCCTTGAGAGGGCCCTCAGGGCCCTGCTGCTGGGCAGCCCGGGCCGTCTCGGGCACAGAGAGCCCACTGGTCACGGTCATGTACTGCCCTTGGGGCGCATTGTTGAATGCGAACAGGTGCGGGCTGAAGATGGGTGGAAGGTTCTGCATCGCAGGCCGGCTAGCTGCGGGTGGAGCATCTGTGAAGCCCTGCACAGAAGCCAATGCAGGCAGTGTCAGAAATGCTGAGTGTCAATACCTGTCAGCCTGCAGGCTTCACCTATGGGCAACCAGATCCTAACCAAGTTCTCCCGGCTTTGTGCATGACAACAGCAGAAGGGACGAGCGCTCCTGAAGTGAGAGCAGACCAACAAGGCCATTTGAATTGCCAGAGAGTTTGCTGGTCTCAGCTCAGCTCAGGCTGTCATGGGGAGGGGTTCTTACCTGAGGGAGCGAAGGCCCTGTCATAGCAGAGCTCTGCCTCTGCTGCATGCGCTGCATCTTGGCTGCCTGCATAGACCAGGGCATACCTTGAGGCTGCTGCTGCTGCTGCGGCTCAGGCCATGCAGTTTCCTACGCGTTAGGCAGCATCAAGTCAGCAGACTGACACCCTTTCATGCCAGGCAGCTCTGAGCAAAGGAGACTCCTTAGGAAGAGCAGGACTGTATGTGCAGCTTCCCAAGTAGCTACCCATATGCCTTACAGCAAAGGCCACTGTAGGTGCACTGGCGGTACTTCTTCTGCAGTGAAAGAAGGATGATATAGACAGGACAAGCTGAGGCATTGCATGGGCACCACCTGCTGCATGTCGGGGTGGCCCCCCCTTGAAGCCCGACTGTGGAATGAGTTGATAGACTCCAGCCTGTAATCGAGTGCAGATGGCTGTAGATGGCTTGCTGAGCTCATAGCTGGGCACAACCCTTTGGGCGGTGCTCCCGAAACCGCCTGCAAAGGGCAACACCACATCGCCACGCTCAGAAGGGTGATACAAGGAGACGACTGCGGCCACCTCTGGGCTGAAAGAACGCGCTGGCTGGCACCGTCTATTTTGGGCGCCCACTCGTGCACACTCGTCCAGCTCCCATGTTGTCACCCCATCGTTCCCCAAAACCGCACCCAATAGCTTCACTGTACTTTCACTCAGCACACTGCTCAGCACAGCAGCTTGCGAGTCGCCGAGGACGGAGCCGGCATCGCCGTCCTAAAGGCGACGAGAAGACACCCTTGGAAGCTAATACTGCTGAATCACCAGCGCTAGTTGCGGCCGAATAAGCCAAGTGACTTTGCCGGGCCCTGAGGGGGCATGAGCCGAGCACTGATCTGCCCTACTCATCCTAAGCCCTGAGCCGCTCGCTGACCGCGTTTCCCTCTGGGCCGGAAACACGAAACTTCCGGCTGGATGCGCACCTATAGCCTAGCATGGATGTCTCCCATATTGAAAGATCATTAGCCCAGCGTCAGAAATACAGCATGAGCAATGGTGTCCTGCCTAAGTGTCCTGCTTACCGATTGATATGGCCGGCGGGCCAAGTAGTAACCCGTAGCGGGCAGGCTGCACTCTCGTGCTCAGCAGTGATCTCACCTGTAAGTGCAGGAGATGCCGGCGCTCGCGCTCGTCCCACAGGTTCTTGGTGTACCGTTTTCCTTGTGCTTTTAATCCGTTGATATACCAGGCGCCCTGATTTCTGCCCAATGGGCTCAAGCTCCGGCCTGGGTTGCCTGACAGACACGCTCTACTTCTCAGATAGCAGGCTTACAGCACAGAACTCATGGCAATGTGTTTCGGGCGAGCAGGCCGATTTTGTGTTAGCGCAATTTGCGGCCCGCTGAAGGTCCACCTCAGCTGCCAGGTGTCATTTGACATTTGACAAATGGATAGATATGCGAGAGTCATCAGAATGGCCCAATATGCCACATTTCTCTGTGCCTGTGATCTCAGAACCTTCTCGTGAAGGCAGTCCTCCTGTTTTTTGCTCTTTGAGAAGGTGCAGAAACGGATAAGTGCTGTCAAAGGTAAAAGTTTTGGAGAAGGCCAAGACAATGGACACTCAGGTGAGTGAGGTATCTCAGTGATATCTTTGAGCTGTGATGGTAGCGGAATACCCCTTGACGCGTCGCTCATCTACATCGTGACAGGTATTGTCATGTACTGATCTGGCCTATGGTTTTCGCAGGATGTCCCCTTACATGCGCTCTTCGAGCGCGCCTGGAGCATACACGAGGATGCCGATGATCAGCAAGCCGAGGTGAGGGCATTTGCTACACTGTAAACGCTGCTCACTGCGCGGGTATGCTAACAGGTCAGATGTACCCGAGAAGTGCACAGACAACATATGCGTGGGCATGTTGCACGCAGGATGCCATCAGGTGGCTGCAGGCTGCGGTAGCCAAAGCCTCCGCTGTGGGCATCTTCTCATCGAATGAGGAGGTTGATGACATTGCCACAGCAGATCTCAAATATTTGCTGCTGCCATACCTGCAAGGCTACTTGCTCTCTGAGAACCATGAGAGGGACACACACAAGCGGCTTGCCAGTCTGGAACAGGCAGCGCATCACCTCATGCGGTAAGCACACCAGCACCAGAGCAAGCAGAGCAGGCATGCATTGCTCTGGCTCTCCCTGCCTTGGGCATTGGCTTGAGCTGCTTGATGTGGATGGCAGAGGTCTTTCGGCATACATATGTGCTGCAGGCCCCTCAGTCATGTTCATGTTGTGGATCTCAAAGCCAATACCAAGGACACAACCATGTTTGATGCAGTAGATATCCTAATCATGGACATACATGCATGAACAAATTGCAGCACCTGTAAGTCACCTGCAGCAACCTGAGATAGGTCCTTCAAGCAATTTCTTTCTCAGAATGAGGCGTCTGCGTGCTGCAGATTCTTGGAGGATATCAGGCAGTACAAGGTACTCAGCCAGGAGCAGGAGGCAGCTCTGGGAGCCGCTGCATTGTCAGGAGTGCAGCTGGATGCAGCCACAAAGCGCGCACAGAAGATCAAGCGCTTCCAGCTGGAGAAGGCAGTCAAGGCTGAGCTTGACGCCCTCAAGATGAAGGTGACATTCTCTCCCACAGCCCTTGCTGGTGCTCTTCCTGAGGGATTTTCCAGCTGGACAAGGTCTCCACCTTGGGCTGTAAAGAAGGCGCGTAGCCACCTGGCCGGCTGATACCAAGCTCAGGGGAGCAAGCTGTATGAGGGCTGATGTGCAGCAGCACTCTCTGCAGACAGACAGTAGCTGCAATCTTCCACAGGAGGAACTTCACGCACTGTAGCAAAGCAGAGCGTATGCAGCTTCTGATGGGACTTGTGCTCTGTGCCTGCAGGATCTGAGGTCAAGGAGGCTCAGGCAGATCCAGATAGAGGATGGGGATGCAGAGGAGCCTCAAGCAGGTGATGAGGATGCTGAGCGGGAGAGCTGGCTGAAGCAGGTTGCCCTGGCCAGCCTCAAAGCTGCAGACCGGCTTTCCAGCATCCACCAGGTGTGTACAGCTTGTGTGACTGAGAGCCGCATGGGTGTCATGAGCCAGCACTGACTTGCTGGGCTGGGCTGCTGACAATCACCCTGGAATGGCCTCAGTGCCCTGGTACAACAGAATGTCAGCTGCTCTGCTTGGCCTGCAGCATATTCCCTGACTGCTCCTACACGCCCCTACATCAGCTCCTCTTGTTCCTCAGAACTCAAAGCACCTGGGAAAGGCACCCAAGAAATGCTTCTGCACAGGAGGTGGAGGTCCTGAAGCATGCAGCATCTCTGCCAAAGGATGCAGCCTCGCAAGCCGCGCCTGATCAGGCGCCGCCGCCTGAGCTCATGGCTTCCCTGCAGCGCGCACATGCAGCCCTCAGCACAAATCCTGCTGAGAGGATGCGCGCTGAGGTTTTCAGGCCGTCCCACGTCCTGCCCACAATGACTCTTGCTGAGCAGGTATACTTGCACTCCCCAAGCAAATCACCCCTGTCCAGCTACGCCGAAAGGGGTCGTATCGTTAAATCATCTACCAGTCTGCCACAAGATGTACCAGTGACCACACCAGAAGATGCTGCAGGTCAGACCTCAAATGAGTAGAGGCAGAGCCTTTGTAGCTCTTGTCCTGAGAACGCAAGTAAAGAGCTGGCTGTTTGGTCGAGCCAAAGGGGGTGTGTCCTCTCACAGCAGGCAACCTTCATCCTGAGTCCCAGTGTATATGATGAGCAGGCAGACAAGGAGATGGCAGCAGCTCAGCGGGCATCAGAGGCGCAGTCCAGAGCTGAAGCTGCAAAGGCAGCTGCCAAGGCAGCCGACAAGGATGGGGAGCAGGAGACGCTGCGGCAGCGAGCCTGGGACGACTGGAAGGATGACAATCCCAGAGGGGCCGGAAATTCTAAGCTGCGGCCCACTGCATAAGCTAGCCTGGGGACATGCCTGATATAACCCCAGCCACTGTGGGAGTGTATAGTCTTGAGCAACTTGACCAGGTTTTGATGCAGCAAATGTGATTACTAAATGGTGAGTTGCCACACCAACGTGTTGAGAAACGTCGTTGACGGCCAGTTGTAAAGTGTTGCTTAGAGTTTGTGCAGGGATTTGGCACCGGCAGGTTGAAGACCATGAGATGTAAACTCTGTAGGCAGCTTCCACTATGTGTCAGCACGTACTTTTTGCTAGGGTACACCTATTCTACAAGAGCCTTCAATTCAGTGTGAAGGCCTCCATTCTGCCTCTCCTTCACCTGTCCACCGTTGCCGAAGTGGCCGACAAGACCAAGGATGCTGACCTGGCGATCACTCCTTTTCGCAAAGCCTTGCTTCCGTCCTTCGAGCAGGCAGCATTCTCTGTAAATTGGACCCCTGGATTTGAGCCGAGAAGCTTTTATGGCTTCACTCCAACCACAACGTCATCGAGGAAGGGTCTAGGCATCATACTGAGTGTCGCCCTTGTGTACTGCTGACCATTGTTTGGGCAGAGTGCGGGCGGGATGTCGTTACGGGAACTTGCAACTGCTAGCGACGTCTGCACTCCAGCTGATGATGGCGCCGGTCCCTCCAATGCGCTCTCAAGCTTCACAAACACGCTGCTGGGCAGGTCGTCGAAAGCACAGGAGAGGCTTCGAGAGGTGCGAAGCCGCTGTAAGACAGCTCTGAAAATACACAAGGAATCAGAATATGCCGGCTACCCTGGTGCTGTTCCTCTAGGCAATGTTAGAAGGCTTTCAGGCTTACACCTTAGTATGGCTTGCAGCTGCCTGGAGTCAATGGACTCCCATCCCCAGCACCCTGGGCACAAGCCGGACCGTCATCAGTAGAGGCTGCCGCTAGAGCTGCTGCAGAAGGTGCCTTCCATGCTAGTGAAAGCTGACAGTCGTCTCTGTACTTCCCAGCATGCATGCCAGAGCACTTAGTCCCTTCCAGTCGCATCAGAGCCATGTATTCCTTGTCTAGGGTGCACATCCCCCGAGTAAGTGCCTCAGCCAAGTGCTGTGTGTGGCAGACATGCACATACGAGCATGGAGTGCTGATGGTGGATGATCTGCAGGCGAGCTGATGGGTATCCCCGGAATGTCCCAAGGAGCACCTGGGGATGTGGAGGAGTTCCTGGCACAGTCCAGGGCAGGGCATCCAGGGCCAGTGCCGCGCGAGTTTGCAGACTTTGAGAGGATATACCAGGGCGCTCAGCCGGGCAGGCCCATGGGCATGGGCCTGCCCGCTGGGCCTATGGCCGGGCTCCCTGGGCTAACGCCATCGCTGCATGTGAGGCATCTTTGCCTTGTCCGCTAAGCAGTGGAGGTCTAATTTGCGAGGAGTATGCCATAATTATAGAATAGATTAGAACAGAATCGCATTGCTGTCCTGCTCAGTCCAATGCATGGTGGTTTGCACCTTTTCACCTTATATGTAAGCGTTGTGTGAAGCTTGAGAGGATAACATGCAGAAACAACCTGCCACATCTGGTGTGAGCTGTGCCTCTAGTGGTTGTGTAAGTGTCTGCTCAGGGCATTTGGTCAAGAGGATCTTGATACAACCGCTCAGATGCACAGCTCATGTGGGTGTGGCACAGTCACAACACCTCATCCCTGTCGGCTTGCCATCAGGCCTCCCGACATGCAGTCTTTCTGCTGCAGGCATTTCTGGCCAGCGCTAAGATACAGGGCGCCTTCCAGCCCCCGCCAGCGCCCCCACTGCAGCTGACGCAGCTGGACCAGTGCCGCATCAGAGACCGCAGCACCATCATGGCGCGCCACCTGTTTGCTGACCGGGGCGACGCCTATGCAGACGAGCAGGCATGTCCTCGCGCTTTTGGTACCATAGCACGCCGCTTGTGCTCTGAGATAGGAGAGAATGGCCTCATATATTCTAGTTGAGCACGGACAACGGGGACTTGTGTGCCAGGCACTGGTGCTGGCATGCCGTGCTTGTGAATGTCTAGTCTTCACTTGTATGACATTGGGGAGGCAGCAATCTTTCAACAATCAGCCTCCTCTACTGCGCCACTTTCAGCATCGCCAGTATAGGGTGGCAGAATGTAAGTGGAGGTGAACGTTGGGGTGGTTTGTCTCAATTGCGTGGTATGCATCCAGGTTGGGCACCTGCTGCACTCGCTGCGCATAGACCCTCAGCAGCTCCCTGGCCAGCCTGATCTGGCCGCCTTTGATGCAATCTACAAGGCTGGCGCCCTGCACCATGCCCACCCTTTAGCGGCTGCTGAGCATGCTGCAAATGCGCGGCACCTGGCTCAGCTTCAGGGCCCTGCAAATGGGTGAGGCCTTCCCTTCAGGCGACTTGCTGTTTGATTCACAGCCCTGCCTTGTACGTCTGTCTCATCAGCATGCTTGATAGCGCTTCGTATGCCTCTGAGCATGTTGCTGTTGGACTACAATTTTGCCTCTTTCCAGTGAAGCATGCCATTGCACTGCTTGATGCCTGCAACTGCCAAGCTGTCAGCATGGACAGGCATGCATTGTACGCATGGCTGCACTATTCCTCCCATGATAGTCTGAGGACCTGCTGCACTGTGCTGCTGCAGATGGGTGGACGACTTCTCACAGCTGCAGCTGGGCGGCCAGCCGCATGAGCAGTGGGCTCAAGACTTTGCAGCGCAGCAGCAGAACGGGCGCGCCCGCTCCTGGAACCAGATCTGGGACGAGAGCAACGGCCAGACCAATGAGTGGGCCACCGAGTTCGACCAGAGCCAGTCAGCCATGGTAGGCTGTTTCCCTACAAAATGACTGCCCAGTCGCCACCCTTAGCAGGAGTTCCTGTGGCAACACCTCAACCAGGGGTCTCGATAACTCCAGCACTATGCTGCAAGACGTGTTTGAAAATACCGCATGATGTTGATGTCGGGTCGGCCGGCCATATGATATCAGAAGCTGATCATGTTGGCTGTACATGTAACCGCGAGTATATTGAGCAGGCATGGATCTAGGCTAGGCAGCCCATCTGTTTCCTTCGTGAGTACCTATCCAAGGGCACTACTGCGTAAGCTGACTGCTGCTTGGGTGGATGTAGGCTGCGGCCCAGGCTGGTGGGCGAGTTGAGAACTCAGCAAAGGCGCTCGAGCAGACGAGGGCGCTCGCTGACACGCTGGCAGCTGACAAGGACGGCAAATTCGCCAACTCCAAGTTCCTGCAGTTTGTGTCTAAGATGAGCCGCGGAGAAATTATTCTGGAAGGCAACGAGGTCAGCAGCCGTCCTCATAGCATGCCATGCAGTTGCTGACAGGCCTCCGGCTCTGATGGCCTGACATCTCTATATACCAAATTGCTTGCTCTGTTGGGGCATGCTGAAGCAGGGCTGCTGCGACAACAGCGGCATCTGTGAGACATCCAGCAGGACGGGCATGACAGCACTGTTAATCGTTGGGACATGCAACAGGACATGCAGCAGGGTAATGTTGCTGCACATGCGATTGATGGATGATGCAGCGAATTACACTGCAGGCGAAGGAGATTCCGGCGGAGAGCGCAGCGTGGGCGAAGGAGTTTGAGGAGGCGGCCGAGCACAGCCGGGCGCAGGGCTACGAGGACATCTGGAAGCACTATGGCGAGGTGCGCTTGCCTCAGTGCTGATAGTTTAACCAGGTGCCCTGTGCCAGCTAGAATTCCCTATGCATGAGAGCATTGGCATGCCTTGTCCCGTTTTCTGATGCTGGCTCACGCACCGCCCAAGAGAGAGAAAGTGGGTTGGTGGTAGCTTGAGGTCAAGAATTGCCTCATCTGGATATCCATGTATGTCAAGCTACCTTATGCTGGCTGCCTGAAAACAATAGCCCTTGCAGGACCTCTCCTCTCATTCATACATGTCTAACTGTCTGAGCCTCCTCTTTTGCTGCTCTGCATTTCAGCTTACTGGGCAGCTGAGTCGCGTATGTTGATAGATGGTGGGTATGTGGCTTGACTTCGGAGGCTGTGCAGCTGCAGGAAGATGCGACAGGCTGGGCGGACGAGTTTGGGGGCATCTCCCAGGCTGCTGAGCAGTGGGCAGACCAGTTTGCCGAGCAGATCGTGCCCAATGAAGAGGTATGTCTTTACTGTCACATACAGGCAATTCCTTGGGGCAGAGTTGTGCCATGAATGTGTCAGTCGCCAATATTCAGTCCTTTGGGAAGCAGTGGCGGGCTTTTCCCAGGCAAGACACCCATCAACAGCGCATCCTTCTAGACTTTGCACGCAGTAGTGCAGCAGATCCGGCTCCCTGATCGTCACAGCTGAGCTCCCGGAAGAAAGATGTGCTGATTGAGTTGATGGAGTGTAGCAGAGCACGTTTGGGGCTGGGATGATGTATACTTTGCTCTTCTGCCTGCATGTGAAACAGTACCCAGGCTACATGGAAGTGTGCAGTACACGCCACCCTATATTCAGACGTTTGTCTGCATCCTGAAGGCCCAGCCGTCACCATTGTAATGGCTGTGACTCGTTGTGATACATTTCTCTTGTGTGGGGGTGCAGGTGAGGAGCTGGCTGGATGACTGGGAGTCAGAGGCCACTCAGGCCAGAGAGGCCATGGCAGCAGCCGCCGCGGACGACTACAAATTCGCAGAGAACAACCCCTTCCTCAATGTGAGCATCATTCGTCCCGCCTCTGACCTGCATCTCATGCATTGGACTCGACTATCGGTCAACCTGGCACAATGGCTTGTTACAGCACAGCCATGCCGTCTGCGGGCAGTCGGCAACAGGAAATGCCCTGCTATTCTGTGCAGCCTTGTAATTCTTTCACAGCAAGCTTATGAGTGCTTCCCCCATGGCGGGGACTGACAGGAGTGGGGATGTATGCAGGACATGAACAGCCTGGCGAAGGGGAAGTCGCTGTTCCAGAGCGGCCTGCTGAGCGAGGCGGTGCTGGCGCTGGAGGCGGAGGTACAGCGGCAGCCGCAGAATGTGGAAGCCTGGCGCCTGCTGGGCACCGTGCATGCAGAGAACGATGATGATCAGCAGGTGAGGCCAAGCTCTTCACTTAGCATTTTATGGCGTTTGGGGCGGCATAAAATAAGGGCAATTGTCTCATGCACCTACCCACCCGCAAACTGAACATCTCTGGAAGGTGTGCTTGTGTGTATCATGGAGTAAGCGCAATGTTTAGAGCATTACAAGCGCAGCTGGCTGGCCTCATGCATGTGAGAAGTCCGTTTCCAACACCTCTTGGCAACTGCTCGCTGGTGCTCCATTCTAGGCACGCACTGTGACTCGATGCCAAGAAGGATGCTAGCTGAGCCTGCTCCTGCTGCCTTGCAGGCGATTGCAGCGTTGAACAAGGCCATGGCCACAGATCCCAACAATGCAGAGGTGCTGCTGTCGCTCGGGGTCTCCTACACAAATGAGCTGGACCAGGGGCGTGCCCTCAACTTCCTCACAGCCTGGCTCTCCCGGCAGCCTGCCTTCACCAAGGTATGCTCAGAATCTTACACCTGCGCATGCTACCAGTGGAACATTGTTGATGCATGGTCCTTCCATCCAGCAGTGCGAAAGGAGGTCCAATGGCATTATGTCCTCTTCTCCCTCAAGCAGTGCCTCTACAGGATGTGACACTGAGCTTGTCTTTGGTTCATGAGTGGTCATGGTGTGCAGGACGCATCACTTGCTGTCTAGATAGCGTGTATGGCTGGGATGAGCTTGTATGAGATGAAGTCTCTGCTCTGACAGTCTGCGTGTTTGTGCAGTTGCTTCAGGATGCTGGACCTCCACAGGACTCCAGCCAGCGCCTGACACATGCCCTGGCCACCTTTGAGCGGGCAGCAGCCCAGGTATTCTGCGCTTCCCTCTAGATTGTATTGTACAGCTCCCTCACACTCTCATGCTGCCTGCTCCTTGTTGTGCATACCACTGCGTGCAGTCCTCCAGCAGTTGGGACGGTGTGGGGATCATATGCAGGTGCTTCACTAAGTCTGGCATATGATCTCCTTCTGTTTGCTGTGGGCCTGCACTTGGCTACATCGTTGACCAGGAGGACTGATATCAAAGCATGCATCAGCCTACTTGATTCGTGCAGGAGGCCGGCAACGCGGATGTACAGGTGGCGCTAGGAGTGCTTCGCAGCCTTGCAAGGCAGTACAGCGCTGCTGGAGATGCCTTCAGGCGAGCTGCCACACATGCACTGCCCTTTGTACTCACGCATAGGCGCGCACATTGTGTTGATAAACACGATGATGTCAAGGCAGCATGATGCTGATAGAATTGTCCTCATGTATGGCAGATGACCAGAAAGGCGTCTGGATGCTCCTCTCACTGACAGGTGCACTAGTGAGGGCCGCTGTGAGACAGCTCTTCGGCGCAGGACTGCTCTGGGGTCATGCTGTCGCAGCCAGGGGCTCCTTCATGCAAATAGCTCGCTTGAGATGACTGTGTGGTGCAGGGCTGCGCTTGCGATCCGGCCAAGGGACTACTCGCTGTGGAATAAGCTGGGCGCCACCTTGGCGAACAGCTCATCCAGCCATGAAGCGATCGCAGCCTACCAGAAGGCTCTGGATCTCAAGCCCAACTACATGCGTGCATGGACCAACATGGGCATTGCTCAGGTAGCCGCCCTGCATCTGCGCCAAGCGCTTCATCACAGAGCATGTGCACCAGTGAGTGCGAGTTCCTGACATGCAAGAACGTAGTGCTGTACACCGCCCCAGTGCTCCTCTTTGGCCTCAAGCTAAGCCCAGTGCGGAGAGTTTCAGGAAAGCTGCTGGTCATCACCTCTCTGCCAAGTGCTCTGCACCGCCAGCAAATACTGCCACCCCCATACATTGTGGCTAGAGCTGTGAGCACATGCACATTAATTTATGTATGCATGTGACTACATTTGCAGGCTCAAGGAGTGGGTGTGGTGCAGGCAAACGTGGGCAACTACGAGACCTCGGCCCGGTTCTACATCAGAGCGCTGAGCATGAATCCGAAGGCATCCTCGACATGGGGTTATCTACGCACCTCGCTTGCCTGTTCTGGTCGCATGGACCTCATGGAGCTGGTGCACGAGTCTAATCTTGATGCTCTGCAGAAGGAGCTTCCCCTGTGATTGGGGCAAGACTTCCAATGCTGTGACTTGTAAACTGGAAGCAGGCTTTTGTGCGGCGGTCCAAGCATTGCTGTACATTGACAGAAGCAGAGAGGTAGAGGGAGGTGCCAATAGTCAGGAAGCTTGGCAAGTGGGCTGGTATAGGGTGCGGCAAAGGCAGGAAGGTGCAAGCTTGAGTGCAAGCGAGTGGGTCAGCACTAACTCAATAGTAGCCAAGGGTAGGCTTAGCTCGATTTCTAGGGTAGAGCTGGACACCCGGTATGCTTTGTAAAACCGTGTGTTGCCAGTACATCAGTATGTGAACATGCTGCTTATGCGTTTGAGAGTGAGAACTGAGCAGCCAGTTGTGATTGCAGTTGTAATCGTCATAGTGTGATAGATCTGCGATATACTGCAACACTCACAGCGTCATCCCAATGATGATATCTAGTCTCGTATATTAATTGCGTGCTCCAATCTGATGAACTCCCGAACCAATCTGGCGCTAGCTCTCCCTTGGCAAGGTTGGCCTGTGGCACCTTCGAACGCTCTCAAGGCAGTCTACCTTGCATCATCATAGCTACGCAAACCGAAATGCAAGCAAGTCTACGCAGCAGCCAGCGAGAGTCGTGCAGGGGCAGTCACGCTCGCAGAGGGGAAGGCTGCGTTTTGCCGAAACCGCTGCTTCATGCAGTGGGCATTATGGGCAGGTTACGTGTGGTGTATGCCCAGCTACCGTGGAGCCAGCTACCGCTCGTTCCGATGACAAGCTCTTCATTTCGTGCAGCTTACGCACGACTCAGACGCAGCTTTGCATCTGTCACGAACATTCATACAACGGAGACCTTCACTCGGGACATCTTCGAGGCTTTCACCTCGCACTTGGAGAACTTCCGGAACAGGGCTTCGATGGGGGCAGCTCCCTTCCCTGCTGTCATCGCCACCAAATTGGCTGGAAATTGGAGGAAAGACAAAAGCAACAGCGATGTGGACTGTTACGCACGCCAACTGGACCTGCTGCAGATCCAAGGAATCCAGAAAGCTTGCGCTTTAAAGCTGATCAACGGACTGCAAATAGAGTCCGACCAGGAATGTGAGTAAATACTTCCTTATCCGTCTTCATGAGCATAGTGCGGGGCCTTGACATCTTGAGATTTACAATTGCCTTTCGAGGCACTGCTTACTCGGACCCATGTTGTGGCCAGCCTTTGGTGGCATCGCCATCACGAAGCCGCGAAGATCTCCTTTTGTAGAGCTATATGACACATGTCGGAAGTCTTGAATGCTGTTGCAGGCATGAAGGTGGCGTATAAGGTGGACAACGTCCCTTTCTACAAGCACACAGAGGAGTTCAAGCTTGGCCAGAGCGTGTCCATGAGCAGACGAGACAAGAAGCCAGGCCAGCAGCATGCAGCGATGCGGGCCCTGCCCAAGGGTGTGGAGGTTGACATCCAGCTGGACCCTCCATACTCAGGTATTCAGTATTAGCCTCGATGCATCTATAAAATGTGCTTTGATGCTGCTGCAGGGTGAGAGAGAACAGGCATACATGCATGCCTGCAGCTCCAGCTCCCTCATTTTGTCTATATGGGCCAGTCTACATTCCTCTGAATGCAGTAGATGATGTGGTTGGCCAGAGCAGCAGCAGAATTTGATGGTGGCCCTGCAGGGAGCATTCGGGAGGTCTACAGCCTGTACACTGACAACACTTTGAGCGTCACATCCGTGACAACTGTAAAGGGGCAGACAGAGAAATGTGTCTCGGTGCGCAGCCTGATACCTTCCATATCGTGTATCTGCTGGGTAACTCTGCAAAGATGACAGACCTGACCTGCCCTCATGTCTAGTTGACGTCTACACCAAGGTAGGTGCAGCAGGCTTATATACTGCAGCTGACATTATGTGCACATGATCAGGTGTACCGGAGGCAGTAGGCATCTCCTTATGCCAACGCATGTATGGCAGCTACGACCATTTTGGAGAAGATAAAAGGAGTACACGATAGTGTTTCCAGACTTGGTGATGTGATACAACGAGGACTTCTTACTGAAGAGCAGCGAATGCTGCACTAGACTAGAGTATTTTGCCAGCGCTCTGTGTTAGCTGGGCGTGACATGCGGCAGACTGTGCGTCTTTGTATGCACTGCCGGGCCAGCTCATAGGACGCTGTGACATTGTGGGATCCCTTGAAGCAGACCACCGGCTGCTCTCACATGCGGCCATGATCTCTCGCCTTGCTTGGCCAGATCTTTTGGGGTTGCTTCATGTTAGCAGGGGAAACAGGCCACGCCCTGTCCCTTGCCAGAAGTATTGATGTGTGCGTGTAGGGTTTTGGCAAGTGTTTGTCGATCATGCAACATTGGCATAGGATAGGAATGGTTGAGGTCTTGCAAGCAGCACCATGTGTACTATTGGTGGAAGACTTCACAGACTTTATCCTTAACAAGGATGTAAGGGTATCAGACTTTCAGTTCTGCAACCTGGTTAGGAGGTGTATACGTATGTTATCACATTGCTCCTTGGGCAAGCATTTTCACTATGCCCTCTCATATGTAGACCAAGCTAGGCTAGCATATTCTGAAAGCTGGAAGATCCAAAAGCAGCACATGCAAGCAGGCTGTTGACACTCTCTCTTGGCTCCCCACTGTTTTCTGTCTAGTATCTGCCTGCAGAGGCCCAGTTCGCAATGTTATTGTGGTCCCCTTGGACTTTTGCAGCAACTTGAGGCTCACTTTTCTGCACTGCTGTCTGTTACCTGCTCTGCCACCCAAGATACTCTCTCAAGGCTTGCCTCCATCACCCTGTATCTACTGCAGTACATTTGCCGTTGTTCAGTTGCATAGCAACGACTGGTCTTCAAGAAAGTATCGCAGCTGCTAAGACTGAAAGGAAAGAAAGGATGTGGCTCTGTCTCTTTGGCAAACACCCTTTGCTGGCGAGCCGTGCGGCAAGGGAGACCACACACCAGAGCTGTACAAGGCGTGCGCTAAGCTCCGCCAGGAAGTAGTACAGTACAATACATCAGTCCAGACGACAGTCTACCACCAACAGACAGCAAGCACCACATCTCTATCTGTCTCATACACTACCAGTGCAGTATGCTGGCCATGCTGCACGCATGTGCAGCCCCACATGTTCTGACTGAGAGCCATAGTCCTCTGATGGCCCTGCTTCAATGGTAGGTTGCAAAGAAGGCGCGCATGTCAGCCATCAACAGCTCAGGCTTCTCCAGTGCTGCAAAGTGCCCTGCACATGCCCCAAACACTCCCGCATTGCTTACCTCCTAAACACTCCAAGTGACTCCGCTGCACGCTGCACACCGTCCTCGCAAGCCTGCCCACAGCACTTGTTTAAAGAGCGAAGGGCAATCATGTTTTCAGAGAGCGAGTTGAGTCAGGCTCACCGCCAGCTGGCATGACAGTCCAGCGCTTGAGGTTGTACTGCTTGGCGCACCAGGACTTTGGGTACGTCCAGATCTCCTTGGGGAACACCGCGATGGCTGTCGGGGCCTGCATGCAGCATCGCCATCAGATGCGTATGCGTTTTATCTATTACTCGAACCTTGATGTGTGGCAGCTGAAGTGCCACACTCTCTGGCACAGCACAGCCGAAGGAGCTTTCATAGGAGACGATCATGTAGCTGTGTAAGTGAGACAGTAGATACTCTGACACAAGCACTGAGCATCAGCACGGGAGACATGACAGGGTATGGATAGCGCTACAAGTGCGGCTATGCAGTGCTGTCAGGAGGTGTGCCTGAAGAGGAGACACTACAAGCTCCTCATCGAGGCATCTCTATGTGAGAGTGCCGGCCCCCAATGATACATGGGTAGACCAGAAGCAAGCAACACCGCCAAGCATGTGCGGCTTGCATGGCGCTCACGGCGTAGCGGTGCATGAGGATGTCAGGCATGGCAGTCGAGTGGGACCTGATGGCCTCCTTGCACAGGCCCCTGTGGGATGTGGCTGATTTATGCATCTCCGAATCCTCTCACAGAGACAAGCATGGGGAGGGATGGAGCATCATGGGTAGCCTGCTAGACCTGAAGACTGACAACTGGGAATGCAAGCTCACCGTGCAGCGGTGCTTGAGGATGTCGGGCATGGCGGTGGAGTGGGGCCCGATGGCCTCCTTGTACAGGCGCATGCTGGAGGTGATGGACT
Organism: Coccomyxa sp. LA000219; assembly: GCA_000812005.1. Classification (NCBI taxonomy): domain Eukaryota; kingdom Viridiplantae; phylum Chlorophyta; class Trebouxiophyceae; family Coccomyxaceae; genus Coccomyxa; species Coccomyxa sp. LA000219. The sequence goes on along the minus strand of KN714652.1, from coordinate 1,614,309 downwards.
GCGTGAACCAGAACAGGCTGATGTTGGTCAGCAGCTCGTCTTTGCTGATGCAGGCCTCCAGCTCCCCATCCACCCACCGCCACATCTTCTCAATGATCCAGGCCAGCAGGCCTGCATGTCCAAGGGAGTCATTATCATGTGATGCCATGCTGGAGGTGATGGACTGCGAACCAGAACAGGCTGATATCGGTCAGCAGCCTGTCCCTGCTGATGCAGGCCTCCAACTCGCCATCCATTCATTGCCAAATCGACTGATGATTCAGGTCAGCACATTTGCAGCTCCAAGTACACTATCATTTGTAGCGCCTTGCGGCCAGGAGAGGCAGGGCTGCTTAGTATATTCACATGCATATCTATGCCCTTAGGCCTTATCCCCTGAGCACAGAAGCTGAAAGAGAATGAGAGGCTTTCACCTGCAGGTGAGTCATTTAAAGCATAGCCAGTGGTATCAGGCTTGGTCTTCTGAATCTCAGCGTAGCCGGACTCCTCCTTCATGTAGATGCTCAGGCCCTCCAAGCCCTTGATGTCATCTGCGGTCAGGAAGACCGGGTACTTCTTGGCCATGGGCAGGCTCGCATTGGCCATCTGCACACCACACAGGCATACATTTTTGCCAGGAGCTCTGACAATGTAAGGTCTATCTGGCCAGGAATTATCGGGTAGCTTGTCTGCAAAGAGGAGTTTAATTGAAGATATTAATGGACCATAGCTATGCAGATGCAACTGAAGGCCCGCTGCTTCCAGACATTGCAGATCATTTATCACCTCATACAGGGTGCGGAGCCTTTAGGGCAGCAAGGCTTTTGCAATGTGCGCGTTAGTAGGCGTGCATGAGTGAACATGCAGGGTTATCATGTAGGCCTCGGGTCTCTAAGTATTGTCTAGCGCAAGTCGGGCGCACCTGAAGCATGGTCCAGGGGTTGGTCATGGAGGGCAGGCAGATGGTGATGTTGCTGTGAACAGCTGCGCAGTGCTCTGAGTGCAGCGCTCCCAGCACATACGCCACCATGCCGCCAAAGTCGCCCCCTGTAACAATAGCATCACGTGCCACCTGTCAGCAACGCTGAGACCAAAGCCAAGCTCCACTGCAGCCACACAGCGCGCACTCTGTGGACCAAGCAGCATGCTCTACAGCTGCATCAGAGAGGCAATGCGGTTATCGTCAAACCTTCTCAACCTGGAGCAGGCCTTCCCACTGCGAAAGGAAGGCACTCAGATAATCTCTAGGTGGGCTTCCTTCCATTCCCAGTAGCTGACCCAGCACAAGGGCGAAAAAGGGGTGAGGGAACCGCATCACCTTCCCAAAAGCCATAAAGCATGACCGCTAGTATAATTGCCTGTCGGTACCTCAAAAGAAGATCTTGGATCCTGTAGCTACCTCAAGCTTGCACTTCAAAGGCTGCGATATGCAAAGGGATAGAAGTGGAGTGTGGAATGCACCTTGGGCCACATAACGGTTGTACCCGAGCTTCAGCATGAGGTTGTTCACGGCCTCCCCCATCTCCTTGGGGCCATAGCCGGGCCGCCTGGGCTGGCCAGAGAAGGCAAAGCCGGGCATTGAGGGCACGACCACATGAAAGGACTGCTGCTTCCCATCCTGCTCAACTGCAAGCAAGCTGCCTCGTCAGCTCCCTGTCTCGACATGCCTGCATCTGTGACGGTAGAGGGTGTCTGTGCAAGCAGATATGTTGGCTGCTGGCAAGCTGGTGTGTCGGACAAAGGCATATGCCTGCCTCACACAGTGCTTGCATGCACGCACATCGGATGCTTACCTGGCATTGTGAGGGGGTGGATCATTTTGTGGAAGTCCGTGAAATTGCAGGGCCAGCCGTGCAAGAGGACCAGCGGAATGGCTGTCGGGTCCGTAGAACGCTCATGAACGAAGTGGAGGTCAATGTTGCCGCAATCCATCCTGTATTGCTTGAAGGAGTTGAGGTACTTCTCCTGCACCCCACAGGTTCTGTGTCAATCTCGGAGCTGAAGCGATGCACCAGGGCCTTCTTTTATTCAATAGACCTGCCGCAGAGGGCTGTAGTGGTGTACGTGGCCGACGAATGGTCAGACATTGTCACCGGCATGGCAAGGGACATGATGGCGCTGAGAAGATCACCTGCTTTCTCCAGTCAAACTTGGTTGCCCAGTAGTCGACAAAGTCCTTCATGACCTCGGAGTGCATGCCGTACTCCCATCCCACACCTTCCAAGGGTTCTTGAAGTCTGTAGTGTCTCAGCTTTTCTTGAAGCTCCTTGATGTCTGCATCTGGGACGGCGATCTGAAAAGGGGTGGCCGACATAGTTCTCTGTCTAAGCTCCTCTGTCAGATCGATTTTTTGATCGCGCTTTGCAAGGTCGGAAATATTGATTACTCCATGCCCCTTACTAGGCTCAGCCTAGTCTCACCCCAGCATGCTATGTGACTCGCCAATCAGGCTTCTTCTCCTGTTTAGTACAGCACTCACTTCAATATCGTGCTGAAAGCCTTCTCCCAATGCCCAGGTCTCCGTTCCACGATGTCAGAGAGGATCTGACTCAGAGCGTACATACGTGAAACGCGTGCTTTGCTCCCTGCCACATCGGAGTGCGTGGAATCGCACATGGAACCCTTCGGATGGCCCCACCGGAACATTCCTAGCCGCCGAAAGGCAGAGCAAAGAACTCCTTCTGCAGACACAGAGCCAGGGACATGCCCCGGCATGACACAGAAGGGGGCTGTAGAACCGATGCAGGAAGGGCACCATGATTTAGAGCAGTCACTGCGCTTGGCCGTCAAGGAGCCGAAGCACATACACACGAAAGACGGCGGAGCAATATTGGCTCTTTGTGTTCACTGTAAGTCGATAAGTGATTCCCTCAACTTGCCCTGAATTGCCTGATATGCAGCAAGATGCGCAGTCCAGTTCGCGGGACTCCGTGGTTACGAGGGCGCGAGCAGGGTTTCAGAGCGATTGTGTCTGCTTCCTGAACAATTTCGGCGTACAATTGAGCGTCTTTGATCACTATCCTAGGGAACTTCACCTCAGCTGCTCTACAAAGCCCTAGTCTGCGCCATGACTGTGATGGTCAGCGCTGCGTCCCCCGCAGGCATTGCTGTAGACGCTGGCTTCGACGTGCATGCTGACAGACGGCTAGGATCGTCTCGGCACGCGCCAGCAGCCGACTGGAACGGCAAATTTGAGAATGAGTGGGTGCTGGAGTACACCAGGTGTGCTTTCTCTCTGCATTCTGGGCCTATGTCTATTCAGATGGTGCCTTGACCACGCTGCAGTATTTATCTAGTGCTCATACTAGCTCAATCATGCCTGACTGAGCCACTGGTGATTGCTATAGGAAGGGCTTCCTCAGTGTGTTCACAATACACTGCTCACTCCAAGCAGCGTCAGGGCGCATGTTCCTGCATGCCCGGGAGCAGGACAACCCCTCCAACATACGCTACATGGGCCTGACAGTGAACAAGTACATCCCTGACGTGAAGCAGGCACAGAGCGAGAGCTGGGAAGGTGCGATCGGCATCATTCGAGACGAGGCCAAAAGGCTTTCTACATGCTTTTCGCATATCTTAAGTGGGGCAAACAATCCTAGCAAGCATGATGCTGTGCGTCGTGGTATGTTCAATGTCCTCTAGCCCTTGAAGAGATTTATCTTCCTGCTGTGTTGTGAGGATGTGCGTCAATGCAGGTATAATAAATGAGCAGGATGTCTTGAGGCAGAGCCTGCATGAACTGCTGATAGACCCTCTCCTTGCAGCTGCCATGCCATCACAGGTGAGCCCCCTTCTGAGCTGTTGTATCATAACTTGAGCTAGGCTATAGCTCTGCTCCAGCTTGCTGCAGGCTTATGGAAGCTGAAGCGCCTGAGACGCTCATGTCTGAGCAAGCAGCTATCCTGTCGTCTATGTGTTCCATGTGTTCGTCCTTGATGTCAACTTGAAGCAGAGCTCTGTGTCCGTGCTGCCCAGGATCCAGTGGAGGAGCCCAAAGCCTTCCTGGCGAGCATAAGAGATAAGCTGCCAGCCCTTCCATCCTCCCTCTCAAACAGGTGGGTACCCCTCTGTAATGCTTATGCTAGCACACTCAGGCGGGAGAGTCAAAGGCCTCCCCAAAGACTCGGCCCTCGCAGCAGCCATGTGTTGTGCTTCCGTGGCAGAGGAAGCCGACATGTTCATGCGCTCATTCCTGACTCCTGTCTCGTCCTAGATGCTCTCCTTGTCTCGCAGCACTCTGGGAGTTAGGGCGGAGCCTCTCTCACATCTGATGTGTCCTGGACGGCAGCCATAAGGGCGCCTGTGAACTCCTACCGTTACTGTGCAGGGATGTTCTCCTGTCTGTGGCGGCTCTGCTGGGTGCCACAGCCCTCATCTACCTGTACACAAGCAGGCACCAGCGATCCACCCCATCCTAGCGCGCATGAGCGGTCCGCCCCAGCCTCACGAGCCATCCTAGCCCTCAGACAAGTCATGAAGCTGAGTCAGCATGCTGGGACCTGAGACTGCTGCCATGCCCGCTGCCTAATTGGGCAGCCCATCCCTACTCAACCGACACTCCAGCTTGAGCCTAGCCATACAATGGAGCTCAGACTGCTGCTGCACCCCCGGGCAATTGCAGAGCACTCATAAGGTTGCCCAAACACACTTTGCTTTTGCACCCTCTACCGACTCAGGCTGTCAAGATTGAGGGAGTTGGGGGCTCATTTTCCCCTGTGGCTCGTCAGGCTTTCAAGGCTCAGCTGAAGGCACAGATTTGGTCCTGCCTTTCTCTTGCGGCAATGCATGTACCCGTCTTCCTGTGCATACCCCCTGCTGCACAGAATCCAGGGTGCATGCAATGTACATCAGCGCACAAAGAATCTATTGAGCTATCAGGGAGCCAAAGCTGCTTCCTTTTCGCCGAGAGCAGCAGTCTCAGTAAAGCGCAACCTTTGCAGACATGCAGTGTGCGTCCACGCTGTGCACAAGCTCGCATGTCTGCACGGATTGTACAATAAGTAGCCTTGAGGCAGATAAAGACAGACTGGCATAGCTTGCCAATGTTACAGGCAGCAAAATGCTGCAAGAGCTGAGTTGCAACGCAGTTTACAGCAATTGTGCACCTGCTGTAGGATAGGACAAGGCATGGAGTGATTGGGTCGATTGATATGTTGAAGGCCCACAAGTTGTGACTCACGCCCTGATCAGGTGGATGCTGCCCATAGACTTGTGTGAAATCATGCAAAGGAGGACTGAATGATCTGTTGGTATAGGTCCTGCAAGGTCAGTGACTGCTACTTGTTTGCTAAGACAGAATGTCCATTAGGACAGTGTAATTGTGTTCCTCGGAGGTCTGAGATACATGTATTACAGCTAGCTGTACTTGATATGGCAGCAAGAAGCACTCTCATACGTTTGCCCAAGCATGACCACCTTACCAAGACTCACTGAGTGTACACATCTTGAGCCTGAGATAGCACAGGTTAGCTACCTGTCAGAATGAATCCAAGCAACCCAAATGGGGATCAGAAAAGTGCAAGACTGCAAGTCTCAACAGCACTCGTTACACCGAGACTTTGTGCGAATCCAACAAAAAGCCTGAACCTTTGAAGCTATCCCCCATAGACCTTTTCAACTCTCACCCGGAGGGATGGACTTCAGACATCCAGCTCATGCACTGCAGGAGAGATGACCCAATGCTGCTGACGCAGTCCCTTGAGAAGCTAAGTCTGGTAACGGTGAAGCCCTGCAGTGAAGAGCAGTATACCACTCCTCTCTTGCATGCTCAACAAGAGCAGCGGGCGCACACAAACTGCACAGTAGCATCCATCCGCCAGGGGACACAATGCCTGCCAGATGTGACACCCAAAGAATGATGGCAGGCCAATATGCATGTACTCTCACTATGATATCTGAGCCCCAGGGACTCTGCTGTGACATGCATAGGCAGTGCTGCTGGGCTGCTTTACTACCCCAGCGCACGCCAGAGCAGGAAACTTTGCGGAATCAAAATTGTAGCGCAGCGAGTGGAGTTGCCAACCATAGCTGTACGGATGTGTTGTAGCAGCGTCCATTTATTCCTTGGAATCCGTGCAGGTGCCAAAGGGGGTCTCTTCTGCTCACACCAGCTCTGCATCAGAAGTGTTCTGTGCCTCCAAACTACTGGGGTTCCCTGCCCCATTGCTGACAGCAGAGCCATGGGATGTGTCTGGATGAATGCCCTGCAAAGAATGCCTTATCCACTGTGACGGACAGCAGGCACCCGTTCCTACTGTACAGACAGACCTGCAACGCATTGATGCCATGCCATCAAATTGCCACACCACCTCGAGGCGCATTCTGCAGCCATTGTGGTAGGTGCGTCTATTTTAAGGGGTGCTGCTTGCGTATATTCTGCCCAGTTGTAAAGAAAGCCTCTCTCTGTCCGGCGACAAAGGGTGTGTCCCCAAAGAATATCCAAAATGTGCTGCAGTGCTGAAGCTGGTCTGGATCCGTGCTACAGCAGGCCACGCACTTTTCACTGTGGCCCTACCAGCACAGTCCATCTTAGCACTCATTTCAGCAAAAGCAGATGACATACCCCCAAGCCACAAAGAATGGCAGTCTTGTAATCTGTGTGCACTCATGCACTGGCCAATATCGTAGTCTCGGGTGCAGTTGACCAATACACTGCTGTGATGAGCAAGATTTTCCATGTTTTGTGTGCAGCTCATACTTATCAGGCTACCCTGAACATCCCCGTCAGGCGAATTTGACCCAGTGGTTGCCTGCATAAGGAATATCCAGGCCTTGAGCTGCTTTGCAGGCTCGTAAGAATGCTGTCACCAATTAAACAGGCTGCAAAGGGCGCTGGGCTGCTTTGCCTATCATTCTGCAGGATGCCACGGCAAACTGCCACTCTATTGCAATCCTTCGAGGCCTCTCTACCGGCGCCCCTGGAAAATGTCATTGCGGCGGACGAGTTCGTCGTTGCTGAAGTCATCCAAGGAAGATGCCTGGGGCACTGAGGGCAGGGAGGGCCTGCCCGCTGCCCGGACCATGTCCAAAGAGGGCGTAGCCACATCGGTGGACGTTGATCTGCGCCAGGCTTCCCTCACAGCCTCGCGTCTGCGCTTCAGCGCCATCTTTTCCAGCTCAACTTCCTCCTCCTCTCCCAATGGGATGCCCTTGCCATCAGCTGCACAATCACCTCGCGCGTCTCAATGTGTTGCTTGCTGACCAGTGATGTTCTACATCTTGGCTCACAGCGCCAGGAGGCAAGGAACTGAGACGCCATAGCACCAATCACTTTCACAAAGAAAGGCATGCCCACCTTCAGCAGATACTGGACGTCCCGGGCATGCATGAGCAGCTAAGCGCATCTTGTGCAGCCTATGGCAGGTGTATACAAACCGGGGGCGCACCACTAGATAGGCGGGGGTTCCCAGAGCGGTCCAGTGAATTGGAGAGGCCGCGGATGCTGGTCTGCGGGGCCTCAGCCGCCATCTCGCTGTAGAAGCTGGTGTCGCGATCGTAGGCGTCCTCCCGGGCAAACTCGTGCGCGCAGCGGCGCAGGTTGCTGGGCAGGCGCCGCCGCGACATGCTGTTGCGTGCTGAGCGCACGCTGGGCGAGTCACCACCGTCCAAAGAGAAGGCTGCACGCGTCACGCAAAACATCAAACATAACCCACAGAGACACAGGCATGACACTGGCAGCCACGATGGCATCACGGCAGGAGTCTTCAGCAGGGCAAGTGGCTGCTATGGAGGACGGACATCTGCATGAGGGCGCACATCACAATCTGCTTCAGGGGCAATCATGATGGGGTTTGCTGCAGAAGAGGATGCAGCAACCGTAAGGGACATCAAGATTGCCTTTCCTGATGACCGCTTCAGAGGCTGGCATTGTCTTGTGCAGACTGCATTATGAGCACAGCTGCAAAGCACCAAGCAAAGCCTTGACCTGACACGGTCCTATTACAGCTGTAGAGTATGAGGTGGTAAGGCGAGGAGGCGCACATCTAATGGAGTGCATGGAGGACTCCGAGAAGCGCCGGTCAGCAGACAGTCTGTGGCTCGAGACGATCGTCCGCGCGGTGTTCCGGACCTCCTCATGTTCTGCGGGTACCTGGCCACCGCCTCCAATGAAGCCCAGCAGCCGGCAGGAGAGCAGGCTGTACCAGGGGTTGTTGTTGTGCTGCTGCTGCTCCTGAGGCTGCTGATTCTCCTTGCCCTTGATCGCCTGCGCCAGCAGCTGCATCTCAAGCGTGCGCATGCCCCACTGCCAGAGGGCATGACCGATTGAGAATGATACACAATCCTGGTCAGTAGACTCCTGAGTGTGCCGCAGAAAAGATATCTGCACACGACCGGCTGTGTGCTGGCCAGGCGGGTGAGTTGGGCCTTTCGTGGCTGGTCTCTATGGGAATTGCAGGTCTGTACCTCTATTTCCTGGCCGTGCGCCTTGCTGGAGGCAGAGGCCATGGATGGCGCAGCGCTTGAGGCGTCTATTGAGCTCCTAACAGAGGGACCTCTGGGGTCAGCCTGCAGCCATGCCAGAGCAGCAGCTTAAAGCAAGCGCCCAGAGCGAGCGCCAACCAGACTGTGACGGGGCAGACACAAGAGACATATACCAGATGGAGGTTTGACGACCAAGCCCTTTGGCACAGGAACGCATATATAATTCCAGACAACACAGGTCCTTCACAGGGTATAGGGCTATCTGCTACAACAGAAACATCCTGTTCGTGCCCACAGCTCATCATCAGGCCACACCATGTGGGAGTGTGATTAGATACTTCTCCATGAGCGTGACCGCAGAAAGAACCCTACCCTCATTGCGTTTGGGAAAGGCGCAACGCTTGCTGTCCAGCTGTTGCGGTGTTTCAGGGCGTTGGCCAGCTCCTCTGATAGCCTCTTCACAGGCTCCAGCATCATAGGGTTCAGCTCAAAGGCTGTCCCAGCCATGTTATGCCGCGCCTCTGCTGCCTTCTCTGCTGCATCTGACATCCTGCAACGTGCATAGCCATCACATCCAGCTCGTTGCCCAGAGCTGGATTGGCACACAACATACACCACATGCGTGCGAGAATGGCCGGAAGGGTCTGTGCATGACATGAAAGTCAGATGCATCTGCTAGGCTTGGAAGGCTCTCTCCATGTGGCATGCATAGGTATCCCTGTTTTGACCAGCACAATGCGCACTGTGAACTTCCAGGGGAGGCTGTGACAGAATGGCCCTACCTTCTCAGTGGTCTCAAGGAGGTGACTGCAAATGCCTCTTGCGCCCCACAACTACCAAAGGATGTCTTTCGCGCACCAGCCATGCCACTGAAGTGCGCCCTGCAGCAGCAAGTGGACAACAGCTCAGATCCCACTGTCAGGTAAGGGCTATCAGAAATCCCGCCAACTGCCCGCCTTGCTCCACACATACGCCGTGGATCCACTGATTGATGGTGCCGTCCACCTGCGAGCCACCTAGGCCGCCATCCGACCAGAGTTTATCAAGTCCACAATCCCTGGTTCACCTACGTCACTAGGCCACTTTTCAGCCTCAGCGCCCCGGTCGGCCACCCAGCCCCTTGCCTAAGGTCCCTTGCTGAAAGCATCGATCGTGCGTGGATATCCTCTCATCGCTGCTCTCCGTCACTGTATAGGCCGGTGCTGGGCCGAGCTGGCTACATCATTCGGCCGCGGCGCGCATCGAAGACATTGGCCTGGTGCAGGCCTCTCTGCTGCTCAGCTGTTCCCTTTCTTTGTCTGCTGCAAGACTGCGAACGGGCTGCAAATCTTCCTGCTGCTGCTCACGGCTATGTGAGCACCACCTTTCTGCCTCTGCTTCACCCAACGACGACGAAGGGGCCGCGGGAGAGCCACTCTCATCCCTCGCTACCCCAGAAAAATACGTTGAAAATACTAAAAATGGGTTGTCGCGAACCAAGACCTCACCTTGCCGACGGGCTAGTGGCTGGGTCCTACCAAGCGCTTCAAGTGCTCCGCAGCACTCCTGACACTCCTTCGCCCTTTAGTTGGCTGTCGCAGCCGCCTGTCTGCTTCCAGAGCGTCCTAGATAAGTGCAGATACGTCCTGGATGGGTGCGGTCGTGGAGAAAAGCTTCAGCGCATGCACAGCCAGGGAATGAGAGGGCATCGATAAATCACCTTCTAGGGTTCCTAAGGAACCCTGTGACTCACCGGGCAGGGCGTTTCACTTTATTGAGCGCGGACCCTTTTCATTGAGGAGGTATCTGGCCAGACGCAATAGAAGCTTTTATACCTCGCGCTGACATGACAGTAGGCTTCATAGAAGGGGCAAAGCTCGCCAGTCTGCTTCGCGGGTATGTCTGCATATTCTGCATCCGAGACATGAAAGAGATGCTGAGGGTGATGCAGGGGCTGGTAGAATGTGGTGATGGCAGCAAATGTATCAGAAATCAAGACTTGTTGAATGCTTTTGCTAGAGAAGAGGAAAGTGAAGACTGTGCGCACCGATCGACTGCATCAGCCCTTTGCAGGCCTGAGAAATCCGAAACCTGCGTCCTGGATGTTAGGGACGAGGACTTCCGTGGTGGACACATCCCTGGCTGTCTGAACATATGGAGTGACGAGTTTGCTGATGACGACGATGTGGACAGCATCATTCAGAAGCATGCCCTGGGGCAGTATAAGATGGTAGTTGTGACATGCTTCATGAGCCAGCAACGCGGTCCTTTCTGTGCTAGACGGTGAGTTGCCAGCCAGCTGCTACACCTTGAGTTGGCATTGCAGGTGGATGTTGTGATGGAAAGGTGCTCATGCTGCCATTGCCTCACCAAAGCTTGCAAGGCATTGCAGAAGTCTCTAGGGGCAGAGTGTTCACCAGGATATTTGACACATTCACGTGTGATGCTGCATGATGTATGTGTGGCTGCTCGCAGGCTTGCCAGCAGATTAGACGCCCTTGATGTGCCTCAAAAACCAGTCATAAGTGTGCTGTACGGAGGGATGAGAAAATTCAAGCAGGTCAGCGGCAATGCCGTGCCTTCTCACAGGCTCTATGTAGACAGAGCCTTGCATTGATGGAGGGCATGTATGTCGGAAGTCAGCTTCTAGTATTATACAGTGCGAGTTTGGCTGCTGACCTGGGGCCCATAGTGATCGTTGGGGATTTGCAGGACTACAGCGGTCATTCAGATCTGCTGAAGGACTGACAGTGTCCCGTGGCTGCCTTCCCTTGCACCATCCAATGCGAGAGGAGTATCAACACAGGTAAAATGACCTCTGGATGGGAGGCCTTAGCTGACAGTGCTCTCAGGCCTGTGGCAACCATTCCAAAGAGCAATGAGCAACATGTGAAGGAGCGTTGGGTGTGCGGGTAATCAGTGTGCAACATAACAACCGCTTTGGACACCTATACCTGTCAGGATGCATGCTTGTACACCGTCAGCAGCTCTGCTGATGTCTTGCAGGCTTTACAGATGCAGCCGTATGCGCTGCAATGCCTGCAGTCAGGCAAGGATCTGGCTCCCAGCACGCAGAGCGGAGCTGTACCAGTCCTGTGACTCAGTGGCCTTTCGAGAGAGAGTACGGTTGTGTCAAAGCACCCCCTACTGTCAACACCCGTGCTTTACATCCCGTATGCGAGCTGCATGCATGTGAATGCTGAAGTTTTGTGTTGCGGACAGGGAGGATAGGTCCTAGTAGCATGGCATGACCAGGGTTGTAGGGCCAGTCTGAACATCATAGTGATAGAAATATAGAGTAGATGCTGGTCAATGAATATCGGTACTGAGGTGCCATTCCAGTGTGCAACAACATGAGTAGAACCTAATGGTGGCTTCAGTCAGGAGGTATTTACACACTACAACTGATCAGCAGGATGTGCCTTCCCCTTTCAAGTCCATCATCATGTCAGCTACCTACTGTTTCCCCCAGAACCCTATGTCTGCTCAATGTGCATTCTAGCTAAGGACAGAAACAGTGTTGCGCACTTGATTACCAAGCCGAGCGCTCACAAGCGTAGTCAACATTCATCTGTAGTGCTGCAATGATCACTACTAGGTGCTGCATCATCGATGAGATCAGCTCGTGATGGAGCCTCAGTGTCGTTTGAGGGACGGCGTGCTGACTCACTACCATTGTCAGAGCATGACTGCTTCTTCTCTGAATGATGGCTGGGTACCTGCAATTGTGCAATACAGACCATGAGGAGGCTCAAGTCCTGTGTGACTGCTACGACAGACTCTGGCCTTCAGGGAGGAGCACTTCATATCATGACTGCAAGGGCGAGATGTGCCAGCACGACCAAATCCCTGTGCATCAGCAAGCAGCAGCCCCATCTGAGAGTCAGTGTCACGGTATATGTTTGGTAGCACAGCGCTCACTGGTGTGGGAGGTGTGACGGAGTGGTGGTTGGTTGAGTCAGCTTTGCTCCTCTGCTCAAGCATAGCAGGTGTCTGCGCCTGGTCTGGGGCTTGTTTAGGTGCACCCTGCGATGACAGCGCTGCTTTCAGGTGCAACACCCTGCTGTGGCCACTATGACCCTCCATAGGTGCAGCCTCTCACACCACTGGTCTCATGCGCAGCTGCAGGGATGGCTCTAATTGCACAGAATCCTGTAGCTCCTTCCGCTACAGGAAGGTCCATATGCTCCCAATCTTACAAACACCGTGTCTGTTCTAGTGGACATGATTGAATCCTGCTGTGCCCTAGCATGGGTTCTTCAGGGGAGGAGAAGCTTGGGCATTTGCACCTTTCTGCCCCGGCTGCGTATGTAGGCGATCAGCCTGTCACGCCATCCATTTTCATTCAGCAGAACCATCATGGCCCACTTGATGGGATCCAGGCCCAGGGACCAGGCAAAGGCCCAGATCCAGGCCACAATCACATAGTAGCTGCACGCACAGACAACAAGTCAATGCCTTCAACGATCATCACCCTGTCCCCATAACATGTCAGGTGCACCGCAGCAGCAGCATCCTGGCCTGTGTTGTGCTTTGCCAAGCTATCATACACTTTATAGATCTGACCCACTTGCATCTTCCAGGCCTCAGAAGTTCATGATGCCTGTTGCACGGAGTGTCTTTATCTGGCATTTGCTTGCCCTGCCGCAATTAGTACAGAGCACAGTCACTACATAACAGCCGATATCGCCATCAGGTGCATTGCAGCACCTTGACAGTAGTGCGTCTGAGGCGGCGTGCTTACGTGCAGCCAATGGCGGAGGCCTCATACTGGCCCTCGCTGCCCGCAATGGGCACCCAGTTGTGGTTGCTGGGCAGGAAGGCCGGTGCATTCCCGTTTGACAGCCGCGTGAACTGCCCATTCCAGAAGGACCACGAGTGCCGGGGGTGTGTGTACCCCCCAAAGCCCAGCCCAGCTATCAGGGTGGACGCCACCTGCAAAATCCACAGATCTGGTGAAAGCGTGAGGGGATCACGTCAGAAAGGCCCACATGATCAGCTGGGCTCAGCCTGAGCAACATTATATCATTTCGTCACCATGACAGTGCTTGCTGCACCAACAATCCGCAGGAGCATGTGTGCACCAGGTGTGATACGGACAATTAGCGTGGGCACCGTGGCCGGCAGGGCTGGGCCATACTAACAGAAGCTCCCATGTACTCGCAAGGTGCTGTAGCTTTGTTCAGAAGAGAGTCCATGCCTGCGCTCCGAGGAAGGCCATGTAGGTGCCCAGGCCTGCGCGGGAGAAGTAGGACCAGCCTGACGTGCGCACCACAAACACTACCGCCTGTCCGCTGATGGACACCTGCTGGCAAATTTTCATCTTGGTACTGGGGTCATGCAGGACTCATCCCCAGCTCTGTCTGGGCAGTGTAGGCCTGATGTTGCTGCAGCAACGTTTGATGAAGGCTCAGCTGCCAGACCACAGCCAGGTGCGCATCACTTTTGGCAAAAGCACATATAGAGCTGTGTGCTGCAATATACTCTTGATAGCTTAGCTCTATGAACTCTCTCTCACAAGGCGGCCATTCCTGGCAGCAACAGCGACAGCCACTTTTAAAGAGGCAGGGAGTAACCTCGTTGTACATGAGAGAGCGTGTGATGGAGTCTCTGACATACTGCTGCTCCGCCATGCACTGCTGCATCACTGTCAATGAGGCAACATCCGCATGCTTGCCGGGGAACTGCGCGGCGTAGGACGGGATCGACGCCAGAGGCGCGTCTGTCGCATGGAATGCCTGCACAGCCCGTGCATCATGCGGTCAGATGCCCTGCCACTCCGAGGACATCCATCATTACTCGTGCTACTTATATCCGCTGCACCTGTTTCTGGCAACCTGCACTGGGCATCAGCCTGTACATGAAGTGAAGCAGCCTGCAGAGTACATTGGTAACTCCATCCTCTCCACTCGTCTGCTAGTCTACTTAAGTGATAGATGATAGACTGTCCTCAGGGCTGCATAGCCTTGGGCAGTAATCATTCTCAGAATGACATCTATAGTGGAAGCTTATCCCATGTGCAGATCTTAAAGTCTCTAAGTAGCCCTGCAGCGGAAGATAATGGAAGAGAGCCTACCTTCAGGCAGTACCCACGGAGGCGGTCGCCGGTGGTGGTGAGGTCTGCAAGATGCATGTGGGTGAAGAAGGTGGTGTCGGTGGCCACATGGAACAGCACCCAGGACGACAGCGTCAGATACAGCCCGTACACAAGTCCTGCACAGGCAATCGGCTGCTCTCACGCTGGCCTTACACCAGCTACAGGCTAGGGAGCTGTGCGAGCCAGACAGCAGCCCTGACACTGAACCTTGTTATTGCTTCCACCATGTGCGACCTTTCTGGCCACGTGCACAGCGCACGCGCCTGTATTGCCGCTCGTTGAGAATGCACGTTCTCGATCTACAGAGGGACATTGGTACAGGCAGAAAGTAGCATGCGCTACAGCATCTGGCGCAACTGCAGCAGCTGCACAGCGCCCCTGAGAGCCTGCACTGCTGCATGTCGCAAGCCCTGCAAGTGTGCTCTCTACAGCAGATGCAGGGGCACGTGCCTTCAAGGAAGATGGTGCCCAGGACCCAGCGACAGGGCACAGGCGCCTCTCTGACCCGGTCCGTCGAGAGCGCTATCATGGCGCCGTCATTGAACACCGCCAGCAGCACGATCAGCAGCGTCGGGAAGTACCTACACGCACTCTGCTCTCTGAGACGACACGCAGCATGCAAGGTCTTGCGGCGTCTGTCAACCAGACTGTGTACAGAACACCTCTGTGCACACAATGGGCTGACGGGAGATCTGCCCAGGCTGGGCAGGGCCGGGCAAGCGCACCAGTTGTAGATGACGGTGAGGAGGCCAAAGGTGAAGCAGATGCGGAAGGTCATAGCCACTGTGTACTTGGCGTACGTGGCCATGCGCTGAAAGATCTTGCGCGCCCCGATGATGGCCGACGTGATGGTCGACAGCCCCGGCTGCGTCAGCACGATGTCAGCAGCCCCACGTGCTGCATCAGTGGCACCTGCAACCGCCACACTCTCAGCCTCTTATTCCTGTTGGGCACTGCGCACAGCTCAATTTTGGCCCCAACGTTGTGACTCTGCTGCAAAGCATACGCTGAGCCTACCCCTGCACTGAAAGGTCTGCGGGATGTGACGGCTTGATGAGCAAGGTGATGTATCATTACGGCATAATGCAACAGGTGGGGCTGCGGGGATGGCGCACCGTCAACAGCGATGCCCACGTCAGCCTTCTTCAGGGCGGGGGCATCATTCACACCATCGCCGGTCATCGCCACGATGTGCCCGCGGCTTTGCAGCAGCTCAACAACCTTAAACTTGTGCTCCGGGAACACCTCGGCAAAGCCGTCGGCCTCCTCCACCAGCCGCGCTACGTCCGCGCTGCGCTCGCGCACGTCGCCTCTGCCGTCCTTGTCCTGCACAATGCATACCCTTGCTGACGCTCCTCTAAGCTAGCTTGGTCTCATGACATATGCTACCTGCCCTTCTCTGCCTATAGGCAATTCTGGTGGTAGGGCGCATCATGTAAGCAGTGAATGGCTGGCCTGAACAATATATAGGTAATCATTGGGAGCTGAGTGAGCTTAATGGTCTTGTTATGTTCATGGACGTTGGAGCCCGAGCAGATCTTGTTGCTCAAAACCTACCTCAAGGAGTGCTTCAGTGGTGAGGATGTTGGTGCCCATGCCCAGCTGCCGGGCAGTCTCCTTGGCAATCAGCAGCTGGTCGCCTGTCACCATCTTCACCTGCATAACTTACACTGGTGACATTCTCAGCCTGCCTGAGTACCCTGAGGCTGGGGCAGCATGGCTTGCTGCACCTGCCTTGCAGTACATGGGGCTGAAGCATGCTCTCTGACTAAAGCAGCAGTGTCCGCATCAGTATGTTGTCTTAAGTAGCCTGCAGCCCAAGCATGTAGGGCCACATGCCAGTGCAGGCCTATGTCTCCAGTCTATTACTTGACAGCAGATCTCATATAGCTGAACTGGTGTCCTCACAGAGTGTTTTGGAGTATGTGCAGACCTGAACGCCCCTCTCGATGCAGCGCTGAATGGTCTCCCTGGTGTCATGGCGCGGCGGGTCGAACAGTGGCAGCAGCACCACAAACTCCCATGCTGCCTCTTCCACTACACCAACAGACTGTCTTGAGCCTCACAATCCATTATCTCAGGGTTTTAAATCTCACCCAGAGCTTGCCGTGTACTGCAAGACGCCTGACCTTTGTCCACATGATACAAATAATCTAGAAAAGCTGAAAGGACATGCACCTGGCGTCATGTAGTGGAGACATGAACTAATATGTGCAGTTATGCCTGATTTGCTGACATGGGCATTACCTGGCTTGGTGACGTCATCTGTGATTGCCACCCCTAAGGCCCTGAGGCCCCGCTGTGCGAACTTTCGGATCTTCTCGCGCACCTGGTCGCCTATCTCAGCAGCGTTGCGCGCATGGTTCAGCACCACCTGAGGTCCCGAGCATCACTCAGCACACAGGCCTGCTCCAGAACCTGTCCAGTGCACCAGTACAGTAGCCTCAGAACGGGGCGGTCAGAATCAGGCCCTGCGTCAGAACAGCATGCGGCTGAGAGGTCCCTCAGCAGACAGTGCAGCTTCTGACTTTGCTCGGCTGTCAGGACTTGGGGTCAGAACTTCTCAGCAATATGAGATTCAACACAGTCCGGGGAGTCATCAGTACAGTGTCCTTCTACTGGCCAGCTCAGCTGGGTCACCACATTGGCAGTAGCATTCACATCCATCTGATGAAGGGCATAGCACACAGACAGAGAAGTGAGAAGTAGCAAGACGTCCATGCTGCTACGTCCAAAGGTAGCGCCATCACCTGAGGTGCGCCCTTCATGATGCGCTTGCGCTGGCCGGTGGCCTTGTTCCTCACGGTGGCGATGGTGTACTTGTCCGTGGGGTTGAAGGGCACAAAGGCCTCCCGCTCCCACTGGTCCCACAGAGTATCATTCCCCGGGTAGGACTCGTGCAGCACCACGTCTATCGGCTCCTCGCTCTGGATATTAGCGCTCAGCGCAGACCACATCAGCGCCTCGTTGAGGTCGTGGCCGGGCATGACCAGGGCAGAGTCCCGGTCAACGGTCAGCTGGTTCAGCGTGAGGGTCCCTGCACCAGGCAGCAGCAATGCTCAGTCTGGATGTAAATTAACGAAGCCTGTACGAGGGTTTAGGAAATTGCTGAGACTGTTCACCACCAGCTGTGCACGCTTACACTGTCAGCCACCCATTTTGCCATTTTTATACTTCCTGAGCTGGACACCCTCAAGTATTGGATCCGTACACCCCTCAGAAGTGCTGGCATCACAAATGGCACCTTAGCATGGGGACGAGCACACAGGGTGCACTCAGACATACATGAGGCCATTACAGCATGCACTCTCAATGTATGATGGTCAGAAGCTCTGCATCAAGTCACAGCACCTGTCTTGTCGGAGCAGAGGATGTCCATGCCGGCCATCTCCTCCACGGCAGACATGCGCGCCACAATGGCGCCCTCCTTGGCCAGCTCATTAGCGCCCAGCGCCAGCGTCACTGAGAGGACGGTGGGCATGGCAATGGGGATCCCTCCCACAATGATGACCAGCAGATTGGTCAGCGTCGGGCAGCCCTCTGCATGGCATATATTTCCAGTCTGTAGAGTGCCCTGTCAAAAATGTATGAGACTCATGCAGAACAGAACAAAACTGTGCCAGCACTGCCAGCTACCATCAATTGCCATGGGTTTGACTGAAGGCCAATCCTTGTGTGAGAGGGGCATGCATGGCAGTGGGCATAGAGTAAGCTGCATAGTCCAGGCTTTTTGGGTAAGGCAGCTTAAAGAGGCAATGCTCACCCTCGCCAATCTTGCAATTGTGGTGGTAGTGCCCAAACTGCACCGGCAGCTCTATGGCACACCAGACGCCGATGGTGATCAGGCAGACGGCGCCGATGTGCGTCATGACCCTCTGCAGGTTCGCCACGCTGTGCGTGCTGGAGATTAGCGCGGCCGCGCGCCCGAAGAATGTGTTCTGGCCTGTGGCATACACGAGGGCCTCCCTCTCGCCCTGCTTCACTGTAGAGCCAGAGAAGGCAACGTCCCCACTGTGCTTCTTGACCGGCAGCGACTCACCGGTGAGCGCCGCCTGATCGATCTGCAGCGCATGAGTAACGGCTTAGTAACCTCGTCCTGGGTTGTGATAACCACCCTTTCTCGGGTCTGTTACAGGCCCAGTTCAACAGCATACGCTCAAGATGCCAGTACCCGATTCTTGCGGTTGCTCCTTAGTCTAGCACTGTGAGTCTGCATGCCATGAGGTGGAAAGACAGTGTGTGGTCACCTGAAGGGGGACCTCGTCTGCAGAGGCGTTCCCCAGGAGCTTGATGTCAGCAGGCACGATGTTGCCAAACTGGACGACGACAACGTCCCCGGGCACCAGCTCCCTCGCCAGAATGGTCCTGACCTGGCCGTCGCGCTTCACGCGCGCCTTGGGCGCCAGCGCCTGCGTCAGCGCCTTGATCGCCCTGTCAGCGCTCGCCTCCTCCACAAAGCTGCATGGACACTAGCGCCTCAGCAGAGGGCCCACAAAACCCCCTGAGAGTGTCCAGAAATGTCAACTGAAGCCATGTTCAGACACACTGCTTCTTCAAGTACTGTGAGGCGACCGGGATCATGTGAGGCAATAATCTGTTCCCAAGGCGAGAGCATTCAACAATGCGCTATATTTGGGCAACTGTCAGCTAGCAGTGCATCATACATTGTGGTACAGCCCGTTTGTCATTCATGTGCATGTGGTATACTCCCAGGTGAGCGGTGCTGCCTGGTCTGATGAAGGCATTGACAAGAAAACAGCACCAGAATGAGACAGGAATCAGCAAGGGACTCTGCACTGTGGTATGAGAACAGTGTTTGCCTGATGGTGGCGTTGAGGAAGAGGAGGGCGATGATGAGGCAGAAGTCAGCATAGTCCAGGAGGATGATGGCCAGGATGGCAGCCGCCTCCATGGCCCAGGACAGAGGATTCCACAGGTAGCCGAGATAGACGAGCACGGGGTTCCGGGACGCCTCCGGGATCTCGTTGTAGCCGTGCTGCTCTACCCTGTGAGCCGCCTCTGCCTCGCTCAAGCCTCTCTCTGTGGCCTGAGCAGCGCACACGCTAAACTCACTCAATCATCACACATCATGAGAAGCTGCATGTAGCAGGCTCTCCATGACCTGAGCAGTGCACACGCTACACTCACACAATCATCACACATCATGACATATTCTGGACAAGCTGCATGTAGCAGGCTGTCCATGGCCTGAGCAGTGCAGGGGCTATGCTCACACAAGCACACATCGTGAAACAATGTAAATTAGTTGCATATGGCATGCTCTCCATGGCCTGAGCAGTGCAGAGGCTACGCTCAAGCAGGTATACATAGCAAGAATGGACGTGTGAGTCGCGCATGTAGCAGGCCTCACGGCTCGGGAAGGGGCTGTGAGTAGGCATGCCTGGAGGCAGGGAAATGAGGGTTGTGGTTGAGTAGCTCAGCAGGAGAAGGGCGCACGTTCAGAGTCTTGAGGGCTGCACCGTTGGACATCTTTGAGAAGTCTGTCTCCTTGCCAGGTCCTGGGGTGGTCGCAGGAGCGTCTCTACCGCGCTCCACATCTCCATCATGCTCTGTAATTATGCATGCCCTTTCAGAACGGACTGAAGTGTCCTTACAACATGGAGATGATACCTCACAGATGCCCAAAAAAGAAAGCATCAGAGGGGCAACTGAAGGCCATACGCACCCTCAACAGTGCTCCTGGGCGCATCCTGGCTTGTGCCATCGTCCTCTTCGGCCATAGAGCGGATCGCTGGTCTGCCTGACTGCCGAACGGCTCAGCTGTAAGAAACTCGGGACACCCAACAATCATGTACTGTGCTGGTCAAGTCATCATTTCTCGTGGCGTGTCGGTACTATTTGCTCAAAAGTGAACCTTCAGCATTCGGAATGTCTGTCCGAGGCCAACGCGAGTGTGCTCTCTGGATGCGGTCGGGAACACGCCACACCGGCTGGGAGTTCCTTCAACGGCATATAGTACCTGATTGGCTCTGCAATATCACGTATCCTGTGGAAATATTCAAGAGTAGCGAGGCCCGCACGTGTGGAGGAATATGCTCTCTAATCACGCTCACAGCCCAATAGTGCGTATCTTGGACTCGCCACCACGCATGACCGTGGACCGAGGAAAGGCCCGACGAAAGGACTAACACCTTCCAGAACCCTCTATAGCACGAAGGGCTTGGCCAGCAGCCCGCAGCTTAATGGGATGTCCAGGAGTGCGACAGAGACGATGTGCCCAGTTCAGGTGTTGCCAAATCTGGAAGCGTAGCTGGCGAGCAGATCCACCACAGCAACCTTCTCATGCTACCAATTTCTCTCTACCGAGGCATAGCTGCCGTGAGACAAGATGAACGGGTATGGGTATGGAAACTACGGCATGCAGGGCGGCATGCAGGGTTATGGCGGCGGCTATGGCGGGCAGATGGGAGGAGGATATGGTGGCAATCAGGGCTACGGTGGCCCCATGGCCGACGGCTATGGCAACGGAAACGCTGGCTACGGCGCTAGGGGTGGCGCGGGCCGTGGAGGTGGGGGCTTTGGGCGGCAGCCAGACGCTGGAGGTCCCAGGAGTGGCCCTGGACAGAGGGGGGCTGAATTCACAGAGGGCAAGCTTTTCCTAGGCGGGCTGGACAATGCCACCACCAAGGAGAGCCTGTACGAATACTGCACGCAGTGGTGAGTGGCGGCAGATCTTATGCTTCGCTGTAACACAATGCTGCAAAAAATGGCGCTGTGGCACACTTGAATGTTGTGATCCCACGCTGCTACTGCCCTGGCGTGGTCGCCGGGCTTGCATTTCGACACTCAGTGTGTTCTGTACTGCAGGGGTGAAGTTTCTGACTACGTCATGATGGAGGGACGGGGGTTCGGGTTCGTGACCTACAAGGATCCAACGAGCGCACAACGATTCCTAGAGGTGAGCGACTTCACATGAGTTGCGATGGGGATGGGTACCGTATGAAATGCTGTGCTTCTCTTGAGGTTGCGGCTCGTGTGATGCGCTGATTGCTTATCGGCTCTAATGCTGCGTGCAGCAAAAGGATCACTACATAGATGGCAAGAAGATTGAGGCGAAGGCTGCAGTCCCTAAGAACTCTGGCAACTCGCCGACCCTCACGCGAAAGATGTTTGTGGGTGGCACGGTGAGCCTCTGACCTGTTCTGAAGAGCAGCTGGCAGTTCCTGAATCTGAAGAAGCCTTGCAACAGAGCAAGGTGTTGACAATGTGTGGCATGCAGGGCGAAATTGGCGATGAGGAGTTCAAGGAGTACTTCATGCAGTATGGAGAGATTGAGGACTCAGTGGTGAGCTGACACTTCATGTTCCTCCTGCTACATGTCTGTATGGCATTGAGCAACTTCTCCTGTTTCCAGGGCACCTGCTCTGATGCGCAGTATGGTCTTTGGTGACACTTCAGTGTCCATGCAGGTGCTCAGAAAACCTGATGGCATGTCGAGGGGCTTTGGCTTCATCACCTTCAAGGACGAGATGTCTGTGGAGAAGTGCCTCGTGAAGCAGCACACCCTCAATGGCAAGCAGGTGGGCGCCCTGATGCAGCAGCTGCTCTACTTTGTGCATGCTCAAAGGCATACTGTGGGAAGAGTGTGTTTATGGTGTAGGGCAGTGGAGGGCCTGAGTATTCAGTGGCTGCTTGACTGCATCTGCCACTCCCAGAGGGGTGAATATTCCTACTGCTGTGTTGGAAGAATGTTCGGGTGTACAGTAGAGAGGGCATCAGACCCTGAGTGTTGACTCCAGGTGGAGATCAAGAGGGCAGTCAAGAAGGAGGAGATGGGTGGAGGAGGCACAGGTGGCGCCTATGGCGGAGGCGCAGGCGGCGGCTATGGAGGTGAGGCCGTGCACCTGTGCTTGCGTGCTCCAGTTGATTGCCCTGTTTCATGCCTGTGTCCAGCCTGCCCGAGCAACAGATGCTTACCTGCCCCAGCCTCTGCGGTGTACTGCGGGTCGCAGTGATGCAATGTCATGCGTGCCAGCTGACTCATGTGATAGGCAGGGCTGGGGGTAATGTACGTTGGACTCGGGATACTCTGGCAGGGCTGGATTTGTGTGAAACAGGAAGGGCTGGCCAGTGTTGATTGCATGTGAATTGCAGTCACCTGTTTCTGAATAGGGGGTTCCTGTTGATCTGCAGAGGGCGCAGGAGGCTATGGCGGCGGCGGTGGCGGTGCTGGCGGCCCGGTCAGGCAGGGGCGCGAGGCTGACTGGATCTGCCCAGACGGCAACTGCCACAACAAGAACTTCGGCTGGCGCACCCACTGCAACCGGTGTCAGGTACTGTCGTGCTGGCTCCCGTTTGCTGTGGCTTGCTCAAGCGCATCTGTTTCAGAGGTGTGTCCATGTGCACCAGAGGTCAATGTGTGGGTCAGTAATGAGGCGTCCTGCCCTTCTGGAAGACAGAGCATCTCCTGCCACCTGGAACGGTTCATGGACTGCCCTTCTGTAATATATAGTATCCCGCTGCCACCTGGGATCATCAGAGATGCACAAGCCACCTGCAGTGAATGCGGCTGATCAGCTGCGCATGTGGCTGCTGCAGATACCCAAGCCGGCGCGGCTGGTGAATGTCCTCATGGACTAGAGACTAGAGACCTCATGAGTGACTGTGTGGCTGCTGCAGATACCCAAGCCGGCGCTGCTGAAGGGCGTGGGCATGAGCCCGGGCGCCGGGCCGGCCGCGGGCGGCAACGGCTACAGCCGCGGCGGCAGCGTCGAGTACGAGGGCCCCAGCGGCTACGCCCAGGGCGGCGGCCAGGGCATGCCCGAGGGCGGCGCCTCCCAGTACATGGGCGGTGGTGCGCTCCAGCCTTTTGAACATGCTATCTTGGTTCCATTTTGCCAAAGAGCACGTTACTGTCCAGGATGAGGTGCCTACATGTGCATGACTGGAGCACCTATCGGTGTAGCTGCTGCAGCTGTTAGGAGAAGACTGCGTCTTACATGCTGTGCCTTGCTGCTGGTTGCATGCATGACAGCTATGATGGTCACACAAGTGGCTGTGTAAATTGACCATGCCATACAGATCATGTGTCCGTACCGGTGTGACGAGCTGTATTTTATGCAGGAATGGGTATGGGCGGCTATGGCATGGGTATGGGCGGCATGGGCTATAATGGGATGGGCGGCATGGGTGGCGGCTATGGAAACATGGGTGGCATGGGTATGGGCGGAGGCATGGGCGGCCAGATGGGCGGAATGGGCGGCCAGATGGGCGGAATGGGTGGGCAGATGGGCCAGATGGGCGGCGGTGGCGGCGGCTACGGGACGGGCGGCGGTGGCTACGGGGGCAACGGCTATGGCGCGGGCACCGGCTATGGCGCGCAGGGCGGCGGCGGCTACGGGCGCTCTGCCGGCGGCCGGGGTGGATCTGGAGGCGGCTCCGGCCGCTACCGCCCCTACTGAGCAAGCAGGTGCGCTTCCGAACCCTTTAGTCAGGCAGCTCAGCGCAAAGGCGCCTGCTAGTGTACATAGTAGCTCAGAGCCTTGTGTGAATGTAGTGCTTTTTTGCGAGTGAGAAAGATGAGCAGCACAGAGGGATTGCAGTAGGGGCTGAGGCAGTGTGTCTTCTCAACAGGTAGTAGGCTAGCAGGTCTCTCCTGTAGAGTCTGTGCCAGGCAGCAAGGGGTGTGCTGGTCCCGTGATCAGCAGGAGGCTTGCTAAGACGTGAAGGGCTAAGGCATCCGTGAGCTACGAGGGGTCTCTGCCAGGCTTCTGTGAGGCTAGGGCTGTTCTCTGAGCGAGCCTATTCTGCGATAGCACTGCCAGAGGTCAAGACCTAGGCATCAAGCTCAAGAAGGGCTTACTATGGGGGGTGAAAGGGCTTTGCCTGACCATCAGGCTGGTTATGTATACTGACAGCCATTAAAACGCGCCCTAGACTTCCTGAATAACTGCTCTGTACAATATCCCCAGACGAGGGTGCTGCTTTGCACTCATCATTGTGCCCAGGTGTAGCGTAGATTGCTGTTGTGTACAGGTAGCACTGTGTGGTACAAGCTTGAACGAATGAATTGCTCTGTTTGCTGGGTATCGACAATGCTAGACTGCAGATCTGACTAAGTGTAAGGTATCTTCAAGGTGTTGAGGCTAAGTAGTCATTGCTCTGTTTGCTGGGTATTGACAATGCTAGACTGCAGATCTGACTAAGTGTAAGGTATCTTCAAGGTGTTGAGGCTAAGTAGTCCGTCGCTGCTGCTTCAGCAGACTGTAGATCTATGCAAAATCAAGGTCCACCTAAGACATGTACTCGTAAGAGGAATGTGTGCATCCTGACTTGGCCATAGTAAGAAGGTGTGTCTACAGGGGTGCAAGGTTTACAGAGGTGCAGCATCAGGTCTTCTGGCAGGTCAGGTCTCTAGTCTTCAGCACTTGAGAAGGACTGCCCAGTAGCAAGTTCCCATATAGGCTTGGCTTGTTCGTGTGGTAGGCATGGTGTTGCCCTATGAGAGAGTGCATCGTTGTGATGGCTGTGCAGGTCCTGAGTCCTTTTGTGTCTGCTCGCAGGGCTTCACAGCGTGCAGGCGGCTTCCTTGGCCAGGACACCTGCGAGCTCCAATTCAGGTGAGAGTTCTGGCTTGGGCCTGTCGCAACAGCCTACCTTCTGTGTGACACCAATCCCTTCACAAAGCTGTGCTACTTCTGTGGGTGCGTGCTTGGGTGGGGGGACCAGCGGTCCCCTCAGCCAGGTGCCGGCATGAGCCCAGCTGGTGCTGGGTGCGGACTTCAAATCCGTAGGACCCTAGCGGGTCAGAGGTTCGATTCCTCCTTGCAGGCGGCTGCATTTTTGCCAAGTGTGTCTTGCAGCGTGCTGGCGCATGACCTAGTGAGCAAGACGCCAAAACATATGCTTTTGGCACAGTAGGACATGCACTTCTGCATGGCACTTGCATCGGAACGTGAGCTGTCATATGCCTTGCGTAAGAAGCTGTTCGTATTAAAGAAGTTCAGAAGGCCTGTGGTGCAAGGCTCCTTCCTGCCCGACAATGGCATGTGAGGCATGCTTTGCACCAGGTGCCGGCATGAGCCCAGCTGGTGCTGGGTGCGGACTTCAAATCCGTAGGACCCTGGCGGGTCAGAGGTTCAATTCCTCCTTGCAGGCGTACTTTGTGTGATTGCAATATAGTGAAGTCTTTCTCAAGCTCCCAATAATGCTCACATTACAGCTACCTCTGACACAGTCATGAGCTTGTCACGTACAATCCTGGTCACTGCTATAATGGCCACTGACAGATCTAAGGCCCCAATGCCCTCAGCATAGGTGTCGCATATCTGCTGTTGAATTTTCATGCGTTTGGGAGGGTCTATCTTAGGCTCAAGCCCTCTTGTAAGGTGCATACACTCCTGGCATGAGCTGTTGCTCATGAGCACAACACCTCACTAGACATGCTCTGCTCCTGCACTCCACTGGGCATAAAGTCCAATACTGATCCTAATGTTCAGACTTCAGCCTTGTTGAAGAGGCGCCCCTCGCGGTCGCCTGCATCCATCCAGGGCAGCTCTGCCCTGTCAAAGCCGCTGATCTGCCATAGCTTGCTCACCTTGGCCAGCGCATTCCTGGCCTCCACCCGGTCATCAAACCAGCCCTGCATGCGCAGCACCCTTAGCTCCTGTCAGATGTCCCCAGCATGACAAGTCTTTCTCCTGGCAGGTCAGCGAATTCACTAGCACTGTGCTAGTAGCACATCACACTTTGCAGCATCTCCGCGCATGAGCACAGGCCTCTACACGTCTTCCAAACAAGCTTGAGCACTGCTGGCTACTTGACAAAGGGCCCTATGGTCACTGACAGGAATGTCACAGCAGTGCTTACATCTTGCCTCTCAAGTGACCTGGCACTGTATCTCACTTTCCAATGCACCTGCATCTGGGATCTGCACAACAACAGGGCTTCTGCTATTAGGATGAGGCGCTGCTTACCCGCGCAATCTGATCATTAAAGCGCCAGTCCACATAGTCCTTGTGGCCACGGCCCACAATCACCACGCAGTCATCCGTCTGAGCAGAGCCGATGGCCCAACGGATGGCCTCCCATCTGTCCTCGATCACATACCTGCTGTACCTGCAGTGATCAAGGGATCTGGTGTCAACATCTTGCTCATCTACCCAGACGATTGGCTTCATATGAATGCTAAACAGGTCCAGAGACGTCTCAGGATATTGTGAGGCCTCATGTCAAGGCAATCAAGGGCTGCATGATGTGGCGTGCACGGGATTGTTGTGAGGTGAAGTTATGCTCAAGGGCAACATGCCTAACTAAGTAGCCTGATCATCCGGCTCACAGCCAATCTATGACTGCTGTTAGGGCTGGGTTTATTGCCCTTTACAAGCAGCCATGAAGCGAGCCCGAGCGTTTGAATAGGATGCCTGAAGCGCAGCATGCTTGCCGCTGCTGCGGATCTCTCTCCAGGACTAGACCAACATCTGCAATCTGTATGTGTGTGACAGGGGCGCACTCGTAGCAGTTGTGCCAGAGAAACTCCAGGGCATCAAAGTCCACGCGGCCGGGGTCCTGCAGGAAGCCGGGCTGGTAGGGCACCGAGGCGTTGCGCTTGAGGATGCGGTCCGGGTAGCCGGCCACCATGTCAGCGATGATCTCGTTGGGGGGCTCCCCCATCGGGCTGTCATTTGTCATGATCACCATGTCGGCCTGCAGGGATCACATGACCTCAACTACTGCCAAGAATACATGGGATCATCCAGGTCTGACGGGCATCACACCTGCACTAAGTTCTTTAGGGCCTCCTTCATAGGGCTACCACATGCCTGCAGGCAGGCACCTGATGATCTGGGCTGCTTTCAAGTAAACAAGTAAAGAGCTCACATGCACTCAAGGCTGCCGGTCACGGCTCGTCAGCTGCACACCGTCTGAGAGACTTGGAAGAGGCTGTTAGGGTTTGCAAAAACCTTGAAATGGCCTACAGCTTCAGCAGCCAAATCTCAAGAGCCTCAACAGGTCTGCAGCGAAAAGAGCTCCAGAGGGGTTTGCAGGGGGCGGCCGCACCTTGTAGTGCGCAATCTCGCCCATGAAGGGGCGCATCTCCTCCTGGGCCTCCCCGGGGCAGCCCAGCACCAGGATGAGGCGCTTGGGCTTGCACTCCTGCAGGCCGTCCATGAGCCGCGACAGGGCGCCCGGCGTGTCCGCCGCATCCACCACGCACCCAAAGGGCTGGTCCTCGTCGATGACCTCGCAGCGCCCCGGGATGATCTCCGTCGCCTCGATGCCTTGCACGATGGTCTGCGGGTGGCACAATTGTGTCTTCAGAGCTCATTCTGAAAGTGCATGGAAACCAGGTGGCTAAGGACTGCCCTACAATACCATGCCATACAAAATCTCGCACCATCTTCAGGCAAGGACACTGCTGTGCCAAAAGTCCCCTAAAACAAAGGCTATGCACTTCAAGCTCGCGCAACGCACACTTATGCATGAACACGGTCAGAGCAGACCCCAACGGTGCCAGCACAAGAGTCAGGAAGAAGATGCATCCACCATGGGCCAGAATCCTACAGAGGCTAAACTTTCAAGGGGCTATGAAGGGCTGCATCCTGTCAAGACAACAGGCTCACCTTCAGGGGGATGGGCTCGCCGTCGACTGTGACAGCCAGGCCGACTGCAACTGCAGCCAGGATATTGTACACATTGTGGCGCGCGATGAGGGGCGTGATGATCTGCAGCGCGCCAACTGGCGTCTTCACAATCACCTCCGTCTCCCACAGGCTGAAGCGCATCTTGTCCGCAAACACGTCCGCGGCCTTGTTGTACATCGCAAACGTCACCACCGGAACGTGCGCCGCGTACGACCTCATCTCGTCCGCATGCGGATCTGCGCGCGGGCAGCCCATGATCAGTCATTCTGTGCGCCTTTGAAACGTCTGCCAAAGTCATCCTTATCAGGTTGTAAGCACCTCTATCCCGGTCAGCCTAATCAGATCCTGGAAGTACAAGCAGCACAGGATACGACTTTAGAGGGGCTGTTGTAGCAGGTGAGGGCTGCGTGCAGGTGTACCGTGGGGCTCTCTTGGGCGGACTCCTAGTGCTTCAGCACACCCTGTGGACTGTCAAAGGCCGTACAACATCTGGCAGGTACTCATAAGTGGAGACCTGATCTAGCAGCGCACCATCAAGATTGATGATGGCCCGCTGCCGGGTGGGGTCCGTGAGGCGCCTAAGCAGGCGCTCCTGCGCCTCCAGCATCTCCTCTAGCGTCTGCCCGGATGCCTCGATGGCCTCTGTTGTGAGGTTGTTATAGACGACGATGTCGAAGTCGACCTCATCAAGCCTGCGCATGCATCATATCCTGTCTCATCAAACCTCTTTTTCCAGTGCTCCCTTATCCTGTCCACAGACGTAGGCCACATCAGGCGGGCATTGACACTGGGAGTCATGCAGAAATACAGCACACTGCATATGCATGCAGAGGCTAGACGAAGTAGACTTCGACATAGTGGTGTACACCAATCAGCACGGACGCCATCGAGGCGTCAGAATCACACTGCACCCGTGCACCGTGCCTAGATTGGCGTATCAACCCCCAATGTCGACAGTCTACCTCACCCAGTCTGCACATGTATGTGCGTCATGTCTTGTCATATAAGCGCTTCTGTGCATGCCCTCCCCATCCAGCCTGTAAGTGTTGGTGCAGCATGGATCTGATTGGCATAGCCCATGAAGATATCTGCTGCGCACCTGCCCACAGCAAGGCCGTCTGACTCGCACTCGACCACCGCCACGTCAGCGCCCCTGTCAGCCATGCCCGCCAGCAGCTTCTGCATCTCCAGCGGGTCGGGGGCTGCGTGGGGCGCGGGGTACTTCCCTTGGTAGGGCGCCAGGTGGAACGCCGCGCTACAGTCCCTGCACACATGCATCTTCGCTCAGGCATTATCTGCAAGTCTTGCCAGTAGCCTGGCTAGGTAGCTTGAGGCATGTCATCATCAAGCTATGCCCCAGCACAAGCTGCAAAGCTATCCATTGCCTGGTGTTCAGAGCTCTGTGCGCTGCCAGAGAGCCTGCTTAGGCTCTGATCGCCGGGAGACAGATGCCAGAAGCTTGTGATGGGGAACCACTCGCACAGGACTGCTTCAAGTCTATTACAAGGCACACCTTCTCACATCTCTCACAACGACTACAGACTCCTCCATGTGTCAGACCCAAGATGGCCAAGTATCTCTCTGGTGCATTGCCATGTGGATGCATAGTGGCAGTCACAGCATGTGTCAGATTACAGACCCCATCAGATTCCATTAAGGTTGATAGGCAACTAGGCAAGACGCACAAAGGAAAGGACATGCATTCAAGAGGCCAGTTCTGCACCTGTCCAGAGTAGGATCCGGCTCATCAGGCGTCCACAGGTTCCCCTCTGCGTCCAGCTTGTCCGCATAGATGGCGTTCTCTATTGTGCCGGCCATGCCCGTGAGCTTGCCCCACTCCTCAAAGATCCCCCGGATCAGCCACGCTGTCGTTGTCTTACCTGCTGAGCCTGCATAACGCCAGAGCTACCTCAGGCAAGCTGACAGCCGCTCATGATCAGGCCCTTCCGGCACCCAAGTGAGAGTCACGCATCTGGCAACTACTATCTGCATCCTGCAACCCAGACTGAGCAGCAGGAGTTGGATGAGCAGTTATGGTTAAGGGTGTTGAAGAGGTTGCATCCATGTTGAGGGGGCTGACCTGTGACTCCAACAACAGTCATTTTCTGGGAGGGCTCATTGTAGAAGGCTGCGCCCAGCCTGCCCAGAGCTTCCCAGGGGTCGGGCAGCTGGATGACCGGTACGCTCAGAGAGCTGCTCTCTGAGCCGCTGGACCGGCCCGTCTCGGGGCCTAAGAATGCTGCAGCTCCATTTTCAATCGCCTGCAACCCAAAGACATCCGCTCACTTCCAAGCACACGCTTCCTGCTCAGGCGCCACATGTATGTACACTGTGCATGAGATAATCATCATGATTGACACTTGAGGCTCCCTGCCTGCTGACTTGGCAGTCTCCGGTAATGGCAGTCTCTGGTAGTGGCATTGCAAAGGCACAGCATCTGTGGAAGGTGTTATACCTCATTGATCCACTCTTCAGGGATGCTATCCCACAGAGTAATGTACAGGTCGCCTGGCTGAACCTGCAGAAAAGGACAGGCACACATCACGCCTGCCCAACCACTGCCTGCTGGACCCATTGCAGCTCATCCTGCACCTGAATCCCTAGAGATGCAGCATACTGTTTGCTTACATACACACAGGATAGCCCATCAAAGTTTGCTAGACACAGACAGAATTGCCTTCAAAGTCTCACGCGAAAGCCATCTATGTTCATCTCGGGAGTGCTAAGTTCAACATACCTTGTAAGGGTCTGCACAAAGGCCTGATATTCTCACATTGCTGGCTGACCGCTGGGTCAGACCATATCCGCTCATCTCAAGTAGGTCTCCCAGCGCATACCTACACCCAGTGAGATCCGCTGAAAACTGACACATGGTGTAAAGCTCTCACGCCAGCCAGCGTATTAGAAGTATATGACGCATAAAGCCCTGACTGACAAGAGCACAAGTACTCTACGGGGGGATGCAAAGAGATTGAGTGTATATTCAGCCAGTCACAAGGACAGAGTTCCCGAGGCAGATGCACACCGGAATCACCAGATGTATCCTGCTGGTCTACATGCAATTTTGCTGGAGGCTTACGATCTTTCTGGCGGCTCAGGGTAGGAGGGCCCAGGCAGCTCCTCCTCTTCTTCATCCTCCTCATCCTCGTAGTCCTCATCGTCCTCATCCTCATCATCCAGAGATGGCCTTCTTGCAGCTGCACAATAGTTTCGACAGACATCTTAAGAGGAAGTATACCAGCATCGCAACCCTCATGATTATTGTCCAGAGATGGGATCTTTGAAGCTGCAGAAGGGTGCCAGCACGCGCAGGTCTGAGCACACCAGCCTGTGTACCAACACATGCACAAACAAGCACACCCCTGCAGCCCCTCTTGCCCTGTCTCAGCAATGCATATGATGTATAATGGACTTGCAGAGTGCTGTCACGGCTGCGCTAGCAAGCACAACACATGCAGCCGCTTGCACATGCGATCCTGTCCAGAACATGCAAGCGACTATACCTGCAGGAGAGCGGCTGGTAGGCGGGACGGCAGCATTTATGATGGAATCAAGGTCCAGGTCATCGTCCAGCTCAGCGGTGGGCTCCACATCCACGTCAGCGTCCGGGTCGACGTCATCCTCTGGATCAGCCTCGTCGATGGACTCATCCGCCTCTTCCTCATCTAGCATCAGCTTTGGATTGCTCCTTCTCCTGGCAGGCTGCATGCATGACAATGCCTCAGCCACCTTCATGAGCCTGGGGGCTCTCGGATGCCCATTGTTGTGTAGCCTGTGCTATTCTCCCCATGTTGCGGTGAGAGATGCAGGCACAAACACCCCTGGCAGCATCCAGATGCTGCACCTTATCCCTCTTGGCACTCTAGTCTGCCTCTCGCTGACCTCACTCTTTCACGCTGGCGTTTGAGGCTATACTAAAATGCTTGGCATAGCTGCATTTGCACTCTTGCTGCATAGCCACAATGCACAGCCGAGATCTGATGATTGAATGGACTTGACAAGCCCCTTGTTCAAGAAGTACATCATGCGGCCTGCTCATACAGGAGTGTGTTTGGGCAAGGACGCACTGCTATCTCCTCCTCTTCCTCCTCCTCAGCGTCGGCAGCAGCATCCAGGCTGTCGATGGGGCTGATGTCGTCATCCTCCTCCTCTATCAAGGCCTTGCCTTTCGCTGGCTCATCCTCATCGTCGTTCCCAAACTCTGCATTTTCAGTAAGCCCTTTCCAAAGCCCAGACAGAAGAAAGCTTCCTCGCAAGCGCAATCACCATTCCAGGCACTGCCTCTCAGCTTGAAGCAATGCAGCAGGCCAGTGTTCATCTCTTGAGACATGGCAGGTGAAGGGGCACCTTCTGACACATCGCCGATAGGAAAGTCGTCATCGTCGTCGTCTATGACCTTGGCGCGTGGAATTGTAAGCGTGCGCCTCCCGTGCGACCGCCTACGCTTCTTTCTGTGTGTCTGCCGTCACACACTACCAACATTTAGAGCAAAATGATGTCGAGCTCTGTAAGAGTGTCACATCAATTGCAAAGATGGTCCTGCAATTTGAGTTGTCAGATCTCCAGCACACCTGGTCAACCGGCTGTCCCAGCGATAAGAATGGCAAAGCTTGGAGAACTGTCCTTGCCGCGTTCGCACTCTTCTGCTTCTCTCGATGCGCTGCTGGCTTGTACTTGTGGAAGTACCATACATTTGTACAGCTGCTATGATGGTGTCTCAGTGAGAGGCATGTCTGGCCCAAAGTAAAGCCCTTCAAATGCATACTTACTAGCACCTTATCTTTCAGGCATGGTACTGCTCTTACAAGACTGTGTGGGACAATTGCCGTATTCCTGCATCTTTATGCCGTTGGTACAGATGCTGCCGCGTTCCTGAGGTCGCATATTGGCTGTAAACTTTGCAGTCCCCAGCACTCAGCTTCTCGGAGTCTAGAAGCTGCAGGGTTTCCGAAAGCGGTTACAACGCCCCAAGGGCGCTGCGAGGTTTACAGACATAGACTATCGGCTGACAAGAGTCGTATTCTCTAGCACACAGCTTTCGGAGACGACTGATGCCTCAGATGAGATGAGAGGATGCGGTTCATGAGACGAGCTTCCTGGTTCACTGTTTTCCTTACGCTATCCCTGAGCGGAGCTGAGCTGTACTATCCTGCTGGTTAGCGCACTCTTTATTTACATGCTACATAGCGTGTGTTTACTTCATCAACGCGCTTAGTGTCACGGGTTTCCTCTCGGGATCGGCTTTGCAGATCGAGTGTCACTTTTCAGGGATCGGCGTGCTTAATTCAGAGGCCCTCGTGGATGCACACTTTGGCGATGCTGCATGGAAAGAGGTGCTTCCGAGAGAAGAGAGATGCACCAGCCTGATGGGGCCATCCTGTTTCTACAGAGCTGATTCAGGTGTGGCCTCTTGGATCATAGTGGAACGCGGGGTGCATGTTTCGCAATCACAGACCTTACACAAGGCTACGATACGAGAGTTCTGATTCAGAACATTTGCCCGCAGCGGTTCCTATCATCCCAGACAGCAGTACCACAAGGACGCAAGAGAGCTCCGGCCTGTCTTCGGGGGATCATTCAGCACAAGGACACCCAGAGGAGGCTCTGCAGTACGATGTAGGCATCATGGCTCAGTATCTCCAGGCAAGCCAGAGCCAGCTCGGAGCAGTGCACGGGCACTCAGAAACACTTTCAGAGCACTGGCAGCGGGTTGGGGCAGCACAGGAAGGCAAGCTGGACGATGTGGTGCATGTCAAGGTGGGGAGAGGTGGAAGTGTGCGGTCAGTGTACGACAGGACGGAGGATTCCAGAGGTCTTGATCAGGCGGTAGCTTCAGTCGGCAGCGGCACCGCTTCAAATATGTGCAATGCTGATGAAATTGATCAATCTCATATGCACAAGGGGGAGCAGCAGCCTGCGATGGGGGCTGTGCAGTGCAAGTGTGAGTGGAGCAGCAGCAGCGACAAGGCTGCTGATGCGTCTGCATATGCAGACTGTGCTTTAGCATCAGAGAGCTCATCTGAGTATACAGAGGACTAGCAGCAGAGGTATATATGAGTGGCAATGTCAGGCCGGCGATCCTGTTATACTGTGCTGTCAGGGGACTCTTGGACGACTCATCAGTCAATGTAAGGCTGCTGCTAAACACAATCATGTGGCCATCCACACCACAACTGCACTCTCTCGCCACATTCTCATGACAATCTCTACTTGCCCAGCCAGGGGGTCATCTTCTTGGGCGACAGCCGCCTGCGCCCTTTTGGCGTCTGGCTGCTGGCATCGCCATGAGTCATTGCAGAGGCGCCGTCCCTCAAAGGGGAGCACGTCTCGGCTGCCAAATTCCTCCCAGCTGCCTTCTTGGACCCCTTCCCCCAGCCCCAGCGCGCCGGCGACAGCTTCCCAAATTTCTTGCTGGGGCTTGGTTCCAGCAATGTCTTCTGAGGAGTTGCCTGCACAAGACATACGACTCCTCCAGCCCTTCTGCTCGATGGCCGAAATGGTTCCTCAACACACGTCAGAGGGACCCAAGCACAGCTGCATGCATGCATCACCCTCCTACCATTACCAGCTGAGGATTATCACCCTATTTTGCATAGACTAAGAATAGCTGCTGTTGAGGCTGTGGATCTCACACCTCCTGAGATCCAGTGCTCTCCTTTTTGCCAAGCAGCGGTGACAGCCGCTGGAAGAAGGATGTCTTGCGCCTAGCGCTTCCTGGAGGAGTCTCTATGTGCTGCTGCGGCACTGCATCCCGTCTGGGTGTGCCATCCACAGCCTGGAACCGGCAAGAAATCAGAAAGTAATTTAAAAATTGCCTGACTGGCGCTCACTGGCTGGGTGCGAGCAAGAGAGGAAGATCATGCCAGCGCAACCTGTTTCATGGGACGTCATCACCATGTCACTCCTGGAAACCTGGGAAATGTGATGTGGCAAGATCAGGTTGACAGTATGTGACACTGCAGCTTCTCGCACCTGTGAAGCTGGCTGCTCCTGAATGACAGGCGGTGCAGGCTCATTGATGAAGGTGCTGCTCTCCCTCAGGATGTTGCAGGAGGAGGCGTCCAGCTGGTGCAGGCCCTCGTTGTACGTGGCAGCATTTGCCGTGAGGTCGTACGTGGCCTGGTCCTCCTCTGAAGACTCTGAGCGCCCTGTTGGGCGCCCCTCTGCAGCTGCCGCCCAGCGCGCCTCCCTCTCTGCTTTCTTCTGCGCAGCATTCAGTATATCATTGCACAGCAGCTTGTGAGGCTACCAGCCCTTCTCCTTTCTACAACATTGGTTCCGGACACACTGCAGCTCTGTAGCAGGCCACCAGCTTTGCGCAAAGCTGCAGACACCTCTTCTCTCTGCATAAGCCTTCCAAGGGGGTGCAGCAGACATTAATGCCCACCCCGTGCAGACACATGAGGCCCATACCGCTGCACGCGCCTAAGTTAGCACTCCTATCAACATGTGTAAATCAGCAGGTCCTGCAGAGGGACTTGGGCAGCATCAGCTCACCTGGCCTCTGAGCGGGAAGCTGCAGGGAGGCGTCATCGCCTCCACAGACAAGCGCAGGCTGTCGGTCGAGAGGTTCAGCAGGGGGACCTTGTGCCGTGGCGCCCGTACGGATGGCGCTGCCACATCAGGGCTGACATCAGCCTCAGGTGTGCCAGCTCTGCCCAGTGTTGGCGGATTCTGAGGATTGACTCTCCTCTCAGCCTGCATCAGGAACACTCTCATGCATGCAGTCTGAGATGTGTGGGGCGCATGCCCTGTGTTGGAGCTCAGAGGCCAGAACATGTGCAGGGGTCTGTGCAGGCAGCCTCGGTAGCATTTCTTCCCCTGACTGCTCAGGCACATCTTCTAAACAGAGCCTCGCCGACCTAGTATCATGACACCTGCCCGTTGCCTGGATGCACCATAGGTCTGCACTGTGATGAAGCATACCCTGGTGCTCAGGGCTTGATTGGCGCGCATGATGGCCTCATCAGCAGGAGATGCTGCAGACTGTGCAGCTTCCATTGCTGGCGTGGGCAGCGGGCGGGAGTTGACAGAGCCCTGCATGCCTGGGTGGAGGTCTGCCCACTGCCCATCCGGCGGGCTCATCGGGCTGCCCACCACGTTGCACAGGCTGGCGTCCAGCATTGGCACTCCCGCGGGGCGCCCAATCTGTGCGCTGTTCATGTCGCCTACACATACAAGCTAGCTCTGAGAGCGTGACGACAAGTATATACACAAGCCTTGAGACTGCACATCTTGCTTGTACCAATACAGGTACTGCAAAAAGTTGAACGCTTCAATATTCACAGTGGTATTAGTGGAGATGCCATGCCTGATGCTGCATGCTTGCCTCAAAGTCAGTGCTTGCACTGTGACCCATTCCTTCTAGCAAAGTCATATTTCTGTCTTGATGAGCCTGCTTGGTGACAGGGGTGGAAACATACCTGAGAAGGAGGATCTGATGGCGGGAACGCCCCTGGGCGTGGGCGGCTTCTTGGGGCGGCGAGCCTTCTGGAGGCCCTTGTTGGGCAGGGTGGACCCGAAGGATGGCAGCCCCTCTGACAGCGGCACAGCTGGCGAGAGACACACCTCCATGTCCGGAAGGCTTCTCTTGGCAGCCACAGCAGAGGTCACCTGGCAGATGGACAGTCCACCCTTGGTGATGTTCTTTCACAGCCCCTCAACCCCTTTGTCCATCAGCTTGTACTGTCCAGACTGTGCATATACCATTGTCTGACAGGCTGCTCAGGCCAGAGCACTGCTCGTCACTGCTGTGCCGGTCAGGCCATCCGACCGGCACATCTGAATTCAATGAGCACAGAGACAATTTTATCAGCACATTTTCAGTGCGTGCAGGGCCTCAGGAACAGGTATACACCTTGCCGATCGGCTCAGGAAGGCTCTCCAAGGGCGGCGGGCTGATAGTGCACAGGTGGACTTCTGTCAGGGGACTGCGCTGGCCCATGATATCCTGTTCAAGACACGGAACGGCAGTCAGTCTCCCGATTGCCATGTGTCCTTTTCAGTGCGACAAACCCCTCTAGGTGGCCTGTTTAGAATATGGAAATGCGGTTAATCTCCTAATGACAGGGATGCTTCGTACAAGTGTCGTGAAGCCCGCGCCTCTCAACGTCAGGTACTGGCGAAGGAGGATCTGGCATACCTTGGCATCAGCAGGCGAACTGGAGCGCCTAGAGGTGAGGGGCGCCCACTTGTTCTTGATGCTCTCCTGGGAGCTTCTTGCAGAATGGCTTCCAGACTCTGCTGCACCTGCAGGCATGGTCAATCATTGAGGGCCAGGTCCTGATCTTGAGGTCAAGCGGCCTTCTCAGCAGCCAGGCACCCTAGCCATCACATCCCTTGGCATCCTGCAAGTACTGGAGTGCTTGTCTTGCGGTGATAAGATGCCCCTGGATGCATAAAACATGCCACGGCATGATGCAGGGGCTGCTATGCAGGGCGAGCCTGCGTTTGCGGGCTGTGCTGTGTCTGAGAGGGCAGACTTCTTCAGAGCGCAGCTGCCATGAGAGGGATGTTGAGAGTAACTGCTTCACTCACCAGGCTGATTTCCTACTTGGGCCAGGTCTTGCAGCTTCACAGGCATGTACCCGCTCCAGGTCCGCTGTCCGCCTGAAGGGCTGGCTGAGCTGGCAGCGTCTGCAGGCGGCTCAGTAACCCTCAGGCCCCGCACATCCCGCTTCTCTCCCCGGGCGCCTGCTTTGGCTGCCTCAGCTGCAGAGCACACTCTTGACTGTGAGGGTGTGCTGCTTTTGCCTTCTGTAGCATAGGAGTGTCAAATACAAGCAGGTATGCATCGCAATTCAGAGGCAACTCCAGAGTGCATGTGGGGATGCTCCACAGAGCCATCCACAAAGGTACAGCACACACTATTCTGCAGCCACAATGAAGCAGCATATGCTGGAGACAGTGCGGGAGGTATGCATCGACACCTGCAGCAGCGGCGGAACCATCTCTCTGCTCAGGGTGAGCAGCAATGCTCTGGGCGCCGGTTAGGGGCGTGCCACGCAGGACATCCCCAAGGGAGATGAACGTGCTGGTGACGGCTGCCCCCTCGCACATGCTGTCCCGGCATTCGTTGCTGACATCCCCGCCCGTGTGCGCCTTGATAAGGCAACCGCTGTCACTATCCCGCACACCCTTCCCAGGGCTGCTAATCGGGGAGGCCTCCACAGCCGGCAGCTTAGTGAGGCCAATGACAGGGCTAGCAGAGGGTCTCAGTGCTTTCGAGGGGGATGCATGCGAGCTCCTGTCAAGGTCTGGGATGCTCCTGATGTCAGCATCTGAGTCAGCGCTGAGCGGGCGCTTCGCGGTGCTGCGCCAGATGCGTGGGATGATTGACTCCCGCTGTCCGCCCTCCTCCTTCTGCGGATGCAGCATACAGACCCTCAGCAGACATCGCAGAAAGGCTTACACAATCGTGGCATGCTGCGGCTTCTACTGCTTGTTGAGGTACTGTGGATCACAGACCTTGCAGAGACAAGATCTTTTACCCAGTTGTCCGTGTCTCCTGCCAGCTGCCCTACATGATAGCCAAGGCCTGACAGTAATGACCAGAAGCGCGTCTGGCAAACACATAGGGAACAGCAGAAATTGCTTACCTGCTGCGCTGCTATGCGCGCATGCAGCGGAGAGTTCTGCGGGATGAGGGTTGCAAACGTCAGCGCAGGGCTTCTGTGCTGGGCGCGTGGCGCTGGCTTGGGTTCTCTGCCGGGCGACATTAGCGCAGCGCTCATGCCCCGCTCCATCCCAGAGGTGCTGGGGAGCTCTTCTTTTGCCCCCGAGCCCTTCTGGGACTGGTGTTGCCTCTGTGCTGGGCTTCCCTTTGGGGCTGGTCGGCCAGGTAGTCCCATGGCAGCAGGGCTTGCCCCTCTCACAGCTGTGATCGCTGCCCTGATGGCCTTGCTGCGCTGCTGGTCTGCAGCAGCCCTGCTGGAGGGATTCTGCCCTGGAGGTCCGGGCAGCTGGACCGGGACTGCTCTGCCCACCTGCCCAAGGATCTCCTCCTCAGGCTCCCTCAAATCCATGCATGTGTCCTGCGCCTCTGCGCCTCCTATGGCGGCAGTGTCTACTCTAGATTTTGGTACTGACTGTCCTGTGGTTTGTGCTGCACCTGCTGTCTTCTCATGCTGATATGTAGCGGCTATGTGTCCTTGCAACCCTTCTGAAGCCTGCGCCTGCAGTTGCATGTTCCTCTGGGGCGACTGGACCGCTGCTGGCGCAGCGCTGTGCCGTCTGCGACTGGGTGCGGCTTCCTCGCTCGTGGAAGGCGGCGCTGATCCTCTGGGCGGGGAGGCTAATGCCCCGCTGCCTGCGTCGCTGAGGCGCTCGATGCTCCTTGCGGGCTCAATGACCCGCGTGGGGCTGCGCTTGGCTGCAGGCTGCTCAGCAGCTGCGCTCCCTGCATGCCTGGCGCCAGTGCTGCGTGAGGCATCTGCTTCCACCTGCTGTGCAGGTGAGACTAAGGCCTTGACTGCGTTGCCAGGCCGCCCATGGCTCGTCTTAGTATGCTCAGGGGTCTGCTCAGGAAGGCGCTCAGCCGCTGCTATAGTCGAGAGGATCGCTTTGGTGCTTGCCTCTCTTGCTCGCAAGCGGCTCAGATCCTCCTGCAGTCAGTACAGCGTCAGCAAGGAGTTTGCAGCCAACTCACCTCCAACCCTGACCTGCAGGCTCTCTCCCTTACTAGATGGACTGAGTGCATGGAAGCACAGCTGCCAGCACCCAGTCAATAGCCACAAGCTCAATACCTATACATAACTCACTATAGCAGCCCTAATGGACAGGACAGTGCCAGATGTACCTGTGACACCTTGAGGTCCTGGAGTGCTGCAGCCAGGGTCTCCTCTGATGCAGCGGCTGCAGCCCTGGCCTCATCACCTGCAGACAGAGACAGCAGACTGAAAATGGGGGAAACGTACGGCGCCCAGAGAAGTTCACTGCTGAGGGCCAGGTACATTCCAAGGCATCATGGCATGCTCATGCACAGATCAGGCAGTATCATTGAAGGGCTTCCTACCAATGTGCTGCTGAGTCGCCAGCTGCGCTTCCAGCTCAGGAAGCCTCTCTGCAGCAGCTGCTGCGGCTGCAGCAGTGTTCCTCAGCTCAGCCACCAGCTGCTCCTGCTCTGACAGCTTGCCCCTCACTTCTGCCGTCTCCGCATGTGCCTGCATGAAGGACACTGTTCGGCTGAGGCAGAGAAGCAGTCACAGCGCCCTTGCATGGCCGAGTATTGCTGCTGAGCCTCTCTCCACAGCACTCAGACTCTTGTCATACTCCCTCTGCTGAAAGCTACAGACTTGATAGAACTCCATCACAGCACAAATGGCTCTGTGGCTAGCGAGGTGAGACAGGGCAGAAGAGAGATGAACATCGCATGGCACAGCTGGATACAGCGCTTACCTTACACAGCTCGTCCTGCAGGATGCTGACATGCGTCTCAACTGCACGAGTGATGGTGCACAGGAGCTGCACACGCTCCTCGCAGTGCTGCACCTCCACCCACACCTGCACAGCCGTGTCTGTGATTGTATGGCCTGTATAAGAACCAAAACACCCGCCATGACCAGGCGCATGGACCGTCATGCACATGCTGGGTGTGGCAAGCTCATGAGGTGTGATTGGGTGTACATGCAGCACCAGGCAGCAGTACGCACAAGACGTAAAACACTCTCAGCTACACCG
Organism: Coccomyxa sp. LA000219; assembly: GCA_000812005.1. Lineage (NCBI taxonomy): Eukaryota > Viridiplantae > Chlorophyta > Trebouxiophyceae > Coccomyxaceae > Coccomyxa > Coccomyxa sp. LA000219. The sequence continues at coordinate 1,573,551 of KN714652.1, read as the reverse complement.
CTTGTGAAGCTTCTTACCTCCTCGATGGGCATGGTCCTCTGCAGAATGCGCTCCTGCATGCCCTTCAGGCGCTGCTTCTGCGCCTCGCCTCCAGACAGCATCTGCAGGAGCATCATTGCTTAACGCATGTCCACCTCATCATCAGTCTAGCTTGTAATCAGTCCCACAGTCTTGCAGCAATGGCTCGGCAAATGCTCAGATCCCAGGTGCATGCCATGCTTCTATCCCATTGTAGAGCGCTGTTGCATTTGTACAGACAGCAATGCGCACCTCTGTGTCCGCGTTCAGTGTGCTTCCTGCTCCAGGGATCAGCTGCCGCCTGAAGGCCTCAGCCTCTGCCTTGGTGATGGCCAGCTCAGCGTCCTTGGCACCCAGGTCATGCCTCAAGCCCTTTAGTGTGGACTTCATTGCTTCCATGCTCTGCTCTAGTGCCTGGGCAGGGGCACCCACTGCTTTCAAGGCATGCATGACATCAGGCCATACATGTACTCAAAAAGGATTAACTTGAAGGTCACTGACCTGGATGTGTGCCCTGAGAGTCATGACAGGTGAGGCCAGAACGAGCAATCACCTTTGCATGGCCGGTGTGCTGAAGCAGGCTGGTGTGCAGCTTGCTGGCTTCCAGGCTGTCGCGCTGCGCATGCTGCGATGTGCGCGCCAGCTCGTCCGCCCTCCTCACGGCTGCATCGGCCGTCCTGTGCCCGTCCTGCAGGCTGCTCACGATGGCCTTCTGCAGGCCTGTCAGCTGGTGCAGCTTCTCATTCTCGTGCGTGACTGCCTGAGCCCACTGCGCCTGCACAGGCAACTGGACACCTCAGTCCGCTCGCTCTGCATGGTCACGCCCTGCCCTGCAAGGAATGCTGATAGGATACGCTTGTGCCTGCAAGATAAACCTGGCTATCTGGAAGCATGATCGCGCCTGTTCCTGTAGAGAATGCTGGCAGGATGTATGGTGCATACAGAGAAATCTGGACGAAGCAGTACCACAAGCAGTACCATGGCCTGATAGGTGTTATATGCATGCAAATAAGCAAGGACTGGAATGCTTATGACAGTCAGCATGCCCACCGCTGCAGCAGCCTCGTCTGCAGAAATCAGCGCTCGCGCATCTGCAGCCTCCCTTGCGGCCTTCTCGGCCGCCAGCTCCTTCTGCAGGTGCTGCTGCTCCGAGAGCACCTTGAGGAAGCTGCGCCCTCTGGGCGTTGCCGTGCGAGGCGTTCCAGCGGTGCCCATCCTTTCCTGGACATGCCAAGCCCACATTTGATTCCGCGTACTCTTGCTGAGCATGCTAGAAGCACCTGCTGCAGTGCGGTGTCATTTGTATGGAGCACTGGGCTGCTGGGTTGATGTCAGACGAGGATTGGCGTGCCTGAGATTGTTGCTCATGCATGCTGAGACATGCATGGAAGCAAAGCGCCATAGCCGGTAGATATTGTCAAGCAAAGCAGCCTGCTTGTCTTGCATTGCTGCTCTGTCCCAAAGCCACTCCACATACATGTTCAATGAGCTTGCATGTGAAGCTCAGGGATGGGATGTTGGTCCAAGGGGCAAGTCACCTGGGTGCCTTGTCCGGTAACGGATGGATTCCTGCTCGCTGAACATGACTGCAAGTCGTCCTGCAGCTTCTTGAGGTGTTCACTCAGCCGCTCCAGATGAGGGCCCTGATTTCCCCTGCTGCCCTGACATTACAGTGAGGCCGCTTTAAGCTGGCAGTAAATGTCAGTAAGATGTTTCCTGGGCAAGTTTAAGGGCGCCCGTACAGAAGGATTCGCTCATGCGTACAGAAGAGATGGGTCTTGCAAGTTGGATTCGCCATCTAAGTCTATAGAATGGGCGTTGCTCCAACCTGCGAGGGCTTCCGCGGCGTCGTCCGTGGCTCATCCGCCTGTATCCTCCGCTGAGGTGTCATCGGCAGGGAGGACATCGTCGCTGCAACCCCTAGAGCTGTGTGTCACCAGGTGTTTGAAATACACCAGCTCTGTTCACCTTTCATTGAGTGCGCGGATTGGTAAGCTCAGCTGGTGTAGCAAACACATATCAACTGTTCAACGTCTCCTAGAATCCTGAGCATACAGCAGACTGGCATAGCTGGAAGTCCCAACGTCCCATCTCTCTAAAAGTGTTGCCTGTTCGGGCTCTTTTATGTACAAGATCATTCTCAGTCAGCAAGGAGGCCTGTGCAGAGTGTAATGACTTGATGACTTCCTTTCTGACTTCCGGTGTGTAGGGTAATACACAATCGGTCTGTATCAGTCTGACAGAGGTCGCTCCTTGCCCTGCGTCACCTGCGTACTAACGGCATGCCATCAACATCACCGGAACGGGATACGTCGCAGCCTGAAGGCTTGCTTTTGCAGATTACCAGGAAAAGGAGGACAATAAGCTCTCGACGAAGTGAGGCACTGGACAAGGAAATGTCATGCAATTAAGTTTACCAAGGTCAGGAGGGTTGTATGGAAGACTTTCATTGTCTGCAGGCAGAACAGTCCATGAAGACAGGGCAGTAGCTGCTCAAGCTCCCGAAGCTATGGAGGACGAGTCCGTGCTTGATCTCATGGCGTTCCCAGAGAACGTCTTTGCATGTGTCCTGGAAGCCCTACCTCCTGAGCAGCTCCTGAATGTCTCCAGAGTGCGTCTCTTACTGCCTTGCAGCCCACTCTCATCCAGAGCACCTGCAGTGTCTCACAGCTGCTAAGGCTGCCCTGACACGCCTCAGCATTGCTGCTTTGCCTTGCGCAGTGCCGCAAACGCCTGCATCTGCAGAGTCGCTTGCGCCTGCTCTTGCCTGTGGAGAGTTCGAGTGGTGAAGGGTGTTAGCGACTTGCGCTTTGCCATCCTGGGAACTTTCACATGTATGTGCCAGTCCTTGTTGCTCTGCAGGTGAGCAAGCACTTTGCTGAGGTGAGCGAAGTCGCTCTGGAGAAGGTGTGCAGAGCGCACAGATGGTCCTTGCCAAGATTTCCCAGGGGCGCTGCTGCAAGCACGCACTTCCCTTGGCGAGCGCTCTACAGGTGCTGTGGACTGACATCTGCCTCAGCAGAGAGTGTACCTCTTCGCCCTGATCAATGCAGATCCTCACAGCAGTGTTTCCATGAGACATGCATTGGCAATCTAACGGGGCAATACAAGCGCTGATTCTGGCTCAATGCTGGAGACTTGTGTAAAAAGGGGTGTGCAGCGCAGGCACCATGCCTGCATAGCATGCGGGCGTCCTGGGGAGTTCATTCTGCGGCTTCAGATAGACTCGCACCTTGTGCACCTCATTTGCAGAAGGTATGACCCCGCAGCCAGCATGCCATCAAGATTCGCCAGTGTAACACATCCTGAAGATGCATTGCCACATGAAAAGAGTGCTGCATTGCAATCTGCTGCAGACAAGTTTGTCACCCACACATGACACAGTGATGCACACTCTGGAATGACGCAGATTGCTGACATCGACCGCCTTTGTTCTGACACAGGTGCACAGACGTCCAGTGGGTGCAGCAGCGCATGGTACGGGAGAATTTGTTTGTGGACCTGGTGGGCGTCAGCGGCAAGAAGCTGCTGTCGCAGAGGGATCTGGGCAAGCGGGGGACCACCAAGGGCGCTGCGCTCTTGAGGCACTACATTGACAGCGTGTGAGTGAGTGAAAATGGCTTGGTATGGGGTGTGAAACTCTACAGAACTTGCAAGGATGGCTCCAGACTGTCCTGGGAATGTTAGCGACCGCTGTGCAAACACACACTGAGTGCTGCTTGGGCCAGCATGCAAGCAGGATACCTGCGGTCATCTTTCGGCTTTCAAAATACGTTTGCTGCTAAGGAAACCTGAGAGAGAACGATTGCATCTTCTCCAGCCACCAAGGGCTGATCAGATGCTTGAGGATCCTTGGGGTCAGGGTCATCAGAATGCCCAGACCCTGATCGCCTGTGTCAACCATGGCAACCCCATACAGCTCTGCGTGCGCCATGATTGCACCATCTTCCCAGCATGTACCCCTGACAACCAGGTCAACTGTAATGAAGGTGCTGCAAGTATTGATACTCATATTCAGGTGGCACTCATCGCCCAGCTGGCAAGATTCAGATTCAGATCACATCTCTTCCAGCCACACCAGGCTGATCAGATGTTTGACCCTCATATGACGGGTTCGAGAGAGAGAGAGAGAGAAAAATTACATCTCTTCCAGCCACCCAGGGCTGATCAGATGCCTGACCCCCATCAGGGCCAGGGTTTCCCATACACATCCCAATGTTTGATTGGCATCCCCATACGAGTAATATACCAGCTATATGTGTGATTCAGGCACCAAGCAAGCTATACTCATACTGTGCACATCTCTTGAGTCTATCGTTGCTGTTGTGAAGTCATCGTTCAATCATTGTGACCTCCCTTCTTCTCAGGAAGCTGCCCATGCGTGCCCAGACCCTGCCCACCACCGACATGGTCTGCTTTGCCCCGTAAGTGATTGCATGTAAGGCTCCAGTGTCCAAAGCTCACCTACTTAAGAGCAAAAGGCAAAGGTGCACAGAGTGTAACGCCGCACGTGAACGCCCAGTTGCAAAGCCCGACTTTGCCTTGGTGATACCGTGCAGGTGACGCAGAGTGCAAAACATCTTCTCCTGCATGAGCCGCACTGTGACTCACGCGCTGTACAAGGCCGCAAGCGCAAAGTACAGAGCAAAGCTTGCGATCAACAAGTATGAGGAAAAGCTGGATGCAATGAGACATAAACTCTACAGGGACTATAGAGAGGTGTTGTACATCACGAGGACTAGGTTATATGGTGGGTCGACCTCCCGAGCCACGCAGGTTCAATATGCAAGGCTTTGAGTGGTCCTCTCTGGTGCCTTATCAGAGATATATCTGCCACTGACAATCCCTGCGGTGATTTGTTGAAGGTTGGCCCTGGGGACCCCGCGTTAAGCCCCAGCCGGATCCCTTCGTAGAGCAGTATATGAAGGACAACGAGAGGGCCGGGGTCCTGCTGAAGGAGCAAGCTGAGCTGCAGCAGCGCTCAGATCAGCTCAAGGCGATGATGCAAGCTGTGGACGACAGCAAAGAAGTGGAGGATGAGTTCAAGGAGAAGCTGGCGGAGATGGTGGAGGCCACACAGGAGCTCAACACCTTGCTGGACATTATGGAAGCACTTGCAGAGTCTCAGGGTATGCGCCAGCCTCTGTGCTTGTGCTCTCTGACTCTGTTACCCTTGCCATGTGCAACAGGTCACTCGCATGCATGGATGCGGCAAGTTCGTTCAGCCATGGCTGGTGACCTGACTTCCAGTGTGACATCTCAGGTGCAGAAAAGCCTGGTCCCATCAACCCAACTGCACTGACCCCTGCTCCTATCAGCACCTCCCCAGCAGAACTGGAGACAAAGAAGCTGCCTGGAAGTGCTAAGAGTCCCACATCCACCCTGCAAGGTCTGCTACTGCACCTTGCTGAACTGGCACCCCTCTCATCTAGCTCACTGTCAGCTGAGCGATCTTGACTCAGCTGAAGCACCTATTATCCTGTCTGCTGATGTCTTTTGCTGGTGCACAGGCGTTCTCCCCTCTTCTGACAGCTCTGCAGATAGCAGCTCGCTCCGCATAGGAGCCTGGAGACCTGAGGTCAATACAACTGGCCAGGAAGCTGCATTCAAGGTAGCAGGTGAGCAGTGGGGACGCTCAGTGTTGCTGCTTATCCACAAGATGTCACCTTTGGTAGTCCTGCATTTTGCATAACTTGAAAGTCTGTGGCGCCCTATGTCCATTGGACACATCACAGAAGTGCCCACCAATAGCTCGGGTCACAAAGGTGCTGCAAGCCTTGACACTGAAAGTCAAGGTGGTATCCATTGCCCGGCTGCCCAACATTAGGACAGGAAGCTGCCCTTACGTGCCCAAAGCCTGCCCGCCACTGACATGGTCTGGGCTGCCCCCTTCTCTCGAGCCCCTAGGTAAGCGCATGTGATGCTGCACCTTCCAAGGCTGACCTCTTTGGAGCAGAAGGCAAGGGTGCACAGGGTATAACGCCGCAAATGTGCGCCCCGTTGCAGGGCCCGACTCCTCCTCGGTGGACCTTGTAGGTGACACAGAGTGCGAGAAGTGTTAACATGAAGAGCAGTGTGAGTTCTGCGCGGTACGAGGCCGTAGAGACGATCTGCAGGCCAACGCTTGCAATCCACAAGTATGAGGCAAAGCAGGATGCAATGAGACCAGTACTTTACAGGGACTATGAAAGGATTGTGCACATCAGAGAGACTACTTTCAAAGGTGAGTCAAACTCCACAGCCACGCAGGACGGGGGCTATTTTTCAGGCGAGGTTGTTGAATGGTCGGTCCTCTCTCTGATGCTCTGGCCGAGACGTCTTAACCAGGATCTGCCATTGACATACCCTGCTGTGTTCTGTTGCAGGCTGGCCCTGGGGACCCCGCGTCGAGCTCCCGCCTCATCCCTTAGAGGTGCAGTATAAGACGGACAATGAGAGGGCCGGGGTCCTGCTGAAGGAGCAAGCTGAGCTAGAGCAGCGTAGAGATCAGCTTACTGCAATGTATAAAGCTGTGAGGGACAGCAAAGAAGCGGAGCCTCACCTGAAGGAGATCTGGCAAAGATGGTGCAGGCCACACATGAGCTGAGCCGCTTGCTGGACAGGCTGGAAGACATTGCAGAGCCTCAGGGTATGCGCCAGCCTCCATACTTGTTCTGTTGCCCTTGTCGCCTGCAAGGAATCCTTTTCAGTATGGATGCGGCAACTCTGTGCAGCTGTGATTGGTGTCCTGACGTCCGCTGCTACCTCTCCAGGTGCAATCGGACTTGCCTCCATCAACACCTCCCTAGGAGCTCTCCAGCTTAAGAAGGCAGAGAAGCTGCCAGGCAGTGCTGAGAGTCCCAGACCCACCCTGCAAGGTCTGCTACTGCACCTTGCTGAATTGGCACCCTGTCATCTGGCTCACTGTCAGCTGAGCGATCTTGACTCAGCTGAAGCATCTGTTATCCTTTATGCTGATGTCCTTTGCTGGTGCACAGGCGTAATCCCCTCTCCTGACAGCTCTACAGACAGCAGCGCGCTCCGCATAGGAGCCTGGAGACCTGAGGTCAATGCAATGGGTCAGGAAGCAATAAGCAAGGTAGCAGGTGAGCTGTGGGAATGCTCAATCCCAGCTTGTCCACAAGATGTCATCTTTGGTAGTCCTGCATTTCGCATGGCCTGAAGTCTGTGGTGTCCTGATGGGTAATGAGCTCTGCTGTGTTGTGTTCAGAACCAGTGGATGCAGCTAATGAATGTCCTCAGACAACAGAAGCAGGTAGGGGGGTTGGTGTTGCTTCCTCACCAGCAGATGCAGCCTCAGAAGATATAGCAGTGGGTGCTGCTATTGCTGCGCAGTCTGGATGCACTATGGCAGTCTGCCTCCTCCTGTGGATCACTGATGGCTTACAGTTGTGCAGATTCACGGGAGATCTTTTGCAAGGCCATGGAAGAGGGCTGTACAGCCATCACCCTTCAGCTCAGGTCTGCCTCATACTCACACGCAGTATCGTGAGAGTCCTGACTTCAATGTGGGTAGCAGGGCTTTCTCATGCTCGGATAATGCTGCAGATCCAGGAGTGCCTGACAATCACCTGGTCCATGTCTTTACATTAAGTGAGGTGTGCTGCCGTCCTGCAGGCAGGCTCTCCTAGGTGATGGCAAGGAGAAGCAGCACTGACCCTGTGAGCACAGATGTACCAGAGGCGTTCTAAGTGTCCAACTTCCATCAGGGTAGGCCTTCCATCTCTACTGTGCAAACATCCCAAGGGTGCATGCGATGTGGAGAGTAGCCGGGGAGGGTACCTGCAATGTCTACCACAATGTCTGCTTCACTGTCTCTGTGCTGGTGCAGATGCACAGATCAGCGGTGCGCATGGTATGGGAGGATTTGTCTGTGATTATGGCGGCGTCAGGCAGAAGCTGCTCTCACAGAGGGCTTTTGACAAGCAGGAGTCACAAAGGTTGCTGCGCTCTTGAGACACTAGATTGACAGCATGCGATTGCCCACAGTGGCTGATGTGAGGGGGCCAAAAGTCGCATAACTTACAAGGACATCTCCAGATATCCTGAGGGAATGTGAGGGCTCTGCCCATGTACCTTGAATGCTGCCGGGGCAGCTGCAGGATAGTTTCACCCCAATATGCAGCCAAAGTACATGGCCATGGTGGGGTCTGTAGTGGCTACTACCAAGTGATAAGTGCACTGTGGGGCGTCTTATATCCTGTAACAGCACTATGATACGTTGCTTCAAGACTTGGGACACAGGAATGCTTACTCTGACCTTGCAATGCAAACCCTATAACACAGAACCCTGAGGTGTAACCGTTCGCGTAACCGCATGTTTATATCAGTGGCTTTTGCCCATGTCTCATCCTGCACAAGGCTGAACATGCAGCACCAAGTAGTTGTAGCGGCGGCAACTATCAACACCTCTTCCGAAGATGCAAGCAAAGCAAAGAGGGCATCAGTCGCGACGTTGGAAAGCAAGAGTCGCTTCCCAGGCGGCCAGCAGAGGAAATGGCTTCATCTCGATGCGAAGGGTAGTCTGACATGCGTTGCAGCTGATAAGCACACTCTGGTCACCACGCTGGGCATCCCCTTGCGAGACCTCAGAATTCTTGACCCTCTGGTATGCCCCAGCGTCTGGCCTTTGCTCTTGTCACGGTGTGGGTACCGGGTAATGGAAACGGGAGGCGCTACCACGTACGACTTAATTGACGGCTTCTCATAAACGAGTACCATGATCATTTAGGTGGCCAGCTCGTATCCTACATGCATCTTCGTAAGGGAGAAGGCCCTTCTAGTCAGCCTGGAGCGCCTACGCCTTATCATCAGCAGAGACCAATGCATCATTTTGTCAGCGCCCCAGGGCCCCCTGGTGCCGCCTCCTCCACCAGGGCTGCATGCATCACCGGATGCTCCTTTTGTGAAGGAGCTTGTGAGCCGGCTCAAGCAGGCTGCAGACAGGTATAAATCCGCCCTCAAAGATTACTCCTGGTCTTTGCACAGCGCCACTGGCCGTTGCATCTCAGCGTATCACCCTGCACAGTATAAAGCCGACCAGCAGCACATGACAACGCCATGCAAGCGGCAGCAGAAGCATTCCAGCAGGCATGACGAGCTAAGGCCAAGAGCAATGCACGCCCATGGACATGCAGGCAGGGTAGTGGTGTGGGCAGTGAGGTGCAGTCTAGTGAGGCCAGTCTGGCATACGAGCTGCTTGCGCTTGAAGCTGCCCTGGCTGCCCACACGAAGGGGCTCGAGGCTGACACCGCTAAGTTGGAGGGGCAGGCCAAGCCATCCCTGGAACACCTGCTGCTCTCGGTGCGTCCTTGCCACACCAAGCTGCTGTATCAGGCCTCTGCACACGGCAGGCCTTATTCTGTGAGCCTGGCACATGGCCCAGGCCTGCTGAGTTTCTGCCATGCTGGCGTGAAGCTCATGCCTAAAATCAGGATCCCGACCTGTACTGGCAAGGCAGATGCCTTAGCTTCAGGGAGGTACTCCACGTCGAGACTTCAGCTGAGGAATGTAGCCTGGCCTGCTCCCGCAAGGGAGTGTCAGGCACCTCATCATGTTCCAGTAATGATAAAGTGACGCGAGAATTGAGTGCGAAGCTGCACTGCCAGGTGTCCCGGAGGGAGCTGACGAATCTGAGGACATACAAGGGCACTGTGAGCCGGCTAGTGGAGCGGGTGTCCAAAATCAGACAGGTGCTGCCACATAACAGCTTCCATGTCCCCCATCTTCTATCCTGAGCCCCTGTGCCACACCCCCGGACTCCCGGCCTCTTGCAACATATGACAGCAGTGTTTGCCGACACAGCGTTTCACCATAGCAGGTCTTGACCATAAGCTGAGAGCAGCAGAGCATAGAAGTGCAGCCCTCAATCGTTCTTGTGCTTTGCAGGAGATTGAGTCAATACTGGACAATCCAGGCGAGATGGCCGACATGCATTTGGCAGACAAGGAGGCTGTGCTAGATGCGAAAGCAGAGCAGGTACAACGCGTGCAACCTTTCATGTGTCATCAGCTTTCACATGTCTCTCTAGAGAACCTCAATGGCTAGGTTGAGGCGCATAATTCTGTTCTCTGCATGGAGTTCATGGCATCTTGCATCTCAGGCATGGTGCATGTGCGCAGATTGCCTCAGCGCTGTCGAGGCCTGAGGACATTTCAGCCAGAGACGCCGACACAGCAGCTGGATTGGGTGATGCGGCTATTGAGGCAGACTCTTTCCTGAGCCCGGACGAGGCTCTGCATAGCATACATGAGGAGCCCGAAGAGGCTGCCCCTGATGATAGAGATCTGCAGCCACAGCTTGGCCGGCAAGCTAGTTCCGGCGCTGACTTGGCAAAGCAGGGGCAGAGCAGGAAGCCCAGCTTTACCCAGCCGCCTGGCATCGGTGACAGGCAGCATACGCCGACAGGTCAGCACCCTGTCTGCCCCGTGAATGCTTCACCGGACAGCTGCAAGGACAGCATGAAGCTGACAGATGAGGCTCATCTGCTTATGGGCCTTGACTTGTACTGCTGTCCCCTATCGCAAGCAGCTCACAGCTCGCAGCGGCTGCGATGAAGGTTTTCAAGCAGGCCCTGTGACTTCTGCTGTCCCTCCCAGCTTCAGTGCTCTCGCAGGTCTGAGCACTACGCCCAGCCTGGGCAGCTTGCGAGCTGCAGCCCTGACCCAGAGCCTTCGCTCCAGGACATTGCATAGCATGCTGGTGAGGACCACTGCAGTGTACACAGGTTTTTACGTGTCCTGATCAAGTCCTGCACGGAACTGGTGCGCAAGGCTGTTCAATGCTTCCCTGCAACCGGGACGGCTTCTGCATGTCTGTCTAGTGATGGGCATATGGGATCAGCATTCTCTAGCTCACCTGGTTCTATAGGGCTATTACAGCTGCATGCAGCAGAATTCCTTCAGCGCTGTGCAGAGCGCCAACAGCAGGCGAGGTGGCAGCTTCCTGCGGCAGCTCAGCATGCAGCTGAACGACTACGAGGCTGACGGGGCGGCGGCCGGGCTGGAGACGGTGATGTGGACGCGCGAGCTGGCAAAGCGCCTGCTGCTGTCTCGTGCTGATGTGGAGGGCCTGGAAGACCTGCTGGACACATACTTCATGCTGGTGAGAACCTTTGCGTCTCTAGCTTCACCAGGAAAAAGCGCTGTGGGCATGTAAATGTTGGTAGGAGTGTGCGATAGTACTATCAGAGGCTTGAAATGGGCCAGAAGCCCCCCTGCTGCCTCATGTAGCTCTGGATAGCCTCCTGCCCCTCTGGACATTTAATGCGGTTCGCACCTGGTGTATCTTGTGAGAGGTCATCGTCTTCACATTCTGCGCTACAACTGAGACCTGCTACAGGATATCCTGTGGGCCTTGCTTTGAGAAGGGTAGTGTGTGTTGCAGACAGACTCGCTGCTGAGCCGCCTGAAAGCGCTGAAGGAGCGCATAGATGCCACAGAGGCACATGTGACGCTAGACCTGGATCACAGGCGAAACCAGATTGTCTCTTTCAACCTGGTCAGCTCCAGGGCCTTCTTCCACACTCCTCTATCCCAGCATGATGATTTAACTCCAAGTAAAACCTCTCGCAGGACTACGGCATATAGTGCTACCAGCCAGTTGCCGTGAGTGTGCAAGGCTTTAATAGATGTAAAATCTGGCATGGCAAGTAGCCCTGGACTCACTATGTGCCCATCTGCATACAGGTGGTCTCCATAGCCACTATCAGCATTACCTGGGTTTCAATGACCGCGTCAGTGATGGGCCAGAATTTATACTTCAACATCGCTGAGACGCCTCTGGTGTGTCTCCAGAAGCTCAATTGCTGCCTGATCAAGCTGACACTGAACGCTTGCAGTATTTCCATGAGAAACGCAGAAGTACCAGATCTCATTCAGGCCCCGCAGACTGGCTGGGCTTGCAGTGAGAGGGGATTCTTCCTATGTCTGCTGACAGCTGAAGGTATTTTGTGCGAGCTTCAAGTGAATGGGGCACTTCTTGTGTGAGATCACAGAATCGTTGGCTGCACAGGCAATACCTTGCGCTGCATTCAGAATGCTATGCGGTGTGCAGATGGTGTGGCATGCTGCGACGTGGCCATCGGTATGCATAGCCATCACAATACTTGGATCGCTCCTGTTCCATGCCAAGCGCAAAGGGCTGCTTTTTGCAGCATGAGGGCTTTCCAGACCAAATCCTACAGTTGAAGCAGATTGATGCTTGACAGATCAACAGCGTAAGAGGCCATAAGTGCCAGGGTCGATGTGATGCAATGTCACTCTCAAGTGGGTACCTTTACACAGAGGCCCACCAACCTCAACTTCCAACTGGATGTCTATGTAGCACATGCATGCAAGCATCACACAGCCTGCTCTAGAGCCTTGTTCACAGCTATCTCCATGTCCTGTGCCTCAAGATTCTTCTCTGGGTTCGCCTCCACCCGTGCAAAGATCTCTGTCATCATAATCATGAGCTCCCGCGGCGTCGACAGCTTGGCCAGATAGCTGCTGTAGTCCTCCACATTCACCTGGCAGCCAGTCACAATGCATGACTCAGGAGAAACTTGCTTCTCCAGAGCTTTTGGGGTGACATCATGTTCGCAGAGGCTCTGAGCACCTCTCATAAATGCACATACGCTAGGCGGGAGCGCCTTGAAGGCAGGTAGCATCACCATGCAGCACTGCTTCACTGGATGGTGAAGGTGGAGTCATGTAGGGAACAAGATGCACCGGACAGGGGCTGGCAGAGTGCCTGAAGATGCCTGATCTGACTTCAGGGGGAAGCAATAAAATCCCACCTTGCCGAAGAGGGCGTCAAATGGGGATGAGGGCGGCTCGTATGCGTCCCCAGAGCCACCCAGGTGCTCCCCAGAGATGGACCCAGAGTGCTCACTGGCTGCCAGAGACGCCCCCTGCATGTACCAGATCCTCTGTGACCCTCACGAGGAAAGCGCTGAGAGGTGGGTACATGCACTGCACAGGGGCTGAAGACACTACTCAGGGCTCTCAAGCTTTGCATTTCCAGCTCTCAAGCGGTCACCATGCATCTCAAGACCCCTGCAGTAGGTCAGGAATGATGCTCAGGTATGCAAGACTGCCTCTGTCAGAGCTAGAGTGCATATACCTCGAGCCGTCGCCGCGCCAGGTCCTCCAGCTGATGCCGGCTCCAGGTCAGGTCCCTCACCAGATGCCGGTCAAAGCGCGCCGTCTGCAGCATGCACGCCACCATCATGCAAGATACCCTACATCACTGCCCAAGGCTGCTTCCTCTCATAGACATCGGCTGCATTAGCCCACGATACCGAAAATGTAGCACCTTCAGTGACTGAGTCACATACGGATATGTAGCTCGCTCACTGGATCACTGCATCTTCAGATGCCTTCTGAAACTCCAGGGCGGTCAGTCTACCTCTGCTGTGCAAGTATGAATCTCTGCAAGCCTGTTGCTGAGGCCAACACCAAGTAGTGCAAATGCTATTGAGCACAACAATGTACTCCAAGGCGATTCAGTACCTTGAGGGTTTTGTCGGTGTTGAGATCCAGGGCCAGGCGGGAGTCCGGGAAGAAGAAGTGCAGGCGCCCAAAGTTGAGCAGGTCGTTCCTGCACACCTCCTTGGCAAAGGCCTTGATGGCGCCCGGATAGGACACCGGGTCCAGCAGCACCACCTGCACCATCCACTCAACCCTTGCCACTATGTCCTGCCTCTGCTCTTTGAGAGAGCACTGCAGATGTGAAGCAGGAAGCTGAAGATCACAGCGACCAACTAAGACGTGCACATCCTGGCTTCACAGATAGATCCCTCAAGGACTCTCCCCCCATCCTCCCAGGCTGTGAACGCTAGCAAAGGGGCAGCAGTTGCCCCTGCATCCTCTGGACAAAAGGCGTCCAGTAAGCAAGCCTGGAAGCTAGCACAGCATGCGCGCCTCGTCGAAGCAGTCCCCGAAGACGGCCAGGGACTCGTAGCCCAGGAGGGTGACGAGGGAGGCCAGGTGCTCCAGCTTCTGGTGCGCGCTGATGCCGATGCACAGGCTCCGGATCGTGCTCACCCGGTCCTGCACCCCAGCACTTCGCTTGTAAGATCCTGTCTCAGCATCTCTCATAGCGGGTCCCGTCAGAGCAGGAAAGTGCCAGCATGACAGCCCTCAGGACAGCAAGGCCTGTGATTGCTGTGTGATGCCCATGTTCATTGACAAGAGATGTGGGGGCCCTTTGCATAGGACGGCAATCACAGATCTCTTGACCAACGGAAGCATTGCTTGCAACCAGATGGCTCCTCATATCCACTGCACACTCATCTACTCTCACAGCTCCCTCTGCTGGAGGGATATGCTACCTGGGCGCTGAAGAGGTGGTTGAGGAGGGCGGCCATGACGATGGGCGGCTGCTGCTTGGCGATGCGGATGTGCCGGCTCAGCTCCTGCGCCCGGTCCATCCCCCGCGCTGTCCTCTTACTACATGCACCAGGCAAGGCTCACGCTGCAGCCTTCGCAATGGCAACCTCTGTGTCAGAGACTGCAGACAGCTTGTGTGCAGCCTGCATGGCTGGCCTGGTACAACATCATGCTCAGCTGCTGTACACAACGGCAATGCCCTTTGTTTTGCGGGACAAAGGAGCTCCAATATTTGCAGGTCAATCTTGCTCTTGGCAAGAAACAGAGAATCCGCTGATTATTGTCTCCTGGGTTGGCTCTTAGCAAGGAGAGTGTGTACAGACCTCCAGAAGTAGGAGGCGCCAACTGCTGTGAGGGCAGTCAGGGTGCCAAAACAGAGCCTCGGGTGCCGCGCCAGGATAGGCGCCCCCCGCTCCATGTCATGCCACATGTTGACAAAGGGGCTGGAGATGGCGTCTGCCACCTCAGCATTCCGCGATGCCGCCACTGCACCTGCACAGTACGACCTCCATTTGGTCCTGACATGGTAGTCATCTGCCCAAGCCTCCCACACCAATAAACATCCCTCGATGGCTGACGCTGATACTGTCTGTTCAGGGAACGCCATGCAGGGGGGTCACTTCTGCAGAGGAGTTGTTGCTAATGCGTCAAGTCTCAGGTTTTGAGGTCTCTTGCATTGCACGCGTTCAAGGTGCAGCTGCAAAACAGAGGAGGCTCTGCGAGACCAGAGAGTGTATTTGATGTACCTCCCACAACAGAGGCAGCCACTGTCACTCCAACCCCGACCTCCATGGCTGTGTAGTGCGGCCTCAACAGTTCCCTCCGCAGGTACGCCAGGCTGGCAGCATCCGTCTTTGCATACCTGCAACAGGGTCGCACATCCATGAAGCTGCCAGGTCCGAGCAGTACCTCTTGAGTTGATTTCTGTTTCATGTCGTGATCACTTGCCGGCCTGTCTGATGTTATCCAGAAGGGTAAGTCAGTTTCAGAGGACTCACAGGTGTGCAAGCAGCAGGAAATGCTTCATGCTATAATGCTCAGATAAGCATCTGTCCAGCGTGTGATCTAAGGTGAAGTGAGTGAGGTTCAGAGGACTCACAGGTGCGCAAGCAGCAGGAACTGCTTGGATGCGCGAGCGTCAGCCTTGACGGCTTCCAGCATCTCTCTGCCCTCCTGGTTCCTGGGATCTGTCATCTTGTCCACCAGTGCACTCGCAGCATATGCTACGATGCAATCGACCATGTCGGCGCTCGTCCACAGCTCGCCTGCATAAGCACACCGTTCTGGCTGATATGTTGTTGTCTGCTTAGCATTCCCTATGTAGGCAAGCTGTGGACAAGCGCTGATGTGGTAGACTGTAATGTAGCGTACATGGCCGCTACACTGATACACATCATGCCTGCTCTATTGCCGCAATATGGAGTGGCCTGCATAGGCATGCCATGTACGAACGAGGTGGCACCATAAGCCACAATGCACTGCCCCATGTCTGCCCTCGTCCACAGCTCGCTTGGATAGGCAGCTCTGCATCAAAGGTACTGCACCAGCATAGCTTGCATTTCCTAGGCAGGCATTGCCTCAATCAGGTGTGCCTGCCATTTCCAGCAACTACATTGCAGCAGGGAAGGTGAGGTAACACATAAAGAGGTTGAGAGACACACTGAATTGGGACTCCCAGTTCTCGTCTGAGCAGCCGGTGGCTTCCTGGAAGTTGCGCAGGCAGGCTGTCAGGTGCCCCGGCCTGCAGAGGTCCACCATGAAGTGCCCCCGGGACTTTCCAGTCGCCCTGACTCTGTCATTGTACTCGTCGTAGGCGTGCTGCATCTGCGCATAGCACGCACATGGGATGGTCAACCTGAGGCTAAATGTTCTGCCCATTGGATGGTCCATCTGCACATGTTACCAAAGACCAAAGCATGCTGGCTTGATAATGAGACACAAGAAGGACAAGGCAAGAGCTACCTGCAATCTGATGGTTGTCTTGCCACTGCCCCTCCTCCCGAAAATGACATATGTGGTCTGCACCAGCGACATGATCAATGACTGAATTTCCGGGCAAGACACGGAGATACACTGAAGCACAGAGAGCGTTTGCGACAAGTATGACTTCTGCGTCCAGGAGGAAGGTCATACCTCAGAGGGCTGAAATCTGGCCAGGTCCGAGTGTACGTACAGGGACTGCAAGAAAGCAGTAAATCTTACAAGCGTCTCACACTTTCTTTAAGTGATGTGTGAGGGGGAGTAAAAGCAAGATGAGCATGTTGATCCCGTGGGCTGAGGGACACATGGGGATTATACAGTACAGGGTCTGGGCATCAGCAGAGACTTACAGAGCCATCAAGCAGTGTCTTCTCTGCTGTTCTATCTACGAAGGGATTCCGGGCAAGCCCGAACTGCCTCAGCAAGTCTGCTCCAGGCATCAGGACCCAATGGTGGCCCGGTAATTTAAGCACTGATCTCTTCTACTCACATGGCAACAGCAGCTCCATATACTGCAGAGTTAGTGCTGCACCGCATACACACAGTCTCAGACCTTCTGGCGCGTCTTGACAAGATTGCCAGCAAGGATCGCGTAACCATTACTAAGGCAAGCATGCCCAGCGTCTGAATCCAGCTGAGCGTGCCTCCTATAGCAGATACATACGGCGGAGCAACTCTATAATAGACACTTTGATCTCCTAGCCATGCAGCAAGTCCCTTAAACGTAGGCTGCACTGGGTCGCTTCCGGGTGTACCGGACATCCCGGTACAACCTTGGACAGCTGCATGCAGAGACTCGAGGATTTCTGCACGGCAAAGGAAAGGGATGAAACAATAGATGCATGTTCTGATCATCTATCCTGCTTCGACTGCTAGTAGAGCAGATCATGAGTAGGTCCAGACCGTCCAGCTTACCGTCAGACCAGCACTGAGCGTCGTCCCTGGACGGGCTAAATCCCCAAGGTAAGCCTGTCAAACAGCAATCACACACAGACTTCAGTCTAAGCAGGGAGAAGCTTATGCATGTAATGCTGTGTGCTCTCATGACGGGGATGACAGCGGAACATGTATCCGTGTCCCTGATGCTTGGTCGAGCAATCTGGAGACACCAGCAACCACCACTTTGATTTTTCAAGGCATGGTCACAGGACAGCAGGATCCCTGACATGACCGTCAGGAAAGGGACATGTGTCTGGGCTCAGCAGCTGAGCATTGCAGCAGCCCTCGCCATTCAGGGGGGCCTGGCTCTGCAGTTCAGTCCCTTGGAGACATTGACATTCACACAGGTATGTACAGCACCTGGGTACAAGTCTTCATTTCTCTGATCACAGCTATTTCTGCTGTTGCCAAGTCCAATACACCCTCATGTTAAGATGCCCCTGCAGGGATCATATCTGGAAGACCTGCCAGGCACCGGGAAGCTGTCAGCAGGGCAAGGAAACCTGACTATCAGCATGGTGGCCACGCTCATCAAGGTGACTGTTTGCTATCCTGCATCTCGTCACCTGGCATCCTGTCCTTATACCTGTCTGAGGATGGTACTCATGCCAGGCAGCTTGTCAATAGCTTCCTCCTCAAGTGGAGACCAGGATATTGTTGAGCTACGCCACACATGTGTGGCCCACTGAGCGGTGACTGGCAGGTGACTTTACAGCAAATGTAAGCTGCTGCAGGGTGTTGATGCCTTGAGCTGTCTGCCTTGCAGGGTCCTGTCAATACACCTAGAGCCAATTTCTCGTTCTATGCAATGGCCTATAGGGTGAGCTTAGTCACCTAGTAAGGGTGCACATGCACGTGCTTGATGCATGTCCTGGCAATCTCTGCTAGCAGCCCATGCAACCAGAATGGGCAGCAAAAGCTATGGGAAAAGGCTTGTATGAGAGGATTGTGCTTGGCAGGACGAGAGCGATGGTTCAGTGAACATGTTTGGGCCGCTGCTGGCGATGCAAGCGGGCCACAACCACACTGTGCGCCTGCAGAACAAGCTTACTGCCCCAGTCAACGACTTCCTGGTGAGGTCAATCATGCTGTGTGCCTCTGCCCAGCTTCTTGGAGTCTTATGTAGCTGCAGCCTGTAGGAGGCTGACGCAGCAGCTTTGACTTTCCTTCTCTAAACCACATTGGCGACTGTTCTGAAGCGAGAAGTCAGATAATCTTCTCTGAGAGGATTCCTTGAGTGCAGGGCGCCACACATGCAAATGCCTTCAGATACCCCACCCACACAAATCTCCATGCCCATGGTAAGGTTGATAGAGTGCTTCGCGAGCTGCTGTCGGAAATGGACGTAAAACTCACAGGCATAGGAAGTGACAGGGCCTGTGCAGGTGTGTGGATGTATGGAGGTGTGCCAGATATTGGCCAGACGACGGTGTCCTATCAAGGCTATGGAGACAACATTTTCCTAGACGTGAGCCACTGTCATAACTTTCGTCTAGCAAGGTCAGCATCATCAGTAAACATCTGTCTTGATATAGACGGGAGGTTGCGAAGGTTGAACAGATGTAGAGCGCCATACATGCAGTGCACTTCTGTGCTTGTGCAATATATGAGGGGCTGATGCTGCTGCAGGTGACTCCAGAAACGCAGAGTGGAAACTCCCCTTCGGCGAACACATACACCTATGCCATCCCTCAGATGCACCTTCCAGGCATCTTTTGGTGAGAAACTCAGCCAATATGCAGAAATTTCCCTGCCTTACATATTGCACTGAGCTCATCTTCTGCCCATACCATGCGCTGTCCCTCTCCTTGCATGGCATGCATGGGTCATGAGTAGGGCGTATGCAGACTCCCTGTGAAAGGATCTACCATGCCATAGTCTCAAGAAAGCAGAGGTAGATCTAAGCTAAGCTAAGCTGGCACCAGGCTAGGGTCTGGCAATCAGAAGAATTGAGCCCTGGTGATGCAAGCGCTCCGGTATGCTTTGGGGCGTTTCGCTTGAGACCTTTCAATGCTCTCTGCAAGGCGCTGAGCTGCAGGCCTGTGCAGGTACCACCCACACCTTCACGGCTCGACAGCACTGCAAGGCCAGACTGCGTCAGGGCCAATCACTATCCAGTCCAATGTCAGCTACCTGACAGCAGGCAAGGGCTGTGCGCCCCTCACTTCACTGCTTGGGGGCGTGCAGACCAGGATCCTGTACCTGCAAACGCTGTTCTTTGAGGATGCTGATGTGGCGTCTGACCCCTGGTGCGACCCCTGTCCTTCCATGAGCATGATGAAGCTCTGGCAACCCCCTAGAGCTCCTGCACACAGAAGTACTCCAGAATGTGGTAGTTACAGCAGGGGCTACCCATTGCTTGCGTGTTGCTCTGGCAGAGCTGGAAGCCATTGCCTTGATATTTAAGCACGTTCTGTTCCCATGAGGACCAGCAATGACCATGGACTCAAGACCCACATTTCAGGTGCCTTTGTTGCTGCAGGGCCTACTATGACCACCCAGGATATGAACAGATGAGTGACGCCGGCACTGCGCCCTACACTGCCAACGTGGACAACCCGCTCTGCTGCGACTTTGCAAGAACAGGTGACAGACCCATCTCATTGCGCCCTCTATACCCTCTTCGCATCTTGCAGAAGGAAATCAGACACCGGTCCATGCAAGCGCACATGCCATGTGGCAGGCAATTCCATGCCTGTCACGTCAGCTGCCAGGCAAAAGCAATTCCTAGCATCTGCCTTGCCCTGTCTTGGGAGCTGCTGATTGGGACCGTGTGTCGTGAGTGTTTCACAGACGTCATCTGGCCTTGCAGGTTATCCTTTCAACGCCAGCCAGCAAGATGTGGTCTTTGTGAATGGGGGTTTGCAACCAAAGATCAGAATGGCACCTGGGGTGCCACACCTCTGGCGCATAGTGAATGCTGCCTGGAAGGTGAGCCACAGAGCAAAAGGGTTTATGGATACCGCAGCCCAAGTCTCAGGATCATCTTGAGGATTATGAGAATAGCAGACTTGCAACCTGTCCCTAAGCTAGCTTGTGCCTTAGGCACGCCACACACAATCGGCAGATCAAACTAAGGCCTCTCTGAGACGTCAGACTGAAAGTATGGGGCTTGAAGGACTGCCTGTGTGCAGGGCTACATGGACCTTGTGATTATCACTGCTGGCTCAAAAGGAAACATGAGGGCTCCCTGCACGTTCAGCCTGATCGCCAAGGACGGGGTGTACCTGATGCAGATTCCCCGACCAGTTGATGATCTCGTCCTAGCCGCTGGAAACAGGCATGCTACTTCTGCTTAGAAGATCTATCCCGTGACTGCATTGAATAAGCTTGTGAGCATAGCTGAAGCTGGTGTGAAGCACGAGGACAATGGTAGTTTGCTGCAAACCCATGGAATGCAATTGCAGGGGTGTGAGATGCTGGACAAGGGTGATTGCCGATAACAGCTGTTCTGTCTTACACTGCCCTAGATTGATTGCCCATAGATGCTTGCAGGGCAGAGGTTTTGGTGGAGTGTGAGGGTCATGTGGGAGACAGCTTCTACCTGTCCAGCGGCTACCTCAAAAGCTTCGGCACCGGGTAAGTTGTACATGGCCCAGCAATTCCCAGACCATGCACTGATCTCCATACTACACCAGTGTTTCCATGCTGGAGCACGCATGTCTGTGACATTGGCGTGCAGCGCAGATACGACTACAAGAAGGATACCAACCGCTTGTACCAGAAAGTGGTGGCAGAGATACAGTTGGCCTCCCCAGGCAGCCCTGGAGTAAATCAGGTACAGCAGCAATACCTGCATGACTGCATCATACAACGAAACGTCATCAAGCATCGCTGCTGCAACCAACAACAAGCCCCTGCGGCCATCTGTAGGGGTCGCCACAGCATAGGTCAAGCGTTGGCCTCATGCAGGCAGGAGGCAGCAGCCTGAAGGGCATCCCATCTCAGGGCTGCACACCTCTGCGCCCTTCTTACGTCACCGACCTGCGGGGGCACACCCTAAAAGGCAACACGACACTGGCTCCAGCAGACAACAACACCACCAGAAAGGTACTGCAGATCTCAGCTGCTCCGTTCTCGAAGCAAGGCTATGTCTCACCACCTAGCCATGTGCTCCGCATGTATTCAGCGTCTTTGCTGCAAGCCATTCGGCTGGCTGCAACATGTGGCGCTTAGTTGGCCTCAGACCAGTGCTACTCCCTGCGGATCTGAACAAAGGTCGTCCCACACTGCAAGCGTCTGGGTTGCTGAATGTGGTATGGGACCCATGCATCTGTCTGATCACAGGTGTGTCCATGCAGAGCATAATTATGGGCATCGAGAATGGCTACGGCTGCACAGTCAATGGTATGCTGCCTGTGAGCGTTTGGCGCAGTTCCTATGATAGCCCAATGGCTGTGTGAGGGCTTGGATCCCTCCCAACTTGAAACCGGAGTCTTTAGATCAAGCTGATCACGAGACCTGACGGATGGTGGTGCAGGGAGGAATTATTCCAGGCCAACAGATGTGCCTATGCTGCTTCCCTTGGGTACGATCACCTACGCCTGCGCTCTTATAAAGATTTATACAATTATATGTACAACCTTCGCACCTGTGTCCTCACTGCAGCCCTTGCCAGTGCTGACACCCTTCAGTAATCAGGGCATTGCCGTGAGAACTTCCTGGAGTGCAGGTCAACTCCTTGAGATCCACTACGAGTACCAGTCATTGCACCCTGTGCACCTGGTAAACCCCGATTGCCCTGCTCTTCTGTGCCTGCTCCTCTGCAGAGGATGCTTTGCCTGCTGGGAGTCACTTGGAAGACTTGTGGTCCCGCCACATGGTTTCAGAGCTTGCTGACATGCTCACAAGGCTCTGAGAGGCCTCGGCTTGTGCAGCACGAGCACCCGCAGCAGATATTCTCAATCAACCGCACCTTGTGGCGAGCATACACACTCATGCCGAGCTACTTTGCAGAGGGCGACTGGCAGGTGCGCGCCTCCTGTGATGGCTGCCTTATACTCAGCCCTAGCGCAGGCCTGCTCATGCCGTTCAGCAAAATGTGAATGCAGCGGTGTGTAGCCTGGTTTTCTGTTGCATTGTGACCTTCGCGCCTCCCGCAATGGCCTTGTGCAGCTGAGAATCTATGGAAGTGGGTTTACTGAAGGCAGTTGAACATTGACTATGTGTAGTCATTTAGCTTAAGTTGTGATTTTGTTCTGTTGTTTTGCAGAGATGCATGCAGCTTCCTGTGCTGGCTGCAGGACACTTTCATGTTGCCCAATCTACAGACAAAGAGCAATGACCGCATGCTGGTGACTCGCATCCAGCCTGGACCTTTCAGCGGGTACGACTCAGCAACAAGAGGAACAATAGTAGGCAGCAATGGGATCAAGAAGATGCCCGCATGCGCAGTGGAGGCTGGCAGTCAAAATCTCTTCTACCCTTCCCACACGTTTCATGGCACATTCAGGAAACTTTTTGTTGACAGTCACAAATATCTGCGTGCGCAGGTATTCCATGTTCCACTGCCACTTCTTACATCATGAGGACACCGGCTGCGCAGCAGTGGCACAGTGGTGAGCCTCTCTGCTCTGTGCTGCTTTCACTGGATGCTCTGAAAGTCAATGCCATATTTACCATAAGTCTCTCTTCCAATCACAAATGCTCTGGGCAGCATGCAATTACGATCTTCCACAAGCCTGCCCTACACTCACAAGCAGAGTCTTCCTAGATATAGTAGATTGCCAGAGGTCATTGACATGCAGGCCATGTCCTGGAGAAGCACACCCAGGGCCAGCAGGAGTGATACACTATCCTTGCAAAAACTTCAGCTTCCCTGTCCTGGGCGATTTCCCTGGCGAAGCCTACTGATTCTGGGAAGCATAAAAGCACATCCTGCCTAGACCATGTACGCGCAGAGCGCCAAACCAATGCATCATACCCAGTAGCAAGTATTCTTTGCAGCCATTTAGCAACCAGTCAGCATGTCCTCAGAGACATTCGCATATGTTCAACCCACTCGCGGCTTTGGTGTAAAGCCCTCAAGCTTGTGGTCTGAAGGCGCATTGAGCAGCCACTATGGGACCCAGCAAGCAATGTGCCAATCTCGTCACAAAAGCTCAGCATTCAATGTGCAAGCAGACAGACAGATACAAAGGGTCAGACTCTTGCACTACTGGTCCATCTCTTGCCTGGGGCTGCAGAGGAGTTCCAGGTCGTGGGAAGCAAGTTCTTGCGATGGCGCCCTCAGGCGGCAGCTTTCAAAATTGACGGCGTACTGGACGGCCAGCTGGCGCCCAATGTTGCTGATGTGGGGGGTGACTGAGTGCGCAAACGCAAAGCCCAGCCCGCCCGGGGCGCTGGGCTGAGGCGGGCATGTAGGGCTTCTTCTTAGTTCTGTGACCCCAGGAGGCGCATGCTTGTAGGGATTCGGGCCTTCATTGTAGGATGTGTTGCTCTCTTCTGTGTGAGACGCGGTGCTTGGTCCCAAGTCTGCGTCTGAGGGGCCGTCAAGATGTGCATTCATGAGGGCTGCATCACTCATGGCTCGCCTCTTGGCAGGCAACGTCATTGCTGAGTCGCCCCTTGCAAGGGTGAGTGGAATTGGAGATGACCTGCGGCAACAAAAGCTCTGGCTAACATCAATGTAGGACACTGCACACAACCTCCCACACCCCTTTGCATAGCATAATCTGACACAGGTACACATCTGAGAAACCACACAGCTGATGCTGGCACAGCAAATGAACCTCCCAAAGCAAGGTGGAAGGATGCACACGCCAAGCTACACTATGACTTCATGGACTGTGAAATTTGTACTTCAGAGGGTGCTGAGGTGTGTAAGCGCTCACGTGAGGGAGCTTTCACTGCTGTCTGATTCTCGATGTGCGCGGTGGCGCGTAAAGGACCCCTCAGTCTTCGCAGGGGTGGCTGGAACAGCAAAGAAGCTGATGCAAGGCGTCACCAAAGCGCTGAGGGCTCCAGACGACTGTCCTTCCTGCAGGCCAGCACGCGTGGTCTGAGCAGGCAGCTCTGTGTAGCTTTGCAAATGAAAGGCAGCAGTGTCTGAGACTACTGGTGCATGAAATGAACTAAGCTGAGCGGGGAATGCAATCCCCCAACTGCATAAAAATTTTGCAGCAGCAGTGCGTTGTACCTGCTGGGCAGGCGGGGAGCCCGTGGGCTGCCCAGCTGCCCGGCCCTCCCGGCTGCTGGACCGGCTGCCTGACCTGCGGCTAAAAGCTCCTGACCAGCATCCACCGCTGGGAGAGCGCCTCAGGCCAATCTTGGGGCCCTCCCCTGCACAAGAACCCTGAAGATCAACTCATGTGCATGGACAGTTTCGAGCTCACAAGGCGTAGTCTCTAGGACTTCCAGCCGGCTCTCAGAGCAATGGACTATGTCTGAAGCCAGCAGCAACAAGGACATGACCAGGTGACACTGGCAGGCAATCACTTAGGAGAAAGGGAATTTCCCCACCTTCATGTGCTGAATCTTCAGAGCCCCTGATTACGCTGATGGCGTACTCCAGAACCTCCCTCACTCGGCGGTCCTTCTGGTTTAGTAGCAGGTCCCGCTCAAGGCGCTGCAGCTTCAGAAGGTGGGCTTCCACAAGCCTCTGCTTCTCGGCTTCAGATGCCTCTACCAGTGCTTGCATGGTCACAATCCTCGCCTTGAGCTCCTGTCGGGCACAGAAAACACATCTTGCTACAGAGAGGGCCTCGGCCTAGTTTCTTACACCCAGTGCCATCAGCTTTGCAGTGTGAAGGCACAGAGGCGTACTGCTGCCAGTTCTTGACAGCAGGCGCAAGTGTCTGACTCTGCATCATGTGAAGGAGCATCTGTGTGTCCATCAGGCTCACAGGAAGACATTTATGGCACATGCCATGCAGTTGTGTGAGGAGCAAAGGCAAGGTCTACCTGGACGGTCTGTGCCTTGTCAGAGCACTGCAGGCTCAGCTTCTCTGTGAGGCCTTCCAGCTCCACAACAGCCGCTGCCTGCGCTGCGACCCGCTCTTGCAGGCCTGACTTGGCCACGTCAAGGCACCAGCGGTCCACCCTCTCCCTCTGCAGGTCACCCTCTAGAGCGCTGCACACATGCAAAAGCTCTCTCAGAATTGCCTGCAGACCTCCAGACACTGTGTTTTGAAGAAGATGGTCTCGCTCTGTGCCTTGGCGCTCGAGCACTTTGAATGCCTGCAAAGTAGTCAGCCAGCTGGGCAGCCTTTGGGCAGACAATGACTGCGGAATAGATATGCTTGACCTGCAATCACTCACATTTCAGGGGAGACACATTCCCACACAAGCAGGGTGTACAAGAGCTGCACTCTTTGTAACATCAGATAGCATGCTGCTGCACCTTTTGGTGCGCTGTAGCTGTTGCAGCTGCTCCTGCATGTCTGCAGCTATACACTCCGCCTCTCCTGCTTCGGCTATCAGGCGCCCCACAAGTGCTTCCTGCTGCCTCTTTAGGCCTTCCTGGTCGGGCAGAGGGGCTGCCACTGCTGCCCGCTGCATGCTTTGGCTATCCTGCGTGTAAAGCGTCCATATTGAACATCCATGCATGCTGGCACCTTCAGGGATGTGTCAAAGATCTTGTCATGACCTCAGAGGGAATGCATGGTATGCAGGATACTGCACGCAAGCGTCTAGACTTTCGGTTAGTCCATAAGGTCAGCACAGCTACCACATCAGCTCTACAAGGAGAAGTGACTCGCCTGTAGAGGGACTGTGCAGTTTCGAGGAGTGCAGAAGCCGAGGCTGATCCTCTCAGCCCTCTCACGAGGAGTCTCTGCTTTTGCTGAAGCCTTGTCTGTGGCGCAGCCAGAGCTTCCCCTGCACATGCAGCACGCTCCGGTCAGAATGGAGGCCTAAGAGGCGCCCGTTGCTGGAGCAGCTAAGACGTCTTGCCAGGCTGGACTGTCACTGTAGCGTTGTGGCCTTCTGCCACCCAGATTTAATATGGTAAGCACTAAAGGTTGGTGAGAGTACCTCTTTGCGCTGTTGAAGCGATGGCGCAGCCGAAACAGGCGCCTTCTGGCATTCGCTGCAGGGTGCGCTGGGGTAGCGCTCCCTGCCTCATCTGAGAGCTGCTGTGCTGCTGCTGGCTGACGCTCTACACAGGCTGCTTGCTCTTCATCGGCTGAGGCACTGACCATCAGCGACGCCCATGTATCCACATGCGCTGGCTTCGCCCCACTGTAAAGGGGGCATATTGCTGCATGCTGCTCGGTGCTGCTTTGAGACTTTTCAGCATTGCTGGGAGGTGCTTCAATGCTGCTGAGTGCTTCAGGTGCGTTATCAATCGGAGCGCATGCCTCTGAGTCTCTGCTGCAGTCTCCACAGAAGAGCCTGACCTTCAAGCCCTTGGTCAGCATATTGTGCTCAGAATCCGTGAAGCTTGGCTGGGTGGCAGTAATGTCGTCGGCCATACGCTAGTAATCTCGCTGTTCCATGGCCCTATAGCCCAACCTCATGCTCGTTCTGCAGCAGTGTGTGACACTGCTGGATATGAGGCAAATGCAGGCTATCGCTCTACGCCTGCGCATTAGGAATTTATAGGCATTCAGCATACAGATAATCTGGCTATATCAATATTCGGATCATACAGGTTGATACTGAAGCCGTGTAGCTCATCGAAAATGTGTGACAGCTCCTTCGGCGGATGGTAAGTTCGTAACGGTCAGAACACACAGGACTCCCATGAGCAGGCGATGCACCTTGCTTTGTACTACTAAGAAACGTCTCATTCCACGTACGCATGGCATGCCTGTGCCACTGGCCCGCTGTCTGAGCCGTGCTTGAACGGCTCTATGACTGTATCGTAACCGGTCAACTGCGTTGCGATGAAGGCAATACGCACTTTCAGGCTCTCGAAACACTCAAAACAACTGCTAGGAATGCTAAGGGGCAGTGTCGAAAGAGGCAAGGCTGGGGAATAGGAATCAGGCTCCAGTGGCCTGAATCACGAAGTGCCGATCGAGTTTCGCCAGACTGAGCGATTCGCCCAGTCGCCGGAATCGCCAAGCGTTTGCATCTGCAGTCCTCTTGCATTTCAGGCCACTGCGGTCCGAAAGCATTGTTCTCGCATGCATAGAAAGACGACAGCATTTTGCTGCACGCTATACGTCCCGAGTGAGCCTTTTAATCGCACGAGAATGTTGGGTCCTTTTTGCTGAGCAGACCTGGAACAGCTGGGGCGGTCATGAATGCAGAAGTAGCGTATGGCTATCGGGAAAGAAAGGCCCATGCTGATGCGATGGGTGAGGTGGCTCACAGATTGCACTGCCTGCAGCACCTCAAGCTGAAGACAGTCATCAAGGTCAGCATTCAATGGCACATCTAGCCATCATGTCGATGTTGGCATGCTCACAGGCATTTTCGCTTACTGTGCGTGATTCTCTCAGTTGACAATTGAAGTGCTCCTCTCACATCTCCGTTGCGGCGGACAGACCTACCCCTTGTTATGCTGTCTCATGCATGCTCCTCGTTGGCTGATGAGCGAGCGATCCTATCTGCTGCAGACCATAAGGATAAATTTCCTTCATCCAAGCGCGTACATGCGACTTTAAGTAATGCCTTTCTCCATGGTATGCTTGCAGGAGAGTCATGGCATGCCAGTACGGCAGCTGTTATTCAACACTGAGGACTCCTCTTGTGCAAATCTGTTTGCCACAGTGGGGGGCGAGCAAGCCACTGTGTATGACGACATGCACTTGGGAGACTACATCGCTGTAGTGCTCAACTTTGTCAACAAGCGCACAGCACATGCAGCGGGCGGGGTGTGTCTCCTGCTATCACACATCTCTCATTCAGCATTGTCAACTTTAGACACTTAAAGGGTGTGAAGATCTCGTGGTCAGCTCCTGCGTGCAAAGTCTTCAGATGCGCTGCACGAAGATGCCAGGGGTAACTTATACGGCTGATTTGCTCTGCAGGGTCTGCAGGCAATGGCATGGCTGAGTGCAGAGGAGCTGACATGTCACCCCAATGGAGACTCATTCCTGGTGAAAAACAGCAACCCTGCACATGCTTTTTGCACTGGCGTGCATGTTGCATCATGTCTGCAAGGAGTACCGACTGATCACAGGTCTGACGCAACCATCATGAGATTTCGTAACTGTGGAGATGCTTCTGCAGGCTGTGGCCGGCTCTGCGGGAGAGATTGCCATCATTAGCTTGGTAGAGGCCAGAGTGGTCTCCCTACTGAAAGGTGACCATCACTGCAGCACGATAGAGCAGAACTGCCAGATCTCATCATCTTCTATATGAGGAAAGCCAGCGGCTGGCCTCCTTAAGGTAGCCAGAGGGTCCCACTGTGAGAACCTTATACATTGCCACCCGTCTTGGTACCAGTAAAGGGGTGAAAATGTCTCGCAGGGCATCCTGGGGCTGTGGTGAGCCTGGCAGCTGTGCCGGGCAGGCCGGGCATGCTGGCCTCTTTGGGCAGGGACGGCACCGTGCGCTTCTGGGACATCATCTCGCAGCAGCGCCTGGCTACCGTACCAGCAGAAGCCACAGCTATGGTCCGAGCCTGCCCTATAATCTGCTCCTGCAGGGCACAAAGGCTGGGATCACTTGGATACTATGTGCCAAAAAGCCCTTGTCTACGACTTGACAGTGTGAAGGAACCTGCGACCAAGAGCACAGCATGTGCAGGCAGTGAGTCCTGATGGGGGCGTGCTTGCGACTGGAGGCAGAAAGGGCTGCTTGCACCTGTGGCAGCTCCAGGACAACCCCGATGCAGACCCAGCTAGGAGCCACTCGCGAGCAACCGTCATGGTAGAGGATGCTGAGGTGCGCGTCCCTCTCGAGTTTGCACACATGAGCAGAACGCAGGGTTTTCAGTGGCCTCTTGTTAGTATTACACTTTCTGACAAGTTGGCAAGAATGAGGGCCATATACCAGCACCCACACTGCCACAGTATAATGCTTTCCGAGTCCATCCTACAGTCAGGCTGCATGCATGGTCTGCAGCGCCTTACAATGCTGCCCATGAATATGAAAAGGCCTCTCAGAGTCCGCATGCGGGGGCAAGACAGCTGACTATGGTTAGATGCAATATCGAAGGGCAGATGTGGCTGCGCAGGAGCTGGCGTCGGAGAGTGGGGCGCAGCACTGGGAGGCCATCGACTGCATGCGCTTCCTGGCGGGCGGCCGCCTCGCCACCAAGTCCCTGGACGGCCGCATGCTTGTCTGGGACACCTCCAAGCGCCTCCAGCTGGCGTCCTGGAAGGTGCCCTCACTCCCCCAGCAACCGCCTTGACAAGCACTCCCTCAGGACGCCATTGTCCATGTTGGAACAGGATCCTGATCTGCCAAGCAACTGGCTGTCACGGCTGCAAGCCGTTCTGCAGAGCTTCCGGCAGTCAATGCAGCTTGGCGGATGCGTGCGCCATATCAGTATCAGCCCTGCTCCTCTCATTGCATGCTTCAATAGGGGCAGGCAGTGCGGGCAGACTTTACTGCTGCTGAAGGGGCAGCAGGGAGACGTGCCGCGGCATGCAATCTGTCCATTTTTGCATGTCGTGATCACAGATCTATTGATCTGGTCATGACGCATGCACAGGTGCCAGGATGCAGCGCGCGCGCAGGCTTGGCAGAGGCCTGCGGTTTCTCAGCCACCAGCAGCGGGGAGTACATCTGCGCCGGCAATAGCCAGGGCGACGTCAGGGTGTATGACACACACGCGGGCAAGCAAGTCGCCCTGGTCTCCCCCATCAAGGTGTGCTGTTTCCCCTGGCAGATCCTCATGTGGTCTCCTCAGAGCTCTAAAAGTAGTATGTGCCTGCTTGTGCTGTGTGCGGTGGATCATACATGAGCACCTTAGTGTGCTGCGGAGTCTGCAGATCTGGCTGGTGCAATCCCTCTAGGAGTATGCTTGTTTATCTGGCAACATGGAGCAGTTGAAAGGTCAAGTTGCCTCCGCAGGTGACGGGACCTGTGCTGGCCTGCGCTCTCTCAGATGACTGCCGACACCTGCTGGCAGCCATAGGGAATGGCTATGTGTTCAGATATGAGTACCGCAGGCCCAAAGCATCCGCCGTCACTGCCACGAGGGCAGACTCTGCTGCAGAGGGCAGGAGTGATGCAATGAGCGAAGGCAGTGAAGACGAGTGAGTGTGATGAGTATGTTGAGAGAGTGTCAATGACGGGCTTCGACATTTGCACACCTGTTGAGGTTGCAGCTCGCTGAGCAAGACCACCATGCCAGGGAACAATCCCTGGGTCAACAAAGGTGCTGCAAAGTGTGCATTGCTGATACTGTACACCAGACACATTGTCTTATTCAGGTAATGATAATGTACCTGTGATGCTTGCAAGATCTGTAATGACTGTCAATGGCAGTGCAAGCCTTCAAAGCTTAGGAGCTTTGACCTTGAAAGTTGTTGTTGGGCTGTCAGAAAGCTCGTGCTTGCCCAATTCAACATCGCCGTGGCCCAAGCTACTGTTGGGGCTTGGCTTCGAAGGGGTGCTGATGTTCTGTGCTGCTGCATCACGCTTGCGTGCGTCTGCTAGCTGGCCAAAGCCAAACACTGCTGCGGCAATCTCCCTGGCTTCATACAGCGGGAGAAAGATGGCAACAGCACCTGCAGAGGAAATTCAGATCTCAGGCTCGTGCTATATGTGCCTCTCTGAGGTAATGACTCCGTGCATACTCGTTGCATGCATGGCAGATTGTCAAGATTGATGTGAGGGTGAGGGTGAAGTGTACCTGCCACCAAGCCCCAGATCTGCATATGCACACGTCACATCAAGCACATTGCATGTCTATAGGTAGCTGAAAGAGCTCTCTAACACTGTCTGCGTCCAGAGGTGCCCGCACGCACAATATCTAATGTGCTCTCTCATTCAGGCAGACGTTTGTTGCAGTTGGTGCCAAGCACCGCCCATTGAGTGCTGTCTGGCTTCTGATGGAGGATGCTCACCATGCTTAGGATGACCCAAAAAGTGAAGTAGCCCTGAGTGAAGATGCCTGCGGGCAATGCCAGCAGCGGCCAGAGCACAAAGATCACAATGGAGAGGGTTATAGCCCAGATCCAGGTCATCTTGTAGGCGTAGGCCATCTGCCCGGGGTTCTCCTTCTCGTCATCAATTACCTGCATGGCCAACCATGATCCTGCCCATAGTGTATGTAGATGGAGCGTGCATGGGGCGTGTCACATGCGAGAATCCAATACAATTGGTCATGTGGTGACAGATGTATCCCTTGCTCCTCTCCTGAAGGCCAGCACCGCACTTCAAAGGCGGCAGAGGACGCAGTCTGAGGCAGCGCGTCTGTGCTTACCTTCGCATCGTCAAGCACTTCGATGTTAGCCCTCAGATCTTGCCGCAGCATCTCCCAGGAGGCCTCTCTGTCAGGCGCAACCAATGTCCACACTATGCAGATGGTTGCGCTCACAATGATGGCTGCCTACACAGCCACATGTGCCTGGGTCAATGGTAAAGGGCGCAGGTGGATTCAAGAATCTGATGCCTGACTTGTTTGCAGCTTGGTTGGCAAGCTAGGTTTTTGGGGCTCTCCTGGGCCTGCTGCAGGAGTGCAGAGAGGAGAGGCAGCAGGCAGCTTTACTAGGCGCCCGCTTCATCCCGCTCAAACCTATGCAGCCCATGGATTGCAATCACACACCAATATCATATGCAGAAACACAGTCAACAGCTCAAGGTGCCCCAGAGCGTTCAGAGCGTGGAAGCTTGAGAGAGCTTTTACCAAGTTGCCAGCCAGGCTTGGCCCGGAGGCAGCGGTGGTGGTGATGGTCAGCTTGCCATAGATCTGCTGGGTCGCAACCAGCCAGCTGATGATGGCCCAGGCTTGACCTCCCAGTGCGGCTGTGATGGCTGCCCCCTGCATACAATGATGCTTGTCAATGCTATAACCACTCCTTACTCCTGCAGGTGACTTCAGCTGCCCAGAGCGCTATGCTGCACGGATGCCGGCATGATGCCTGATGGGCTGCCTCAAGGGGTCATGGTTTCGCCACCAGCAGGGATCGTTGGACAGAAGAGGAAGTTGCTCTATACCCGCTTCAAGACAGGGTTCTCTGACAGCTTGAACTTGCCTGTCTAGTGCGAGGATAGAGTTGAGGCGCGCCTTTGGGACGGCGTTCCAGGTGAGCAGGAAGGAGATGGGAGGGAACACTGAAGCCACCAGAAGTCCAATCACGAAGAACAGCCAGTTGATGTCTATCCCAATCTTGATCAGGATGATTGACCAGACGCCAGCAAACAGGGCAAAGATGAGCACGGACAGCCGAGACACAATCAGCATCTGCAAACAACACCACCTGTAAGTCCTCTGTGCTGAGCAAGGCTTGCTCATCCCATGAGAATTGAGTTGCTTGGACGGATTCTGTGAAAGAGAGTGGCACTGCAGAAATTTGTAGCCTACCTCCCGTCCAGCCGCCTTGGGCCTGATGTAGGTCTTGTAGATGTCATAGCTGCACAAGGCATTCCAGGCTGTGTATACGATAGATTGACATCCCAGCTATTGCCTGTGTTGACGTGCATATTCCAAAACAGGTGAGGAAGCAGACAAGGGGCATGTGCCTTCAGAACATGATGACCAACTCCACACATATGTCACAATTAATGGGAAGTTCTAGGATCACTGGCAAGGATGCCAGACCTGAAGAGGGATGATACTGCCATAAACTCCGCAGAGCCTGAGCTGGTAACTGCAAGACAGACAAACAGTCAGCAGCACTCTGTTTTGCCTGAACATCACCAGATGATCAGGATTATTAAGTGCTGTCTTGCTTGACTGAGGGCATCAGCATGCACTTCAAGGAATGGCAGTGCATCCTACTGAGGGCAAAGCATACCGGCCATACCATGAAGGTGATGAGGAGCTGCTTGAACAGACCCTGTCTTGAATTATGGCGCCATTGCAAATTTGAAGGGGCAGTGTGGCCTGCAAAAGGGCGGGCGCACCGGCCATGAAGACCATGATGGTGATGAGGATGACTCCGCCCTTCCCAAACAGGTGGTACGCCACCGCAGGCGGCACGAGCCCCGAGGCCACTTCCTTGGCAGACAGCGGGAGGTCCAGTGCCAGGCCAGTCAGGCCGAGCGTCGTTGCCAGGGTGAATGGCACCGCAAACCACATCAGCCCGCCCAGAATGTAGCCCCTGCGTGCAGCACATCAGGCACCTAAATGAAGTGGAGCAAGGCCACTGCTTCAAGGCAGAGGTATAGGCCGTGTGTCTTTCCGTTAACCCAGCATATGCAATGACAATTCACCAGGCACTAGAACGGCAGTGCCCTGGTCGAATTCTGGGAAATCCTTGGGCATGGAAAATATTCCCATTACCTCAGCAATGTCACATGGTCATACGATAATGTGCTGGAGGTGTCACAGACAGACATGCACAGATTTGCAAGAGCCAAATTGGCGCAGCGCATACTTGAAGGCTGCAGACGGCCGCGCAGCGATGGCAGATTGCCAAAAGCCTTGGTCGGCCCATATCCATCCGAAGCAGCTGCACAGGCAACCCAACTTCTGAATCCACTGAGCAGCCAATGTGGGGCATAAAGGTCTCAGGTGCATGTCATGAAAGAATCCATGTGCAGCCAGCTCCCGTGTTTAGCCAGGCAGGGTTTTGGCAGGGAACTGAATTCAAGACAGGTCACGTAAAATCACCTGGCAAAGAAGATGAAGCCAAACTCAAGGCCGTCTGCGCTGTATAGCGTTAAGATGCTTCCATCCTTGTTGCTGGGCACCGGCACCGCCTGCAGGCAGACAGCTGTCAGCAAGCTTTGCGTATGCTCTGCTGCACTCATAGCTCAGCCATACATGCAATTCAGCAGACAGCGCGCATCATCAAGACCCTCACAAGCAAGGGATGCAGCTCAAACACATCATCGACGCTGGTGTCTACATCCCTGCATGCAGCTGACTATGACAGTCAGAATGCTGGCAGGAGTGATCGGAAACTCACAGCAGAGCGGGCCTTGAGGTTGTCGTACACTTCGCCGATGCTGCTGATGGGGTGGCCATCGCTGCCGCTGTACACGTAGATGGAGAAGAGCACTACAGCCACATAGATAATGGCGCTGTGCAGGTAGCTGGATGTGAATACCGCCTGCACATGTATCACGTCTGCTGACATGATCATGCCTTGGTCAGGAGCCGCGTAGATACAGCATGATACGCAGGCATGCTGGTGTACTGACACAAGCAACGGCTGTTGTTGATCC
Organism: Coccomyxa sp. LA000219; assembly: GCA_000812005.1. Classification (NCBI taxonomy): domain Eukaryota; kingdom Viridiplantae; phylum Chlorophyta; class Trebouxiophyceae; family Coccomyxaceae; genus Coccomyxa; species Coccomyxa sp. LA000219. Next base: position 1,539,064 of record KN714652.1, on the reverse strand, counting down.
TTCGGCAATGCATGGAGCTCATAGAGCAGGTCTGACACGGGACGGAGGTGTGCGGCATGTGTGGATAGCTTGCGAGCAGAGTATGTGATAGCATGGCAAGGACATGCCTTGATGCCGCCTGCCACGCAGTAGACAAGGACGCTGATGGGGATGAGCATGGAGGATGCCTCCTCTGAGACCCCTGCACATGCTGATGAAGCCTCTCACAGCACGACATACCCGGGACACTGGACAAGACCTCACCCGTACCTGTCCCAATCAGTCTCGCATCTCTCACTCAGCCTCAACGCCCTGTACTGCGTTACCAAGTATGAGGAAAGAGACAATAGGTGGTAGTGAGAGGCAGAGCTAGAAGGCCACCTGTCAGCGCATGAATGACTGCGCCCGAGCCAATGATGAGCGAGCTGGTGATGAAGAGATTGTTGATGAAGAAGAGGTACAGAAAAATCTGCATGGCAACAGTCATGGCCTCTCGCACCTTGTCATGCTTGCCTGCTGCAAAATCGTGTAGAAGCTGGGCTTCTACCGCTTGGCTTCCAGATGTGCCATGTCACTGTCCATGCACCCTTGACACTTGCACAATAGTGCTTGCTCAAGCTCTGGCACAAGGGGCACTGCTGGTTGGGCAGAGATGTGCTTACTAAGTGGGCAGCTCTTCCCCAACGCAGGCGGACAACTTCCAGGATGGTGTGGCAATTGGGTGCTTTGCGCTTGATCTGCATGCGCATGACAACCTTTTCTTGGGATGCAATGACAGGCGTGCAGTAAGGGTGAACGAATGCGTAGGACCATCTGCTGTGATGCAGCTTCATGTGCCACAGGCAGTGCTGTATCTGTTGTGTTAGCAATCACAGGTCAACCCACGCAAATACAGAGAAGCTGCAGGACAGGCGCACATGGCCAACCTACCTGGATTGCCATTATGCCAAACAGCATGATCTGCAGAACCGCTCCAGCTGAGTACCTGAGCAAAGAAAGCCTCATGACCTCAGCATCACGTGCTGAGAACTCACATGAAGGTAAGCAGCAACCACGAACTGTGGGCCCTGAAGGCAGGACAGTACAGCAGCTGAGGGTCAACCAAATAGTGCTTGTACATCGCCTGGTGCTGGAGGGAATGAGTGCTGCCTACCAGAAGGGACCAGAGACGCCATAGTTCCATGCCACAGTGGAGCTCTGCAGCAGAGTGATGCTCCAGGTCCAGTGAGAGACCACATCAACTGCACATGCACCCCCAGGTGATATAGATCACAGGTCAAAACAGCTGCCAATGTGCGTTGCAAAGCTGAAGGTCCAGCATGTCTCACTGCATCCCCAGATCATTTGCTAACGCTAAGCCTTGCATCTCACTTGCAAGTGTGCAATTGTCAAGGCGGCTTCTGGGGATGCATGAACAAGAGGCGGTCGACAATAAGGGCACTGAGCTGGCCTCAAAGGCAAGCAAGAGACGGCGCACCGGCAATGAGTCCTGTCTTGATGTTGCGGCTGGCAGTCTGAAAATGCTCGCTGCTGTCCTTGTGGCCCGCAAAGGTCACATCAAAGTAGGCAAGCCCCGAGCAGATCAGGGCGAAGATTGCACCAAAGCCCACAAGAATGCCATATCCGACTCCCTGTGAGAATCAGCAGCAACCTCAAATCTGCGTCTTTCAGGAAGCGAGATCTGCATGAATCAGCCAGCATCCTATGGCTCTCTGATGATAGACACATCCTCACTGAAGATGCAGAGGCAAGTATTTCACCCAGATGCATGCTGCAGCTTGCATCCATGAGTGAAGAGTGGTGGCAAGAGCTGCACTGAAAGCCTATGTTCTGGTCGGGTGGGATCCCTACCTGACTCAAAATGGTCTCTGTGCTGCTGAAGAAGGACGTGTTTCCGTCATACTGGTGGAGTCCTGCACGAGCAGTGCATGGGGCTCGTCTCTCCATTGTGGGTAGAGGGGGCCTTTCATAGCCCAATATTATCTTAGAGCAGGATTCATGTGATGCCAGCCGCGCTTTATGCATCATTCCGACGGGCATCACAGTGGAAGCGAGTGCCGGCCATCACCAAATAGGTTTTGACTGTCAACCGGCATCGTTCACCCTGTCAGTTGCCTGAGCTTCCGCTGACCAGTTATTCCATATCTGGACAATATCACCTCTCCTGATGCGATTACCTGCCGCCGATCAGAACTTGTCGGGCAGCGGTGAAGTCCGTCGCTGCATCGGCGACGTGCAGTGTCTTGGAGCCAACACAGTCACTACTGCCATACAATGAGCATCTCTATACGTGCTGCGTGTGCTTGCACCTCTCATAAGCTGCCCATGGACACCATCGACCAGCGAAAACATCGGCACGAGGCGGCGCGTGCCTGCAAACCTCGGCACGAGCTCTCGTGATGCATTACAACTGTGTCCCTTCGGCATCTCACGCTCTCGACGCGCACTACTCATTCACTTTTGCTTCGAGATCTTCCCTATCTGGGGGCGTCTAAGGCATTGACTCCCTTTGGAGAGGCATCGACACTTGATTGGCAAGGACGCTCGCATCGTGACGCGACCAAGAAGCCACAAGTCTGCGCCGTACCTGCCAATACCTTCTGTGTAGCAGCATTATGGTGCGCAAGGTACTGACAATTGACATCTCTGACTTCGAGGCCAGGAAGGACGAGATCGCATCGCAACTGGTCTCCGCTGCAAGGGACGTCGGCTTCTTCTACATAGCAGGTAGGGACTTATAGCAGTGTGTCCTGCAGCAGGTGGCCATCAATCTCCTTACGAGGGCAATTCTCGCGCATAAGGGTATGCAGCACGGACGAGATCATCGCGGCGTAGGTCGCACTTGGGACCAGCCACTTATTACAAATGGGGAGTGGGCACCTTGTGACGTGCATTTCCACCTGAGAACACTTATATTGCGTGCCATCACGACGCTTGCACCCAGCGTGCGGGCACTGGGCAAACTTTTCATTGCTGCTGCACAGGGCATGGCATCGCACAGGAGGACTTCGACAGGGTGTTGGCCGTAGGACAGAAGTTCTTGGCGCTCCCAGAGGCCGACAAGACACAGTGGCCCTTCAATCCCGACACCTACCTTGGCCACAGGGGATCCAAAGAGCTGGAGACAGTCACAGGTGTGGCTCACGCTCTGTGAGGCTTCAGATCTCAACACAACAATGCAAGCGGTGAATGTCAAGCGGCGCTGGCTTTCATATTGACGTTAGCAAGGTCAGCTGGCTGCAGGCAATCGGCTGTGGGAGTGGTATTCAGTGGGGCGCTATGGCACTACCGGTTATGATGTCAAGGCACAGAAGTTTCTGGGCGAGGAATGGCCTGAGGTAGGTCAACCCCATGGTGCTTCCCGTACACGTAATGACCCGCAGACCTGATGAAAGAATCTGATGGCCACCTGCAGTGTCTGTGCCTCTGTGCTGGCTTCCTGAGCTGCTGCAGCTGCGGCATTCTGGGCCTGCCACACACCTACACATGCCTTGCATTAGCCTGAGTGCGGGTAGCGCAGATGCTGAATCTGCTATCAAGGACAGGCCGCCTTCACTTCACATGCACACACTCAGCAGAGCGTGCTTGATCCGTATGGTGTGACTCAGGAGCAGCAGATGACCCTCTAGCACATTTACTGGCAATTAGCTGGGACATCTCCCTAGGGCAACCTTGAAGGGTGCGCTGCAGGTCCTGGGAGATGAGTGGCGCAGGACAGCCCTCGACTACCAGGCCAAGGTGCACCGGGTGGCCATCATCATCCTGAAGGCCATCTTTATAGGGCTGGGCCGGGACGAGAATATCATTGATGAGGTGCAGACTACCCATTCAACAGTCTTCACTCGAACGTGGCCCTGCAGATTGCAGTTGTAGACTCAAGAGATCTCGATTTGTCTGCGGCATCTCACCTGGACAGGCATGGCTGGTGGTCTCATACTGTGATGTCAGGAGATGCATGCAGAACTGCAGAGGTTTGCGGGCTGCTGTCTTGAGGCGGCGCTTTCTGACATGCAGGCCTTTGACATCACCTCAGAGGAGAACCCCAGCTTTGTGGGTGAGGCCTTCACTTTGCCCTTAACGTGCAAGTGACGAGCAACACCTTCATGCATGCATGCCAGAGCAGGGCTTGCGCCTGATGCATGGGCTGCATCTCAGGCAACACTGCAGGAACAAGCTTTCCTCGCCATGTGAGGTCTCCGCGTGCACCTGTTCGCTCAGTCTTGGTATCTGGTCCTGTGCCGGGATATGTAAGGCGCTGTAATTGATTGCGCAGCCTGGAACTACTACCCTCCCATCACGCCCGAGCAGAAGGCAGAGGCCAGCGAGGGCCAGCTGCCTCCGCGACTGCATGCTCATGCTGACATGGACGTCCTCACTCTTCTGTATCAGCGTGAGGGTAAGGCACCCTCTCGGCATCACTAGGGCGCTAACTGCAGCAGTAGACGAAGGACTGCGGTCTTCCTGCAGAGGCTGTCTCAGGTTCCAATGCTTCATCTCTTACCTTCAGTAATGTGTCGCCATCTTGAAGCACAGATCAGATTCGGAGACAGAGGCAGATGGGATGCACCTGCTAAGACCTAGATAGCACACCTGCAATGCTTCAGTGAGGTGGGTCTCAGAGTACCATCTTGTTGCGCACAGGTGACATTGGCCTGGAGATTGCTCCCGGCAATGAGGTGGAGGACCTCTCGCTGATCGAGGATGTGGGCAACATCTGGAACCATGTTCCCATTGCCCGCGAGTGGACTCCCCTAGACCCCAAGTGAGCCTCATGCACCTTTCTGCCTGCCATGCCCTGCCCTACAGTGACCCCTGCACCGAGGACTAAAGTGCATTCTGGGACGTTTACCCTTTAGAGCGCATCACTGACTATGAAAGATCTGGATGTGGTCTTCTCTGCTTGATTGTTAATGGTACGATGCCCAGGCAAGGTTTGCTGACGGTGAACATTGGGGATGGGCTCACCCGCTGGACTGACGGCCTTCTGAAGAGCACCTACCACCGCGTCCGTGCGCCCACAAGCCAGGACCCGCAGGCATGGCCCACGCCCCGCTTGATATACCCCACCCTCTTGCTGCTGTGATGACCTGCACTGCATGCCAGGACTGGTCACACACTCTCATTCCGAGATGGAATGCAGCTCACTTTTCCTCAACAGTTGTGTGTAACGGGTAGCTATGGTGCCTCAAAGACCACCATCGTGGCAGGCTTGCCAGACTCTGGATGACGCCTGGCCTTGCACGCTTGCAGGGAGCTCGTTTTAGCATCCCCTACTTTGTCAACCCCAAGCTGAGCTATGTCATCGAAGGCCCGGAGAAGCACTTCTCTCCAGTCACAGGCTTTGACCTGCTCTCCAAGACCGGCAATGCTTATGCTGCCCGCAAGAATGGTGCAGCCCACATTCCCAGCTATCCGTCCAAACGATATGTTGCATATTCTCTGTGCAGGCTGCATCTCTGCACAAGTGTTGTCGCGCACGTTACTGGCTAGTCATGCTCCGCAAGCTGTCATGGCTTGACGAGGCTGTGACACTGGCACAATTCCGCAAGTATGCATGGGCATTTATATAGGATCTCAGCTCTGGGGTGATCTGTCCCTCAAATGAGCTCATGGGTGGTGACAGAGGACCCTGCTGCTGCAGATCCAGAGAAGGCATGGCAGAAGCTGGCATATGGAATTGGTACTGAGGGCGCGCAAGCAGGTGCTCAGGCGCTTGCCGTTGAGGGTTGACAATGCCGTTGACGATTGTGTCTGACTTTGAGAGCATGTGAGAGCACCTCGAAAGTTGTGCACACCTACATCATGATGTCTACAGGAGGCGTACAAGCAGGTATCCTTTCCATGATAACGCCGGCTTAAACTAGCTTGGCAGCAATTGCAAGATTTGCTGTCAGCACAGGCAATCCCTGTCATCTTTCCGGCAGTTGAAGGCTCTTCTTACACATGAATGCTACAGAGCACATGTCGAATGCTGGCAGTGATCACAGAGTCCAAGATTATTCTAGCAGTATATTGATACCCATCATTGGCATTTGTCAAAAACTCTGCTGTATAGAGGCCTCAGCTATCTCGCAGACACAGAGCTCAGAGCACATAGCCCAATCAGTAAGTAAAGTACACAATATAGCCTCCAGTCTTGAGTTGGCACATCTACATCTCTTGCCAGAGGTCAAAATGGAAGTGTGACGGATGACACGTGTACCCTTCCTACTACTGCAAAGCTCACCACACAAGTACATATCCAAGGCATGCCCTGTACAGTGGAGTGGCTGTTTCTTACATATGTACAATCCGCTGTCAACGCTTATGCAGCACTGACATATATCAGACCTCGGCAGGTGTATTGGTACATGGCACTCTGCCAGATACATCAGGCACTTCAGCCCAGCAGCCTGCTGAGGAACCTTTCTAGGCTGCTTTCATCCCCAGGGTCCCTCAGGAACCACTCCAGGATAGGCACCTTGGTCAGGGCATTGTGGACGTGCTCTGAGGCAGTCCTGACCTCCCGGTTGTCCTGCAAAGCATCTCGTCAGTAAACAGGGCCACTAGACACAATGAGGCTGGCTGAGGGTCATCACAGCCTGCCCACCCCAGCGCAGGGGATACGCAACACAGGACACACCTGCAGCTCTTGCATTGGTTCTCTCAATGTCCAATTGAGTGTTGCGTGCTTTGCATGTATGTGCTCTTTCCGGGTATCGCAGGTGAGGGCTCACCAGGACTGATGCAGCCTGAGTCAGGGCTGCGTCTGTCTTGGGCTTCAGCTTGCGGTACAGAGGCCGGATGAACTCAATGTACAAGCGCCAAGCCCCCTGGTACCTCTTGGATTGCAGCCACAGCAGCAGGAGCAGCTTCAGGTGGTAGTACCCTGGGAAGCGCTGAGTCAGGAAGGCCTCAACAGCTGAGACCCCTCCAAAGGCGATCCAGTACGCAAGCCAGTGAGACTTCTCTGTGGAAGGGCCTCCGTCAAGCGCCTTGCATGAGGCATATGCTGGGTACACCATCCCCGCTGCAATGCTGCACATGCAGAGAGACATCAGTCTCATTTTCTCGCATTTGGTGCTGCATATATTCAAGCAGCAGGACAGGGAAGGACTCACCATCCTGCATTGGCGACTACAGAGGACGATGCCGGTTGCAAGAGCAGCTGAAGCCCAACCTGTGAGCAGGGTCCATGCATCACTGCAGTCCTTTGGATAGCGAGCAACCACTGATCCCTGGCTTTGAGACGAGCGTTGGAAAGGGATATGTTTTAGTGTGATGATGTCACCTCAGCAGCGATTGGCGCGAGAGCGGCCATGTCTCAGTCTATGGACTCACTCTGATGTGTGCTTCATCGCACTGTGCTACGTGGTCATTGGCGAGATGATTGTGCATTTAACAACAAGCCCACGTCATTTTCAGCCCGTTCACAAGTGAAAGATGGCCACGGCCCTGCAGCAATGTCTGGCCTGCTTTGCATGCCCTGCTGCGTCATGGCGCACATGTCTTTAGCAAACTGCTCATGCCTTGATGCCTCGAGCACGCAAATGTTGTACCAAATATACTTAAGCGTATCAGTGGTTGAGTGCAGAGACAGCCGTGACAATAAGGACAGTAGCACCCCCTGCAGGCTTTACCCAAGCCACACCCCACACTTGCTTTGCAACAAATTTACCATGTCTTCATCCGTCGTCATTGAGGATGTCACTGATCAGCACGAGCACAAGAGCGTGGAAGAGACAGCCGGCAGCGAGCAGAAGGATACTGAGGTTGAACAGGTAAGCTGAAGCTACCAGGTGTAACTGCAACCTTGCGAACACCGGAGTTCGGGCGGATCACCGTGCTCCTTATGAACTATGAGAGCTACCATATGTTAAGTGGTTCCTCTGCACTGCATCGCGTCAAGAGATAAATCCTGGAAGCCCGTCATGTCCTGCTGCTACATCGGATTTCCTTGCACTTGCAGCCGCAGCATCAGCAGCCTGCGGTCACGTCAAATGGTGCAGAAGCAGCAGCAAGTAATGCAGAAGCACCAACAACGGATCAACCACCAGCTCCTACACCCTCTCCAGCGGACAATGAGAAGGTGAGCCACCCTCGATCCCCAAATCATGTGCAAGCATTCTCGTCAAGTGAGAGACAGCGGACACTCAAGCTCGTTGAACTGCAGGCACTGAACCAGGCAGAGACACTGAAGCAGGAAGGCAACAAGCTGTACGCAGATGATGACCTCGAGCCTGCTGTGGTGCGGCCTGGCCCTCTTCTCTAACCATCCTAATCTGCGGCAATGCCATTTGATGGACCTTGTCTGACCTGCTTAATTATGTCAGCTTGCATGCCCATTTGTATCCCATGGCTACAGGCTGGGCTTCATTTGCCAGCATGGTTGAGCACAGGGCTTCCACGCAGGCAAAGTATGAAGAGGCCCTGCGAATCGCCCCCGAGGACGCCAAGAAGCAGCGAGCTGTCTACTACGCAAATCTGGCCGCCTGCCACCTGAAGACGAAGCACTTTGAGGACGCAGTGCAGGACAGCACTGCGGCCCTGGAGCTGCAGCCTGAGTATGTGAAGGCCCTGCTGCGAAGGGCTGCAGCATATGAGGAGCTGGATGACCTGGAGCATGCCCTGGCAGACAACACAAAGGTCAGCACATCCCCAACTCTTCACATACATGGCATGAGCACAATCACTCCAATCTGGCTCGAGGGGATCTGCTCTGGACTTGAGCATGCCTTGCCTGCTGCAGCATGCCTGCATGATGCTGTCCTGTAGCGAGCAGCCAGGTGAAGGAAGCTAGCGTCAAATGCGAAGCTTGCAAAGCACAGCAGCGAGGTGAGGCTGCTGATAACAGGCTCTGAGTGCATGTGCAGATCAAGGAGCTGGATCCAGACAATGCCTCTGCTGCAAAGAGTGTGCTGCGCCTGACTCCGATTGTGAACGAGAGGCGAGAAAAGATGAAGGATGAGATGCTCGGTGCGCTTTCCCCCATATGCAGCAATCAAGCTCTTGAAATGCTCATGTCCTCTCAGCTTTCTGCCCAATCATCTGTGCCTCTTGCCTACCTGTGACAAGATCTCTGCATCCCTGGCATGTTCCTACAGAATATGGGGCTGTAAGGCCAGTGTGAGCTTGTTGTGCTAGACAGGAACACTTCATGGCATGGTGGCTTACAAGCATGTAGCTGTGCACAGGCTTTGCATGTTGACTGAAAGTGTGAGTGCATGCAGGCCAGCTGAAGGACCTTGGCAACACCGTGCTCGGAAAGTTTGGCCTGTCTCTGGACAACTTCAAGGCAGAGAAGGATCCCAGCACTGGATCATACTCGATCAACTTCAAGCAGTAAGTAGAAGCAGCAGGCTACCCAAGCTCAATAGCTTAGCGGCAGCCGGCCTATCTGGCAGTTGCGTGGGCAGCTGTCGCGCAAAGAAACATTGTCCTTCATGCCGTGCAGTGGTGCAGCTGTATCAATAGGCTTGAGGAATGCATTTGTCAGGATCAGGATTGCGGTAAGATGTGCATTGGCCAAATCATGCTCAATAGCATGTGCATTACAATTCTGAGCTGCCATGAGATGGCCAGACGATGCTGAAGAGCATGTGCAGCTCGTTGCTGGGCTGCCTCGAAATGGACAGCTGCATCGTATGGCGTGCAGCAGGGAGCAGACAGGTTCAAGTAGAGACATAGCCGTCCGTGTGCTCTTGTCCTGCATGTCGCTGTGAGCATACATTGATTGAAAGAGCAGCTAGCTAGGCATTATGGTCAATGATAAGGTCAAGGAGAGTACCACACAGCAACACTGAGAGGAAGGTCACAGAAGGCTGGACCTTCCCCACAGCCCTTGACAGCTTCCAAGTCAAGTCAGGCAGCTTCATCTCGCTGTGCTTACGTCGAAAAGGAACGGCACAACGTCCACATCCACTAGGGATGACTTGCAACTGCGAGGTCCGATGTAAGCTATCTCACTGAATTGTCTTTGCCAGAGCTGGGTCTTCTGGTACCCTCGATGCGTTGTTGACTACCCGGTTTGTAGTCGGTCGAACCTTCGCCGTGGAGGCTCTCAAACCAACAATAGATTCGTGCCAAGTCAATTTTTCATTACGAGTCTCGTTCAGAGGGCTCAGAAGTCCCTGTGACCATCTAGCATACCCACAAGGATGCCTGATCCTCGGGTTGTGAAAGCAGTGCTGCTCGATCTAGATGGTACTCTGCTTGACACAGGTGCGTATTTTACACTTCTATACATCTTGGCTCACCCATGCTGATCTATGCTAACACCATGTTCGACTGTCTGCTGCAGAGAGCCTTGTGCTTGATGTTGCCAAAGGCGTGCTGCGTAAACATGGCCACGACCTGACTCCTGATGCTCAGCAAGCAGCCATTGGCAGGCGGCCTTTGGAGGCCTGGCAAGCCACCATTGACTGCTTGGGCATCCAAGGCGTGACAGCGCAGCAGCTCTTTGAAGAGAGTGAAGTCCTCTTGAAGCACAAGTAAGCCTCAAAATAGAGCTTTTACTTAGCCAATGCACAGCTGGATGCTGCAGCACTCTCCTGCTATAGCCTGGGCATTGAAAGTTCCTGCTGGCAGTAGTGCCTGCTAGGCTGGCTTAGCATGGTCTTCAAAGAGGGGCCTCCTCACTGCACAGGCATCAACAAGGATCGAACTAGTGGCTGCCAGAGCCTCTGACAGGTACACTCCTCACAGACGCGTCCCCTGACAGCTAGCGGATCAGTGCAGGTGGCAGGACGCGAGGCTAATGCCAGGAGCTGCGAGGCTGCTGTGGCACCTGCACAGCCACGGCATTCCCATGGCCCTCGCAACCAGCACCTCCCGAGCCACCTATGAGGCCAAGATGTGCGGCAAGGCTGCGCAGTCCCTCTGCTCTGTCTTCCAGGCACGATCCATGCAGCCCAGCAAGCTATGCCCTGCGCCTCTCCCTGTTGCTTGCCACCCCAGCATGCACATTCCAGAGAATTAGAAGAGCACATAGTCAGGTACCCAGGGGCAATCCTGACATTGCGACACAGCCTAAATCCAGCTGCCGGGTACTCACCATGTACTTAATTTTGAGGCAAGAGCTTGTGACCTTGACCTGGCTTGAAGAGATGTTAACTTTCTCTCTCTCTCAACCCTGTGCACACCTTTGCTTATCATTCATGGGAGGCTAGGCGTCAGATCCTGAACAGATGGCAGAATGGTGTCAGTGATGCTGCAGACGACCAAATGTGGTGATGAGGTTGAGCGCGGCAAGCCGGCACCCGACTGCTTCCATGCGACCGCTGCCAAGATAGGCGTGGCGCCCGAGGACTGCTTGGTGGTCGAGGATGCTCCGTCAGGCGTGCAGGCTGCCACTGCAGCTGGCATGAGGGTTGTCGTGGTACCCAGCATCAGGGACAAGGACGCATACCCCAAGCCTGACCCTGAAGCCACTGCAGGTGACGCTTCCCAGCACCTGCGCAGTCCTCTCCCATTATGAAGGTCACCAGCGTCCCCAATGTGGTCTTAACACACCACAACCCCTTGGTGAAGATTGAGCAGACTGTGCATGAGCTGCCGCTACCTCCTCGCACTGCGCTTCTGATGTGAGCTCAGGAGTGACACAGCAGGCATTGTGTTGTTCATCTGATATGTGTGCACACGGTCTATCATGAACGCCCGCGAGTGCACCATTCACAAGCAGTGTTTCAACCCTGGCAATTCCTGACCGCATTACGGTGCAGGGTGCTGCGCAATGCTGGCGTCACTGTACGACTTCGCTCCGGAGGAGTACGGCCTGCCGGCCTTCGAGGACAGAATATGCGGGGAGCTTGTTCCCGTGGAGCCGCCCTGGACCCTCAAGGGGACAGTCGTCAAGGGTTTTGGCCGGGGCTCCAAGGAGCTGGGAATTCCCACTGCCAACCTAGACTCTGCCTCCTTACAGGTGCTTGCCTCAGTCCACTGGGCCTGGTGCGGTGCTTCATTTGCTGCAACCCCTGCAGCCTGGAGCTGTTGTCTGGAGTTGTCTGAAGTCTGAAGCAGGGTGTCATGGCTGCAGGGTGCGTTGGCAGAAGCTGTCTCAGGCGTGTACAGTGGCTGGGCACGCATCGGATCCTCACCAGAAGTGTACATGACAGCAATGAGCATAGGTGCGCTGCCTGTCTCACCTGACCTCAGACCACTTTGCCTGACACAGTCAGACAATGTGTCAGCATTCTGGTGTTGCCTGCTGCATATACAGTGACTCAAAGGTACCAAGGCAAGCTCATAGAAACCGGTTCTGGACTGTGTACACCTTCATACAGACAGGGGAAATTTGCCTGTAGGCTGGAACCCTTACTTTGATAATGCTCAAAAGACAGCGGAGCCTTGGCTGCTTCATGATTTTGACAAGGACTTCTATGGTAAACACTGATTCTCGCGCCTTCTAACACAGTTACAGTGTTGGTGCTGCACCATGCCTCGTGTATGCTTGCACAGCCACATAAGGCAGCAACACATCTTCCGTGGAGCTCTACAGACATATTGCTGATCCCGCAGAGTCCCACTGTGCTTTGCAGGTGAGGAGTTGAGAGTGCTGGTTGTGGGCTACATCAGGCCAGAGGCAAATTTTGAGTCCCTGGACGCGCTCATCAAGAGAATACACAAGGATGCTGATGTGACACGACAATGCCTGTCATCAGCCCAACTTGCTTCAACAAAGGAGCACCCCTTTCTCCTGCCTCAAAGTGAAGCGAGTTGATCATCATGCCTTCACGCTTGCAGAGAAGCACCGGAAATGACGTGCGATCTCAAATGGAGCAACAGAGATATACACCATTCAATTAATGGCATTCACCATGTTGAGTCAGTCTGCAAGGTGACCATGCTGTCCGGAGCGCGCTCGACCGTCCGGCTGCAATCACTTTCACGTGTTGGAGGCATGGTGTCATGTTGTGACTTCAGAAAGGATAAGGCATTACAGATGCGACCGCATTCACATTCTGCTGTTTCATCTCAATATGCGCATGCCCAAACTGACTGCCCCATTTGCGAGCCATGATCAGTGACCGGACCGTCACACCCAAAGCTCCCTGCCCTTAAAGACTCAGGTTTCACGCCACTTTCTCCTCGGTTTCCTGACAGAGTATTCACAGCCAGGGCACACTTCATGAACAATGCTAGCAATGACAAGGCATTGTTCCATGATGGAGTTTTCATCCAGTCATGGCTCGTGGAAAGGGTTTGGTGTGGAGTTCTCAACGTTAAATCATGTGCCCACAATTGCAGCACTCTACCCTAGTGTCGAGCCAGTCATTGCCGAGCATCAACACAACACAAACTTGCCGTAGGAAGTTTGGCTCCCTAACCCTGATCTCCAGATGAGTCCAGGCCTTGTTGACTTACTCCTAAGCTCCCTGGTGATGATGATTATGCCTATGTATGAACTTCATTGTCTTGCATCCTGCACTCACTATGTACCCAAGAGATGGAAATGCTGACAGCCTATGTTCCTCGTCTAGACACCACGTCATGTCTATCCATGCCCTATGTACTGACTGCTCTGGCCTGGAGAATCAATGAAAGGGAGCACAAGTCTGCTGCGCTGGTACCAGCACCGGTGCGTTGGAAGCTCATCGAAAGTGAATCCTTATTCTCATGGCTGCATGAAATCTGATGCAATCTGGCCTGCATGGAGCTGCCTGTTGCGCTCCATGCAAATGACCGTCATAGGTCTGTATCCAATTCTCATCTACCTGATGCGAATCCTGAGGCCGCACAGGGCTCACGCATTGGCAATGACACGGCAGGGTATTCATACAAGCCCTACTTCCAATTTGGAGGGATGCCATCTGAGTACAAATTCTGCGCACGGCACATGTTCCCGTGAGCCAAAGCGCTCCACCATTTCAAGTGCTGACTCTGCCAGAAGCTGGCAACCGCACTCATGGGAACAAACGAGACACCTGCTGCAGCTGGCATGCATTGCTGCCTTCACATTGATACCTGGAAGGCTGCCTTTGCCCAGGAAGGACAGTACAAATGTCACCTTGTAGGTAGGACTGGGATGGAACTGCTAAATGCATGGATCTGAAAGCAAAGGGCTCTCAACGCCATGCACTTCCAAGACCACCTACAGTGCTGCCCTCCACTGCTGTACATGCAACACTGATGCGTTCCAAGTCTGCCTTGCTCAACTGTTTCAAGGCCTCTGAAAGTGACCAATCTGGCTTCATGACTTCCTGTGATCTCTCACCCGCCACTACTCTCATACACCTGGCAGACAAAGCTTTGCCACCAACGACCCTCTGTACATCAGGATAAAGTTCCCCTCAGACATCTGAGTATTGTACAGGTCTGTGAAAACCTCAAGGACAAACCCCTACATCTGTTGAGATGCTATGCTAGTTCAGACACATTTGCAAGGCTAGCAGCGCTGCACCTTAGCAAGCTTGGCCGCGTTGCAAGGCAACATTTCCCTTCCACCCACATGCCGGCTGACGCAAGACCGGCAGACAAGGATACCAGAGCCACAGACCATCATTAGACAGGGGTGCCCCTTGCAGCGCGCAGCTGCTCTGCAGGCCCTAAAGAGCGGGGACAAACACTATTGTGAGGGTTTATGGAACATGGCCTGTTAGCCAACGGCCAGGGATCTTAATCTACAAGGCCAGGCAGGAATGCCCTCAGCCTCAACTGCTCCCTGCTGCTGGGAAATTGCGACCGCATTCAGGATGTGGATGTTTGGGAGATCTGTCTCCCATGCTGTTCAGGGATTGGGCTCACACGTCTGGGATGTGGTGTTCGAGGTATCTGGCGTCTCAGGGCGCTGCTCGCAGCTCAGAAGTCCGAGCGGAAGCGCTCCTTGTTGGCGTCCGGAGCCACGCCGAAGCCCAGGTCGATGAAGGACTGGCGCAGCTTGCGGAAGGCCGTCTGGGGCAGGTCCGCCTTCACGCTGATCTCCCGCAGCAGCATCTCCGGGTGCAGCTGCTCCACCATGGCCTTGTCCTCGCTCAGGATCCTGCAGAGGGTAACACCATTTCATTAACAATCCCACTCTTGAGCCCACATCATGGGGACATTAATGACTCGAATGCACACGTGCATTACTGAAGGCGCCCAACAGGGGCAGAGGCAGCAATATGATTCTAGTAGCTCACCTGATCATGGCCTGGCGGGCAACGCTGTCCCAGGCGGACAGGTTGAAGATGGGCCCAAGCCCCATTGTGTCCAGCCGCCTGCATGAACAACAGCAGCCCCTCATGGTGCGCTCATGAGCAGGTCGATATACACCAGTCCATCTGTGCAAACACAGACACGTGGAGACACCCCGTTTTGAGGTCAGTCCTGAGCAGCACCTGATGAGGGCGAATCTGTTGACGGTGCGGTGCTCGTTGATGGGGACGGTGTTGACGAAGGTGGTGAAGGAGAGACCGTTGCCCAGAGTGAAGCCGATGACGCTGGTGCTGGGCAGCAGCGCCTGCGCTGTCACCTTCACCTCCGGCACCTGCGCGCACATGCTGCCACGTCAGCCGCCTTGCACAAATACATTTCCCCATCAGAACTTCTGTCCACTATAGTCTGGGCTTACTCCAGGGTGAGGAGGCTGTTTGCAACAATTTGCTCGGTAAGGACAACTTGCGCATGCTGATAGCGATGGTATGGGCGTCACAGGTAACAGAATGTGGGAGAGAGTGGTCACCTTGGAGAACTCCCACATGGCATTGACAGGCTTGTTGTGCAGGCCAAACTTGGCGGTCACTCCATACGGCTCAGTCGAGCAGGTCATGTGCCTAATCTGCGGCTGGCCCTGCACATGCATTGCAACTCAACATCCCCCCAGTCCTGAGCTATCAGTCACAGACCAGCAATGCACAGCATGCCATCCAGGTCATAAATCCTGGTCAGTGGCAGGCAGTACCTGGTTGCCAAAGGTGTCGTTGTGGAGGTAATGGATGTGCGCCATGTCAATGGCATTCTCAAACACACTCCTGCACACAGACAGCATGACTTCAGCCTTCCGGTACCATTGTTTGGAACAACACATGTCAGGGAATAACAAAAGTCCACTGATCTTTCAAGATGGCTGCTGTGTATGAGTTCTTGTCACGTAGAATTTGCTCACCAGTGGTTGCACTCGAACTCGATATCGCCATAGACTGGCTGCCACGTTGGGTCATCCAGCTCAGGCACGTATGGGATAGGTGGCCTCTCCTCCTCTGGCAGGCTCTTGGGCCCATAGAAGAGCCAGATGAAGCCTCCCTGCATCAAATCCCACCCTATCAGCCCTAGAATGAACAGCTTCTTAAATCTTCAGTGCTGTACCTCAATACGCACTAGATGACCGGGAGCGAGGCAGCTCAGTTTCACCATGGCATGAAGGAAAACTGAGCACTTAGACAGCATGTGCAAGGCATGTCACCTTCTCCTTGACGGGGTAGGACTGGATGAGCTGCTTGCGCGGCCACTCCTTCTGGGTCTCTGCGGCAGGCACGTCCTGCAGGACGCCCTCGCCATCAAAGGCCCAGCCGTGGTAGGGGCACACCACGCAGTCGTGCCCCTCCACCTCAGCCACCCACCCCTGCAGATTACATCACACTGAGCGCCAGAGTCATCTTAGTGCGCCAGTACCCAATCCAAGCCAAACTCATTCTCCCTGTTGATGTGCGACATGCACCTGCATGATATGTGACTGGAGAGCTGAGGGCTCCTGATGGCAGGTGTTCAATCCCGGGCCATGACCATGGGTCAGGGGAAGAGCACCTGCCACCAGAGAGCCAGAAACTGAGCATCAGAGCAGGCTAGCAGGGGAGGCAGACCTTGTGCAGGGGCGCTCCGCGGTGAGGGCAGACGTCATGCAGGCACTGGATGGTGCCGGCGCTGTCGCGGTACAGCACCACCTTCTCCCCCAGAATCTCCACACCCACTGGCTTCTCCTTGACCTGCTCAGATATCCCTGCACAGGCCATCCCTACTGAGAAAATGCGTGCAGCATTCAAGCCCATCCTTGCCAATGCTCGTTTTAGCCGCTGGATATGGAAATGGATATGGAGATGCTCAGACATGAGGGTGGCTGAGCACTCTGCCCTGTTGCACACCTTACAACAACACTTGCCTGCAGCCAGAGAGGAAGGGTTTCCCAGGCAGCAAGCACTGTTACAGTAGGATACAGCGCAGCAAGGCAAATTGCACAGCACTGCAAGGCCTTAAGGGATGTTTGGAAGCAAGTGTGCCCACCTGCCGCATACCAGAAGTTGCGCAGGTAGGCCTTGCGGCCGGACAGCTCGCGCATGCGGTGGCCGATCTCGGCAGTCTGGGGGTCCAGCTGCCCCGGGCGCAGCCCCATGCGCTCCCGCTTCTCTGCCAGGGTGTTCTCCTCCTTGTTAGTATCTGCGCGTAACCCATCTGGTCGCTCAAGAGTTGCACATTGCCGTTGCCCGCACTGCCCGGGTGTGGTCTCCTACATATGTCACTATCGACAGCTGCTGAAGCAATCAAACAGCATGACCTGCAAGGCTGAGATGGGAGTGGGATGCGCACCTGAGCGCTCGCTCTCTTCCTGCTCAGGCTGGAGGATTGGCGGAGGCCTGGCGAGCGGCTTAGGCAGCGTCTGAGTTGCTCCTGTTCTTGGTGGTGCCTCCACCACATTGGACCTGCAGCAGGAGACACTCCATGGGTAAAAGCAGCCAGTGTGGTACTCCTGATAAGCCGCTGATCGATTGACGTGAGTGCTGCAGCTTGCCAACAGTCCTACCTGATGCCAGGGACTGTAAGAATGTTACTGGAGGTGTCTGGCAGGGCAACCGCAGTGGCGGGCCTCAAGGGATTGGTGCCCTTCAGGAGCAGCTGCTTGAAGAGCTGCAGCCTCATGGGCAGCATCTTCTTTGGGATTGTGACCAGCTTGCCGACTGCGCGAGCCTGTAAGCACATGTCACCATTAGAAAGCCTGAGATGTGCTCTCCACCACAACGCATGATCAAGGCATGCGTATGGGTGCAAGTGCGACTTCCCACATCAGTGCACTTCCTGGAACATGCAACTCTTGATGTTCAAGGTGCTCAACGGTCTCCAAAGGCAGGGCTCACTTACCGCTGCATCGGCATCGTTCGGGTACTTGTTCAACACTGAGTACACCGCTACTGCCTCGATTATGTAAAAGAGCAGCCAACTGCTCCTGCACCAGGAAGAGTACACACATCATGAACGCGCGCCCAAAAAGCAAGCCTCTCATTGGAGGGCTTGCGCCTGCAGAAAGGCTGCAGCGCGCACAGAAAAGAACAGAAGATACACTCACAGCAGGTCGAGGCTGTATTGGAAGACATTCGGCATGGCGGTGACAGGCAGGTGACTGTGGAGCTTACAAAGCCACGACGTGGTCGTGCAGGAAAAGGGGAGCGAAGCGGTCCGCCACTGACGGCAGCACGTCTGTGATGCTGTGTACACCGATCTCGCCTGACGTGACAAGCCCCACGAACTGCACCGAGCTCCGAGCGTTAAAGGCCGAGTCGAAGCATAAAAGCGCCGACTAGGCATGGTACTAGAAGCGCCTTCAGACAAGAACCAGTCCAGCCATCGACTTCAAGATGGTCAAGAGCAACCCACCTTTGCTGCGACGTGTAGAGACTCGAAGCAAGCACCACACGTCAGCCCGAGGAGGAAGGACCGAAGTAAGGGCTCGAAGAAGGGCGTGGGATCATCCTGCTGTACCAGAAAAGACTTTATTTTAGTCTTGCTCCAGATTTC
This sequence comes from Coccomyxa sp. LA000219, assembly GCA_000812005.1. Lineage (NCBI taxonomy): Eukaryota > Viridiplantae > Chlorophyta > Trebouxiophyceae > Coccomyxaceae > Coccomyxa > Coccomyxa sp. LA000219. Next base: position 1,520,407 of record KN714652.1, on the reverse strand, counting down.
TGCGGTATTTTGGGTGTTTTTTTCGAAACATCCTCCTAAGAACTTTCACCTTCACTTCCCGCTTCCCACCGCTCTTCTCGCTGCCTGTGCTTTGTCGCTGCGAATGTGCTACGCAAGTCGCGGGCGTGCTGCGTCTATGCGAAAGCGGCTGCGCTGTGCGATGCTTCAATACCGCAGGTGCTGTCCTTGCTGTCCTTATGTGACCTACCGCAGTTACATAGGAAGGCCTGCCGGCTCGGCAGCTCAAAGCCACCCGATGCATGCTGAACGACATAGCATCCAAAGCTTATCGAGGCACGCAGGATGTCACTGTGCTTCTCACGCAGCAAGGAAGCCTTCTCACCTTGCCGCTGACGACGCTCTAGGAATGCTCACGTGGCAGCGACAGTCACCGGGTACATTCACCGGGTATGTTACACCCGGCTGAGGACACAGATTCGATCAATAGCTTGTCCTCGCGCTGCGTCAAGTCCCAGCCTGCAGGGCGACCTTTGTGCAGCATGGCTTCTTTCGCCGCCAGCACCGTCCAGCTCCTCGAGGAGGCTGTCTGTTCTACCTCTGGCCAAGGTGGTTTGGCTCACGGAAGCGCCGCTCAGCGCCCGTTGTCAGGCAGACGGCCGGGTCTCGGCAAGAGCCTGCAAAGTGGTAGGAGCAATGAGAAGCGTCACACGCTGCTTGCGCGTGCGGATGCGAGGAGCCAAGACTTCCAAAGAGGAGGGCTAGATTTCCAGAGAGCTGCGAAGCTGCGTCTGGATCAGCTTGTCAATCGCGTGCAAGGGTGCGGCACGCATCGGATCTTGCACAATGACCCGGACGCTTCGAACAGGCAATGATAGACTGTGCCAGCATCGGATTGTGGGTGGGATGTGCCAGGAAGCAGCATCCTGCTAGCCTACGCTGGGTGCTGTCTTGTGCTTTCTTTCTGCCTTGACTGTGTCATGTGCCTTTTCTTTTATCGGCAGCTACCCTAATCCATGCAGGGCACCACTCTATCCCCTGAAGATCTGAAGGTGGACATACCAAGAACCCTCCCACAACACCAGTCTTGTGCCTTCCAGGGATGGCGAGCAGGAAATGATTGAGTCGATGCTTCGTTCCGAGTCTCCGGAGTCCAAGCTCTTGCTGGGTCTTCTGTCAGGGAGCATCATAACAGCAGGCGCACTGGTGGTGTGCTGGCTCTCCGGCAGCAGCCCAGCAGGCATGTCCTCATCACTCAGCGAGTTTGTATCGGCTCATGAGCCACTCTGTGCAAAAGGAAAGCTAGTATGATTCCTGTGGTGAGCATGGAAGTGTGACAAGACCTTCCTGAAGCAGGTGGTGCCCACCTTTCACTGGAAAGCGTGAGGGCAGCAGCAGTGGGCCTTCTCACGGGAGCGCCCATCGCTGCACTCTATGCAGCACTGTGGACCCCAGCAGCCAGGAGAGCCTTCCCTGCCTTGGAAGACATGCACAAGGCAGAATGCGATCCGCTAGATGCCCTGTTTGAGGGCATGACTCCCGCTCAGGTCTGCTTCCCCCTCCCAACATGTGTCTCATGCTTCTACTGCTTCAGCAAGCATCCATTTACACAGCATTCTAGCCCGGGGGAGGGAGGTCTTAATGGTGCTGTTTCAGCGTCTGTGTGTGTATGAAGCTGACCCGCATGGCTGACAGCTGTCCGCCTTTGCATGTGCAGCGCGCAGCCATGATGATCTCAGAGACCATCCCGATGACCATCATGCTGATGCCGGCTGCACAAGGAGCTCTGTCGCGGTCCTTTGAGACCTATGCAGCCTACCTTGGCGACATGGGCTTGGCCATTCCAGGCAACCTACCCGCAGCACTGGCACTTACCACCACAGCTGCTGTGGCGGGGCTGGCCAAGTTGTTGGAGCATGGCATCTCTCCTGAAGAGTACAACGTACGCGCCCTGGCTAGCATCCCTGATGTGAACAATGTGTGCTGCGCAACAAGGCAATGACTTGTTCAGTACAGTGGTGCTTACAGGCATCGAAGCCGAGGAGGCTTGCGTGACAATGATGCACCTCGCACCTCAAGCTCTGTAAAATATGGCAAGATGTTGGCGTCTGTACTGCAGGCGGTTCAGAGTGCAGTACAGAATGCAGACAAGTTCTACAGAGTGACCAGCGAAGGCCAACAGAGAGATCCTGCCACAATGGCAAAGGCGTTCAAGGTACAGGCCATTGCCTACTTCTATTTTCATAGATTCTCACCTCTGTGAAGACCGCCACCCAATTAGAAAGTTTGCAGGTCAATCTGTGCCATCGGTGGCTTGGCTAGCGGAGGCTTGATGCGATGCCTCTGAGAGCTCGACATGGCCACCAACTCCACAATGGGCCTCTGATGCATGCTCTAGCTGCCAGTTGCTCAGGGGTCGTCTGTGTGCATGCAGGCAGAGGCAGCTGAGTGGGTGGGCAGGCAGCAGCTCGCGAGCCATGTTGGCGCCTTGCTGGTGGCGTTCGAGGTCACTTTTCTGGGCATACTGTGGCGCGAGACTGGCGATTTGGCTGCACCAGCCGCGGCGTACCTCCTCTTCAATGGGGTGACTGTCCAGCGGCGAGCTGTGTACATGCGCAAGAGAAAGTGAGCAGTGCCCAGTGTGAGAGCATTTCCTCCCTCAGTTGCAGCTTGCAGCACCGAGAGTTGTCGTCCTATTGATCCGCCGAAGCAGTTCTGCGTCACTGCTCAGCCTGGAAACAGTCACTCTCAAGAGACAGCACATGTGTGGCACTATGCTGCTGCCACCTGAAAGGCTTACACAGCATGCCACAAGCAAAAGATCATGCAGCAACAGCCTCTGATGCTTGAGGCAGCAATTTTGGGAGAAGGGTGCTGGAGGTGGGAGGAGAGGTGACGTAAGGAGAGGTCAGTGAGTATAGATGCCTCTCAGGCAAGCAGGTGTGGGTAGTGTGGGGGTTCTTCTGTGCTTGTGGCACTTCTGGTACAGGGATGGCAGCGATCATGGCATCAGTATTCTGTTAGGAACTATCCAGAGCTTGCAGACTTCTGAAAGACAGCAATTGACCTCTGCATCTCTTTGCTATGACTGATAGCTTTGGAAGGGATATGGTATCATACATGGAGCGGTAAGGTTGACTGGATTGGCAAGGTGAATGGCCTGCAAAGTAGGGGATGATTACACTGCGGCGGGCTAGAGTGTCAGCATGCTTGTGATCCGAGTGTGTAACAACAGAGACTGCAGCACTAAAGGCTGCAGCTGCTGTACAAGCCCAAGTGCTTGCTAGCCAAGAGTGACTTGCTGCACATATTGCAGCTGCTGCCAGTGATGAGTAATCCCAGAGATTGTTCTTGAAAGCATTGTGGGTTGCTATAACCCTTGCAGCTGCAGAGCTTTGCAAATGCTCCTGAGCAATTGCCCCTTGACAGGAATCCCCATGAAGCCACACTTTCTGCAGCTGCCTTCATGGTGTGACTGGTTTACACCATGGACCACACAACCCCTGTGGAATGCTCAGCTCTTTTATCTGGATACTCGTCCTATGGGCAGATCTTGGTGCAGAAGCTGCCCAGATTGTGCCATGTGCCCTGCCAGATCAGCAGGCACCATCGTTCCAAACTTGAAGCAGAAACAGCCTCAAGACACTCGTAACCATGCGAAGAGGTCTATATGACAATATGCCGAGTCTCTGCTTCCTGCAAGATGGCTGATTACGTTTATAACGCCGGTTTCACAGGGTGCATAGGGACCAGCACAGAGTGATTTTCAGCTGTCTGGCGTGTTGCCGGCCTGCCCAACCATGTCTCTGGTAAGAGCATTTAGAGGCCTTCGACATGCGTCACGGTGTCTACAGGTAACGGCAAACATTGGCTCATGGTCATCTGACATGACGTGCCCAACATTTTCCTATTACGCTAGTAAGGGAGGCCCTGCCTGTCGAGGAGCTGTGGCAAGCCATTTAGGTACTGGTGTTGTCCAAAAATGCTTTCGAGTGCTCATTCTGAGGAGTTTTGCCTTCAGGGTTCGGAGCACTGCATCAGGACGCAGTGGGACAGCCACAGTCTCGTATTACCTCGCATGTTCCAAACGCGGACTTGTCTCTACGCAGAGACCGCTCCTGCGTTGCCAGTGTCGACTGAGCCCCACATTACCTCAGAGGTGGGTCTAGTGCTTGCTGCCTCTTGCAGTTGACCATGCCCTGCTTGCCCAGCTGCTGTACACGGGCGGCTTCACATCCCTTTCTTCTCATGAGGTTGCTTGAGCCATGATGCAAAAGCTGCCATGGCATGCAGGAAGATGAAATTGACATGGACTTGACGCCTAAGCAGGTTGTAGACAGGCTCGACAGATACATTGTTGGCCAGGTAAAGCTTCCACAGAGCTGTAGAAAGGCGTGCCCAGTCTTCATCTCGCCCGTTTGTTGCATGCCATGTGTAACTCTGAAGAGTCACACATGAGGTCTGTCTTACAGGGAGACGCCAAAAAGGCTGTAGCGAATGCTTTGCGCAACAGATGGCGACGGCGAAAGCTGCCAAGCCCAATGAAGGTGCTGACCTGCTTTCCTAACGCTCAACTCTGATATGCATCACTTGCTTGGGATGCATATGGTTGGCATCATGTGATTGATCTGCCTGCTAACCATTTTACGCAAACATTGATAGCCGTGTTGCTGTGCAGGAGGAGGTTGTACCCAAAAACATTCTCATGATAGGGCCAACAGGCTGCGGCAAGACTGAGATTGCTCGGCGGTTGGCCAAACTCGCTGATGCTCCCTTTGTGAAGGTGGGTGGACTAAGCACTACAACTTGCCAAAACGTCTCATGCCTTGGGTAGTGATGCGCCACATTTTAGAGCGTGATCAGGCATAATTCCCTTTCGGGCCATCCCTTCAGAGTAGTGTGCACCAGCACTAGCGGACAACCTCAGCAGCAGCATTCTGAAAGAACATTGTGAAAGAACAGCGTGGAGTGCAATGGTCAGCATGAGGCGACCCGCATACAGAGCAGTGCACTTGTTCAAAACAATGACGCATGGGATCACTTGTGGGACACAGGTAGAGGCCACAAAGTTCACAGAGGTGGGCTTCCATGGGAGAGACGTCGACCAAATCATCCGAGACCTGGTAGACGCTGCCATCATCTCCACAAGGGTCAAGATGAAGCGCCAGATGAGGCAGCAGATCGCCCAGGCAGTTGAAGACAAGATCCTCGACAACCTGCTTGGGAGTGACAGCCCCTCCAGCACACGGGTGCGCCTTCTATCCTGGCAACAACCCTTTGCATGAGACGCTCACAGAGGATCAAAATGAGGGTGGAGGATGACGCAGGATGCCAATGCTAGGTCAGGTCACTGACTGGGAGTCAGGGCCAGGATCCTGGCCGAATGCTATCATCAAGCATGCTTGCATAAGGCTTACTCTGCCAGCTACCTGCAGGATTCTTTCAGGGACCTGTACCGGCAAGGAGAGCTCGACTCCCGGAAGGTTGTCGTGGACATCCCATCGACGCGCATCTCCATGAACACCATGGAGGGACCCGGCGGCCAGGCCCTGCAGGTCTGGCATGCATCCGCACAGGAGGCTGCATCTAGCTTGCCTCACAAGAGCCATCTTACTGTAAACTGTAGCTTTCATTTGTACTGTGACAGTCTGGAAGATCACATCAAGCTTCGTGTACTGGTACCTGGGGTGAGCAGCATGGGAGGGAATATATCCAGCAGCTTTGCTTGTTGACTGCTATCTGGGGTATGCAGGAGATGATCAGCAGGCTGGACCGGGTGATCGCATCCCGGAAGAGCAATGGGGAGAAGCGGGAGATGAAGGTGGAGGAGGCACGCCCCATCATTGAGGACATGGTCTCCGAGCGCCTCATCAGCGATGATGCTGTGAGCTCCTGCGCTTCTGCTCACCCACCTGCTGTATAACTCTAAAGGAGGTGATGGAAAGTGCTAGAGGCAGAGGGATGTGCCTTTCACACACGCATCAGCACAACCTGCCAATGTGTACAGATCACAATGTGTGCAGTGCACTGAGGTCTACCTGCTCTGTCTGGCTTCCTGCTGTGAGACTGAAGTGCTTGTTGGGCCTGGTGCAGGTGCAGCGGGAGGCGATACAAGCAGTGGAGCAGGATGGCATTGTGTTCATTGATGAGATTGACAAGATCGTTGTCAATCAGGACCTCAGATATGGTGAGCTGCCGTATGCTGAATACATGCTTCTCGCTCAGCTGTTGTTTGCTGATGTAGGCCAGTGTCTAGCTGCACGCACAAGAACCCACGTCACCTCATTGCCGTCTCACGCTCAGCAGCCTGCACAATTGCAGAGTGTTCCTCATTTTTGACAGTCTGGAGGGTTAGCCAGCTGCAGCACTGGAACCTCTGATACTCCTGACATTGTTCAGACGTTTTCAGAAGCGTGTGGCTGGGCTGCAGGGGCGGATGCGAGCAGTGAGGGCGTGCAGAGAGACCTGCTGCCCATCATAGAGGGCAGCCAGGTGAGCACCAAGTTTGGCAACGTGAGCACGGACCACATCCTGTTCATCTGCAGCGGGGCCTTCCACCAGTGCAAGCCCAGCGACATGCTGGCCGAGCTGCAGGGCCGCCTCCCCATCCGCGTCGAGCTCAAAGGCCTCTCGTGAGTCCCCTCCCCCTCAGCATCTGGCCCAGACGCCTCGTGACCGTGCCTGACCCCCCAGCACTGAGCCTCGTCAGCGCATCTGAGCAAGACGTCAAACTCAAAGCAGCGGCCAGCCCTTTCTCTTTGTTGAAGCTGGACCATACAAGCATTCCCTGTGCGCAGTGCAACCTTTTGATGAGCCTTGCACTCCTGAGGCGTGGCTGTTTGTGGAGGGATAAAGCTATTGAATCCAAAGTGATGGTGCAGTGCCAAGGACTTCTTCAGGATCCTGACGGAACCAGAGCACAACATGATCAAGCAGCAGCAGGCGCTGATTGCCACGGAGGGTGTGGACCTCATTTTCACAGACCCGGCTATCAGGCGGATCTCAGAGGTTGCAGAGGAGGTCAACACCCTCGTGGACAACATCGGCGCCCGGCGGCTGCACACCATCCTGGAGCGAATCCTGGAGGACATTTCCTTTAACGCTCCTGAGGAGGTGATTGTCTGTGTTTATTATGCAGTCTCTGGGTCTCATGAGTTCTCTTCCTGTATGTGCTTGCAGCTGCAGCAGCCTCCAAATGTAAACAAGCTACAGGAAGTGCTGGCGCTGGCTACTCTGGGGGATGCATGAACCTGGGACACCCACAGTGATGATGGGTGCCTGCATGAAACAGGCAGCCCCTAAGGTGTCAGCTGAGAGTTGCTTCATTTTGCACGCAGGCGAGGGAAGCTTTAGAGAAAGGGGAGAAGTTCACATACACAGTCACAGAACAGTTGATATCAGATGCGCTTGGCGATCTTTTAAAGAAGAAGGATCTCTCAAAGTACATTCTGTAGATTACGAAGCGCGCATATCAGGGTTTTGGTGTCAGCAGCATTGCCAGCAGGAGCACATTGCGCACCGTGTGTGGTGTGCTGAATGTCACTGAATCTTGTAAGTGTCTATTTCTCTTGAGCTTTAGCAGCAAAGCCTCGGCCACTCTATAGTGGGACATGGAGGCCATCAAATAATATTAACAAGCTACCCATTTATTGATAAGCATTGACTATCTCTCACGGCAGGCATGGCAGTCACATCGAGTCCCATGGCCATTGCACAGTGCTGCATAGCTATATAGGCCTCTGTGCACATCTTGACTGCTGTCTTTAAGAAATCCCTAAGAGCGTGGCCCTCTATATGCACTAGCCTCTCTGCAGCCATGGAGATGCACTGCCTCTGACATTAACCTACCTCTGGCTCATTCATCGAGTACGCTCCTATGCGCTCGTTTATGCCCTGTGGTGCAGCCAACAGGGCAGCAAGTACGAAATCTCGCTTTGCGTGAGAATGGCTCGGCAGGAACTCAGCCAGTGGCCAGCTTTTGAGCCTGTGCTGCCACCGGTTCTGCTGTCTTCCTGTTCTGCCTGCGAGACTTGGCCCAGGAGGGCGCATGCTCCGTCGCATAGCAGTAGTCGTAGGTCAGCTCTGTGCCTGGCGGGATGTCCTTGCGCGCATAGATGCCCACACGGTGATCCCCGTCCACTAGGAGGATCTTGGCATTGCAGTTGGGGTCAGTGCTGCACGGCAGGCATGACATTCTGTCACAATTTCTGGTACCGGTCAACTATCTCTCTGCCTTAGAGCAATCAACTGGAAATCTGGGGTATCATGTGAAATTGTTGAGCAGCATTGACTACCAAGCCCATTTGGATGCGGTGGGCATCACCTTTCAGCGCCATTGCTCAGCATCTATTGGGCACTGTCGCAGCTCAGCAATGACAGTCATAACACGGTCATTGTGCACACCTGTGATTGGCAAAACGCAGCTTGTTGCCACGGCGCCGCGCATCAATGACCCAGTCCTCGTTGAGGTTGAAGAGGTAGGAGTTGTCGTCCCTGTCGTACGCCTTGCCCCTCCTGTCGGCCTCTTGCTGATTCACCAGCTCCCCAGTGTACTCGCCCAGCAGATCGCCCTTGTAGGCTTCCTCCTGTGCATCCGCTCCTGTCCTCAGCACACTGTGCACGACGCATGCATGATGTGCTGTAAAGGCATATCCTGGCACCCGCTGCAGCCGTCTGATGCAAGATACAGTGCTGCGCATGCCAATGTCACGGTAAGAATGTGCAAGCAATATGACAGCAGTCCTGTGGGCGCACCAGAAGGAAGGAGCCCCAGCCGGCGACATCGGAGAGGCCCATGGCGACGCGCTTGTGCTGCCTGAAGCGCAGGCGCATGTTGCAGCACTTGGCCCCGGCCGCCTCAGCCCCTCCCAGCATCGACTTGGTGCAGCCCTTGCACAGATCTGTGTCGCACTCGTGCCCTGCGCAGACCCCAAGCACCCTCTAAGATTACATCCCACGATAAGAACCCCTGTGCAGATGATTGGCACAGGCTTGCATGTGCCCGGCAGAGTGTCCATATCCAGCCAGCTAGAAAGCGTGTGTCAAAGAAGACCATATCCAGTACACAGCAAGCAGGTCCATGATCTCTATGGGTATACTCACAGGGCTCAGCCATGAATGAGAGAGCAATCGATAGCTTGTGAATTAGACAGGGCACACAGCTACTAAGGGGATGCCAGATGAGAACAGGGCGTGCCTGCGGCGAAGCAGGGGCAGGTCTTGGTGCGGCAGCCGGACTTGCAGTCGCAGCCCTGGAAGCGGATGCCGCACTTGGTTGCGCAGCAGCCGCAGAACTTCTCGCAGAAGTTCTTGCTCTTCAGGCAGGGGCAGTTGGCGCCGCAGCCGCCCACGCACTGGCAGGGGGTGTACGAAGGCCAGGGCTTCCCCTGCTCATGCTTGTGCCTTTTCAGCACCACCTGCAGGGAACAGCATGTCCTCAACTGCAACACCTGCCATGAGAGCAGCCACGTCCGCCCTTGCTGATGCTGCTCCTGATCAAGGACTCCAGAGTCTTTGTTGGGCATAATGATCAAAGAACAGCAAGGGTTGAAGGCAGACAAGGCATCTCACCTGGGTGGCATTCTTGCGCTTCTGCGGCGCATTGCCCTTGCGCTTGATTCCGGCCAGCGGGCTGCCAGGCACAGCTGCGGGCAGGTTGGGCATCAGCTGCTTCGTCCGTCTGTACACCTCGGCACACGTCTTGCTGGCGACCATCCGCGCAGTCCGGCATGCATCGCCCTTGAACATCTCCGCACCATAGCTGAGTAGGGAGAGCTGCACACCACACATGTATGCCCCTCTCAACAAGCATAAATTGAACATACAGCACAATCAGAGTACTCAATGGGAGTTGAGGCGCTTGAGAGCAAAGGCCAGAAAGGTCGTCTGAGACAAGCACTCCCTTCAGTGGTACAGAACACACACTGCAATAATATGAAGGGCTGCAGCATTACCTCATACTCTGACCAGCTCTCTGCCTCTCCTGGAGCTTCCTTGGGCTTGGCAGCCCCTCTGGGACTCTGCACTCCGCCATCTGCAGATCCAACAGAGCTTCAGGAGTCGCGACCAAACCTATCAAGGCGTCCTACAAGACACCTTTGCACTCCTATCACAGGGCAGAACGCACATGGGCAACATCATCACGTCATTCTTTACAAAAGGCAATGCCAGGAGTCGCCTCGCAGCTTACCGGAGTCTGATGAACAGAGGTCCACTGTGCTCCCAACAGGTTTTGGGCTGCGTCGCCGTCTGGGAGCAGCTGCTAGATTCTGCGGAAGGGCATCTGCAGGGAAAACCAATCTTTCAGTCATGGGTACAGAGAGCAGAGGCTCACGACTGTCAGCTAATCTGCCCAGGGGGACTCGGTTAGCACGCCTACTCATTAATGACGCAAGGAACATCCAGCGATGCTGAGTCCTTATGCAGAGATCTCAGATGATAAACTGCACAATTAAGGGCAGAAGGATTGAGGTACCTGCTGGAGGTTGCAAGGGTGCCTGGGCAGGCGCTACAGAGGCTGACTCAGCCGCCCCGCCCTTGCTGTCCTCATCAGGCGCACTCTCAGCCTTGACGGCCGCCGCTTGCACCCCACTGCTCTCCGCTGGCTTCTCACTGCCTCCAACGGCAGCAGCACTCAGTGACGTGCCCACTGCAGCGCCTGAGCCTGGTTTGGGACTGCTTTTGGCCTCTGCAGGCACGCTCGCGGCTGGCACAGCAGCAGCAGGGGCTGGTTGACTCCCGGAAGGAGCTGTAGCTGTGGGCTGCACTGGTGCTGCTGCAGCGAGTGGGGCCGCTGCAGGTGCTGCCAGGCTCTGGGGCTCAGGGAAGAGGCGCCAGCACGTTGCGCTGCAGGGCTCCTCTCCAGGCTCTGCTTGAAAGCGGCGCTTCTTCTGGGGTCTGCGCATGTCCAAGACGAGCGCTTAGCGCCTTGTCTGTACAGCTCTCTGAGCCGACTATTGCCAGCAGGATAGCTGAAGGCTTGCCATGCTCATGTCTCAGGCATCCACTGGCCTACACTTTCGTCTGTTCAACGTCTTTGAAAGGATATGCAAGCTCTGCAAGAGATCTCATGGTACTGGCACCTGACATGAGGGCCAGCATGCGTGACGCAGTTGTAGATGCGGCAGCGTCTGCAGAAGCTGGTGAGCGCTTTGTCCAGCTCGTGGCGGAAGTTGGTGTGCGGCACTGGCAGCTGCGCAGCGCCAGGCTCCGCCTTCCCGCCCTCCACAATGGCTTGCAGCCGCGCTTCCACCGCATCTGCAAACAGAGGATGCTGCTGGGGCGTTTCATCTCAATATCACAATTTTGCATTGGTCTTTGTTGTGGTATTCCCAAGCAGCATGCTGCTGAAGGGACAAGGATGCGCCGAGGACATTGTCCTGATGCTGGACTTTCAGGCTAGGGATGAGGTGTTCTAGCAGTGCTGTTCCTCTCACACTTTCTCTGAACCTCAGAAGCAGCATCAGTTTTGTTACAGTGCTGGGCAGTGCAACAGAGCCTGTGGGCAGACCTTCAGAGGCGTGGAAGCGCTTGGCCAGGGCAGCAATGACGTCGCGCCCGGTGCCCAGCTCGCGCACCATGCGCTGCATGACCCACATGCTGCGCTCCCTGCCCGCGCCCTCCAGCTGGCTCTCCTGATGCATGCCCTCGTCCTCGCTGTCGCTGGCCGGAATCGTCTCTCCTGCGCACAGATCACACATGTCACACAGATATCACATGTCACACATCAATGGCGGTAGCCACGGGAGCCGCGGTCAGGAGCAGATCAATCAGACAGGAGCGCAGCCGGCTGTGCCAAGATGCGCAGGTGTAGATCATTCATGAAGATTCTGGTGCGTAAAGCAAACCACAGCAGCTAAATCCTTACGCACTGCAAGCAAGGTGTGCACAGCGGCCAGCACTGCACCTGTGGCGTCCGTGTAGAAGACGCGGCCGCCAGTCTCGTTGGCCTGCTCGTTGTGCATGAGGTAGGACCAGGACTTGTAGGCGGGCACCCCGCCCTGCTTGCGCAGGCGCTTCGCAAGCACTGTCATTTGGCCCTGCTCCTTTGTCCTGTACTTGACCTTCCCCAGCTGCGCAGTTGCACATGCTTGCAGCTTAGTCTCCTTCTGTGCATCCTGCCAGCACATACGAGCTCACACACAAACGCTAACTACAGCGCATGCAGATTCTGGGTAACTCTGGCGTACCTGCTTTGCCTCGGCAGCATTGATCGGCCCCTCGAGGGGCCGCGCAGAGGCGCTCTTCTTGATGCGTTTCTGAGGCCATGTGGTCACCTGCTTCTGGATCTCCAAGTTTTGCAATATGCAGTCCTGCAAATAGGGCATGTTGTGCTGAGTATGGCCAATTTTCACTGGAAAGTCTCTCAGGCAAAGCTCCCTACCAGATACTCTTACCCGTGTCCTCTTGAGCAGCTGTTCTACGGCAGCGCGCTGATTGTCGCTGAATTGTTTGTCGAGCTGTGAGCATCGCAGCCCAACAGCTTTAGCAGCCTGATTGGACGGTCCTGCACGCCAACGCTGTACTCAAGGCAGAACAAAATATCCTGCATCATATTGCTGTTGCTATCGCAAACTGTTGATGCCCAGTCCCCAGGTTTCAGTGCCAATCAGGCCGATCAACATGATTGGTCGCACGACATTGTAGCTAAACTGATTGCCTCACCAGATGCACTGGGGTTCCAACTACCGCTTGGCCTGCTGCTGGAATCATTGCCATCACGAGAGGCGGCTTTCTTTCCCAGAGATGGCTCCTCAGACACCTGCTGGCGCTGCCCAGGCGGTGCTGTGACGCCCTTTTGTGTACTCACGCTGCCCATCCTGGGCTTACAGAGTCTCCAGCGCCATGCACACGCTTTTCACAGGCTGCAAAAGGGGCCCATCACAGTCCAGCATTTCAGCATCCTGCCAAATTTCGCATTTTCCGCCATTACCCTGTGAACCCTACATAGGGCCTGGCTGCAGCCTGTAGGCGATGGTTGGACTCTCTTAAAGCAGACTAGCGAAGCGAGGGCGGCTGCATCTGCAACCATGGTGAGCAGCCGTTGCTATGTAGCCATCTGTCAGCGCAACACGTTAGGAGCAATGTTGCTTAGGCCAGGGCTTATGCAACATCCGAGGCGGCTGGCTGCCTATCGCAGAAAGCTTGCCTGGATGGTCCATGCTGGGCGTGCAGAGCTCTCTCTCTGGACTAGATGATGTTTTAGGATCCGCGTTGCCTGTCAGTGTTTGTCCTTCGTCTGTAGCTGCTCTGGGATGTACTTCTTATGAGGGGCCTTTTGCCTCTCATGCAGCATATGTCTGCTTCGATGTTCAAAGCCCCATATGAAGAGGTGGAAGTCATGCAAGTTCAGCGACAAAGAGCTGGCAGCCTGCCAGACAGTGGCTGTACGTGCTTTCTGTGCTGGGAGGAGTTGTCGAACTTTTTGTTGATGCATTCCTTGCGTTCTTTGCAGCCGTCCCAGAAGACATTCCTCATCAAGAGGAAGTTGGCCAAGAAGGCCAAGCAGAACAGGCCCATCCCACAATGGATCCGCTTCAGGACAGACAACAAGATCAGGTGTGCAGCTACACTTCTGATGCCGCTGCCTGCATACATCTCTGCAATGCTCTGGGTGGCCTTTGCCATGCAGTACGATTCCCTTCCCTGCTGCTAGGTCATTGCTCCTAGCATGCTACAGGGACATAACACCATCGTTAGGCAGGGGTATTATCTGAGCTGAGCGTCATTCTCTGCTGCGCAGATACAATGCTAAGCGGAGACACTGGAGGCGAACCAAGCTTGGATTCTGAGCAGCAGCCTACGTGCAAGGAAAGCTGGCAGCGAGAGTTTGGCGCATTGGGAGCCTTCACAGCTCAGCTGGAGCTCTATTGCCAAGACTTGCAGAACACAAACACTATCGCGCGATGGGGATACCTATGGCAGGACAATGGACAGCCGCAGTGTCGGTGTAAGGGTGCATGCCCTTGCCTCAGGAAACTTAATCAGCCGGAGTGCAGCATGAGAGCTTGAGAATGCCTACCCATGTGCACACATCCTTGGGAAGGTGATTGCTGTCTGTACACCATCGCCAGAGGCAGGTGCTTGGACAAGAGGTGGCTTACTACATGAAGTGTAATGGAAGGCATTCCCACCGAGTTGTCAGCAGTGCACGTGATGCGTCTCTTCAGCATGCACGCAACTGTCATGCTGACAAGTGCACTTGGATGCAGCAGACGCATCTTATTCACAGGTGGCCATGCACAGGAGGGTGCAGGCATGCACTGTGGTCTGCTACTGAGCAGTGGCTTGCACTACACTGACCCAAAAGTGCTGGGCATGGCCAGATTAGTACTGCACAGCATCGCACTTCAGTAAACATGCCACAGAAGCCTTCCAACCATGTCATCATCCCCTATTCACCTCCAAGGGTGACAAACACACTTTCAGCGTCATTCCAGTACCTGCTTGCAGCAATTGCTTCAACATGTATAAAGAAGTGACAGAGACGCCACTCTGTATGCTGACTACATGTTGACAGTTCCAATCATGGTCCTGAGGCAGACAAACTCTCATTCATTGCGGGACACCTCTGTCTGGGCCAAATGAGAGAGCTGCGTTGGAATGGACCAGCACATATGATATACAGCCTGCCCAGAAGAATACGTAAACCCTTGGGATCTGAAGAGGACCAGGCGCAGCCAATCCTCTGCTCATTGAATGCTGTTGCCAGTTCCAAGGATCAACTTGTAACCCCCTCTGGGATGCGCCCTGCATCCTTTGGACATCTGGATCCTTTGGACATCTGCTCAAGGAAGCGAGAAAATGCTACCGCCTATCAAGATACACCCGGTGAATGGCCTTCATTGCCATAGTCTTCCTGCAGGTCGGGCACTTCTTCTGAGCCTTCACTGCTGCCCTGATGCATGTGTCACAGAAGACGTGCCTGCATGGGAAGGACCATAGTGAGAGACACATCCCTGTTCGTTCAAATCCCTGTGTACTCCTGGTCACTGCACTGCAAAGGAGACCTCTAGACAGAGTATAGCGATGTAAAAGCAAGATGTCATGGTCCCACCCGCAGGGTCCACAGGCCATAGCCTTCATGGGCTCCATGCAAATGGGGCACTGTGGCTCTGGTGCCGCTGCTGAAAGCTGCGCTGCTTCGTCTGGCTGTATCAAGACTGGCATGGCCTGCTTCTGCTTCTGCTTAATGGCTGGAAAGAGGCCTCCAGCAGCATCCTCCGCTGTGTATGCCGTCAAGTCTATCACTGCTTCAGCCTGCTGTGATGAGGCCTGTGAGGATGTCAGGGTCATCAATACATACCTGTCATCCAACAGTTCCATGTACGTGGCAAGTTGGTGTATGAAGTACAACAGCTACATGCTGCAATGGGTTGCACGAGGCGGAAAGGGACAATTTGGGAGCTATCTTGCCTGCCGAGAGCTGTTGACATGCTGCGGTGCTCTTATTCCAGATGCTGGTCTCCTTCTGCCTGCACAAGGGCCAAGCTGTATGATCCATTGAGCCCAACGGCTGAGCAGCATGCCATGTAACCCACAGAGCAATTTCTGGGAATTCTTGGGAATTAGCTTACTGCTTGGCGTTGCAGCAGTGCGCTGCCTCTTTCTGGGTGGTCCCGAGGCCGATCGTGTTGAGGGCCCCGCCTGAGCAGGCGCACATAGCTCAGCTTGAGCACAAATCCGTCCAATAGGACCTTTCTATGTGAGGGTGCCATGAAGAGCTGGCCTTGTGCTGACGTTAAATTGATTCTGCAACCCGTTCTTTTCACGACCACGCTTGAGGGTCTAGAGTATAGCCGTGGTCATGCTGGGTGACACGAGCAAAGTGTGGAAGGACTTTATACCCAATGCATAGACTGAAGCTAACCTGCTCCTCGTCATCGTCGTCAATGACAATGACAGCCGAGCTCGCATGCTGAGGGTCCTGTACGCTCATCGAAGACTGCGCGCAGTGGCACCTGAGCGGACGAGACCACGGTTCAAAGCACACGCTCCCGCTTGATAATCCTGGCTCCCTCACACCAGAGCCCTGACGATACGCTGTGCCAGTTTGCTTGGAGTGTTTCACAGACCTCAGCTCAGCAAAGCATGGGCTCCCGTGATCGGTAGTCGTCGTCCAGCAGGGAGCTCGGAAGGAGGGAACGCATTTTCAGCGTGGATAGCTAGGGTTTTCCAAAGCCCTCTGCCCTCATCATCCTGGCTTCTGCCCCAAGGAAGCCGGCTGTCAAGAAAACAAGCAAGAGGGAGATACGTCACAAACCACATTTTGACTGAACGCGATGAACGCTTCTATGGTATGTTCTACGAGCGGACTTAGCTCTGTGGCGCACATCTCCGCCACACGCGATCTGAGCACCCAGGTAATAAACCCCTGTCTGCAGCTGTAAACAGAGGGGGTAATCTGTATTCCGTGCTTCTAGATTTGCTGGACCTTTTACTATGTGGCAGACTACCCACATTGTGCTTACTCCACCTTGCCTGAGGCTGTTGGGTGTGGTCGAGCTTACCCTGAGCCTGCGTCCTGAGAGGCTGGTCAATCGCTACAGGGCACCCTGAGGCAAGCACCGCGCCAAGCAGCACTGCGCGTGGAGAACAGGGTGGCTATTCGCTTCCAGAGATTCGGCAGAAAAAAGCAGCCCTTCTACAGGCAAGTCCGCAAGCCCAAAGCTTTGCTCTGCTTGTCTGAGCACTGGAGCACGCTGTATACGGTGAAGTTGTCCTGCATAACAGTGGAGGCAACAATGTCCTGCTGCATGCAGGTTGGTAGCTATTGACTCCCGGGACAGAAGAGATGGCAGGCCGCTTGAGGTAAGGCCTTTGACCTGCATGTGGTCCTATTGCTGTGCCCAGAGCAGGTGTTAGATGCATGTTTTATTATTCAGCAGACGGCATGCCAGCAGACAATGCCCTTCTCACAGAGACAATGCTTATCTGCACCCGTGGTGGTGCTGACGTGGTGTGCTCTTGACGTGCAGAGATTAGGCTTCTATGATCCCCTGAAGAAAGAGACAAACCTGAATGCGCCTGCCATCAAGAAGTGGCTGGAGGTTGGAGCGCAGCCTTCGGAGACAGTGAGGGATCTCCTCAAGCGTGCCATGGTGATTGAGTGAGGGAGGAGCGCAGCCAAAGGGGAGCCCGCACAGCTGCTAGCTGCCTCAAGCAAACACTTTTAGGACTGGAGACACACATTGACGAGGCTAATCCGCATACAGCAGCAGTAGCAGTGGCTGCAGTACTTCATGGCAGCACCTAGGAGGAATTGGGTACGCACAATGGAAAGGAGAGTGAGCCATGCCATTCACAGGGAATTGTGCTGCCAGACCTGGTGAAGGCAGACGGCCTGGAAGATGCGACTGACACTGCATTACACCAGGGGCAAAGGAAGTGACTGAGTATTGTTAAACTTACATATAGATGACACCCTGGGATCTGCAAGGGCGACGAGGTTGACTGTATTGTAAACTAGCATTGTTAGCAATTGCTAACAAGAATTCTTTGGGTTGGCATGACATGCTCAGAATGTATGCTCCAGTAGCCTTTGGAGACATGTCCAGCAGTATAGCAGTAGGCATGCCTCAGCATGTTTGCCATGCAGGTAGTTTCTTGCATTGAGTGGACCACCAGACTAATGAGCTTAGTGAATCGCTTGAATGAGAGCTACATGCAAGCTTTTTGCAGGTACTGCCACAGCCTGCTGGCAGGGTCATGAGCAGCATGTGCACGAGAGGGCTGTCGCATCATGCCGTTTGCATTGCGAACCTCACAACCCAACCTCATCTCAGGTGTCCCTGGTATTCTGTGCGTACAGAGGTGTGCCCGGTCAACTTTGGTCGGATGACTTCGGGCTATGGTTGATAGAATTTTTGTGTGAGAGAGATAAAACAGTCAGATGTGGGCCTGCTGTGGGCATCTTTGGGCTTTGTGGGCAGGTGCAAACTTCCGAAAGTCTTCGCGGCCAAGGATCATCTTACGCTCTGATTCACAAGCACTTATCTACTCATCTTAGCTCCAGGCGTCCGGCCGACCCACTCTGCTCGGGACAAGAGAAATTTGCTTCCAAGCAAATCTCCCCCATAGACCTGATGACAGACAATGACCAAACAATTGCAGCTTTCTGCTAGGGCTATAGGAAGCCTATCAGATTTTTATAGGATTGTTCGCAGCAGCGAACGCATTCAGAGATCCGGTCAATAGTGACATGCTGCCCATCTGAATGCATGGGACGCTTCAAAGACGACTACAGAGTGCTCGAACTTAGTCCAAAGGGCTCAAAGGCAAAAGCACATGAGGTACAAATCCTACTGTGACACCAGGATCTTGCCGCAGCAGACTCTAAGCTCGTCAGTGCTGTCCAATGATGAGCCAGGTGTGTGCTGCAGAGGCAGAAGCTCTTGCAGAAAGTCGCGGAACAGGTACAGCCTGTCATGAGGAAGCACCGATGGACCGTTCAAGTCTTGTCTGAGCTCCCACCCACGTCGACAGGACGGCTCTGGGTACTTTTCAGCCTTTCACAACACAGTTGGGAGCAGTAGCCCCAGGCCTGACTCTATGTATGATAGGCACTGTTAATGCGGCAGTCCTGCCATAGCTAAGCATCGTTGCCCTACCTGCATCATGCCTTGCAGGGGCTCAATGTAGGTGGCGGAGGTGGGAGAAGCAGCGAGATCAAAATCAGACTGATCGAGTTCGGGAGCAAAGACCAGTACCTTCCATATGAGGCCATCATTGGCACCATGCTCCATGAGCTCTGCCATAATGAGATTGGGCCTCACAATGCGCACTTCTACCAGCTGCTGGATAAGATCACACTGGTAGGCTCCCGTGTCTGTGAGGCCGACCTCTCTTTGCAGATCTTCAGCTGTTGGTGAATTGCTAGGTCAGCATCGCATCATGAAAGCTAAGCAACATGCTGTGGATTGCAATGGAGAGTGCAATGACCTTTCGAGCTGCTCTCACGTACAACATCCAAGAAGATCCTGAGGCAATGCCGGATGCATGCAGGAGCTGGAAGATTTCATGGCCAAGGGCATCACGGGAACAGGCGAGGGCTTTGATGCGCCCTCAGTGGGCAGGCTTGGGGGCTCAGGCTTTGGCGCTCACAACCCCAGCCCCACAGAACTGCGTAGCAAGATGGTGCAGGTGGGCTCAAATCACTATCAGTCGCTTGCGCGCTCATGGCACAGCGCCGCTGTCATCCCACACTGTCATATCATCCCACATAGTGCCATGATTTTGGCAAAGTGAGGCGTGTCTGTTTCATCTGCCTGGAAGTCAGCTATGATGCAGTATGAATGCTTATGCTCTATAATGTGCTGTTCAGCAATGAGATGTGAGGGTGTGAAA
Organism: Coccomyxa sp. LA000219; assembly: GCA_000812005.1. NCBI lineage: Eukaryota > Viridiplantae > Chlorophyta > Trebouxiophyceae > Coccomyxaceae > Coccomyxa > Coccomyxa sp. LA000219. The sequence goes on along the minus strand of KN714652.1, from coordinate 1,501,105 downwards.
CAGGCTGCTGAAGCGCGAGCCAAGCGAGCAGGCCTAATGCTGCCCGGTCCGCGCAAGCTGGGCGGCTCTGTGACTGGCCTCACACCCAGAGAGGCATGCTCCCACTCCGCTTTAGCCAGACTCCTGAACCTCAGAGCAGCATTGCTTGCTGCAGTCCTTGCTTGCGCCCCAGACATACTTGTGACTCCGGGATACCTTGCATGGTGCTGGTTCTGTGGTTCACCTGCACAAAGGGTGCAGACAGCAGCAGGTTTGAGATGAGAGGGGTTCTGCAGGCGGCTGCTGCAGCAGCAGAGCGGCGTGCAAGGGATGATGCGGGCTGTGCCTGCGGAGCAAAGGGTGGCACATCCTTCACAGAAGCAGAGGTGGTCGAGTTGGAATCCCAGCCAAGCAGCGCAGCTGCGCAACAGGCGCAAGGCACTGGAATTCCCGGTGTGCAGCAGCTTGCTCATGGAGAGCCGAGTACGGCAAGTGCATCGAGTATGCATGGCCAGAGCTGTGCTGCCTTAGCCGCAACATCCCAAGAGCAGGCTGAGCTACTTCAGAGGCATAAGCATCAGCAGACAGCTGTAAATGGAAATAGGAAGCAGATCAGAGAGGAAGTAGACATGCGGGAACTGATTGACCTGACTGCAGACTCTGATGATGAGCCCGATGTAATAGATTGAGGGCTCGTCCTAGTCCACGCATCATTGAACCGCATACAAGGATTGTCCCCATATGCTTACATGCAATCCCTACACTTGACGGCATGTCACCGACAGGTCGCAGCTGCAGATGCCCTTTGTGATGTCAGATAGCCTGTGTCGCGTATGCCCATAGACTGGCCAATCAGCTCATTAAGCGATGGCAAAAGGCTGCAGCTTGCTCCACATCCAAGTCAAGGTCATGCGGGCGACTGCCTAAGTCCACTGCAGCCATTGCCACGGATCTATACTCTAGCGGGTTCTGTATGATAGCTTTTGATAGCTGCTCATTCATGGCGGTGAAGTCGTCAAAGATCCTCTTCCAAATTGGGTCCTGCATCGCCCAGCATCATTCAGGAATTCATGGTTGGGTCGGGCCAAGCCTTCACAGTGCAAGGCAAGTTGCTGGCCCCGCAAGTCCTCTATATAATATGGGTGCTCTGATCTGTGAAAGGCAGGGACTTACGCAGAGAGGCACAGGCCGTGATGGATTGGAGGAGCTGGATGCGATGGGGACCAGGGACGTAGAGGCAGTGTCAGAGCGCAGACCAAAGCTGAGGCCATAGGTATCATGTTTGACAGTGACTGTGTATCGCTCCCCCTCCTTCAAGGGTACCTCTTGAATGTACTGGACTGCCTGCTGCCATGTAGGTCCCTGCATGGCAGCGCTGAGAAATCACAAGCATACATTGCCTCCCAGCTTGCTCTAGAATATAAACCTACGAGATACTTGACATTAATAACAGCATCCCAGCTACTCTGCATTGGAAGGCTGATGACTGAGGACAGACGCTGGCAGCTGAACCTGCCACTCAGGGCTTTACTTCTATGCACTGACGGACCACAACTGTGGTGAAGTAGCCAGTCTCAGTGGGCACCTTATCGGCATAGGGACCTGTGTGGAGTTCGGTCTCCTCGTCCAGGTGAAGCGTAAACCAGAACGCCACAGCATTGCAGATCCCATCTGCAAAGGCCCTGCCAGGTAGCTCGGCCTGAAATGGCTGCATGTTGGCCATAGCTTCATAGAAATCAAAGGCCACAGCCTCTACAGGGGGGCCCAGTGCTGTCCACATATCTCTGCATACACTCAAACGCCTGCATCATGCTTCTGACAAGCTTGCAGGGGGCTTGACGTCAGATCTAAGCAGTGCAGCAAGTGGCAATACAGGCATGTGCTGGCTGCTGATTTATAATCCATGCACAAATGGGGGAATAGCTGCAAATAACAGATAAGACTACTGACAGCTTCACCTGAGGAAGTTCTGCAGATCATAGGACAGACATTGAACAGGATCTTGAATCCAGCAGTCTCGGTCTTTCCAGCTCACCTTCTGTCAGCAAGATCTAGGCCCTCATAGTCTGGACGCCAGCGCCATTGATTGGTCTGCTCCACATCAAAGCCCAGTGCATTGCTGCATCGCATCTGTATGGGCTGACAATACACTGTTGCAGCACAGGGCACCTGCACAAGGAGGGCTTGCTTGGTAATCTGTCTGGGCAGGTCTGTATGGTGCGCTGCTTGGCTTGCCATAGAACACAAATAGCAGTACTGCATCCTCATTCACCTGCGCACTCTGGTTGAGTTCTTCTGCCTTGCCTTCTTCAGGCATGCAGAGACTGGTGTATCACATGATAGCTGGTGCACATGGCTTACCAGGACTGCATCCTCGGTCAGCAGCTTTGTCTTCGCCCAGGCCACCATGTGCAACACCCCCTCACCGATCAGTCCAGAGTCAAACACCTGCACCAACGTACTCCTCAGCGGATGAAAGCTGAAGATGTCCCATGCGTGTCACACATATGCCGGTTGCCTTCTCACACTGGAAGACCCAAGAGGTTGTGTGGCATACGGAGGACAACATTAGATAATTCCCGGCTCAGCTTGGGGCCTCAAAAGGTAGCCAGCCACAAGAGATTTCCAGTTGCAGGCACACACCTCAAATACACAGAGGTTGGCTTTGTACTCCATATCTGGGAGAGTGCCGTCCGGCAGCGTTTCTGAGTGGATGCGCCTGACGTCCTTGTTGATCATGACGCACTTGGCCGCGTACCCATTCATGACCACCGCCTCTGCTGCGACGTCGCACATGTGCTGGCTGATCTCCGCCCCAGTCACATGTGTGGCGCCTGCCCTACAATGGAGTCATACCACTTATAGAGCGCTCTGGTCATGCAGCACTATAGCCCCATGCAGGAAGCAGGAACATATCAGGATCTAGCTTGGCAGTGAATATTACACAGCATGGCTTCCCGCACTTCAATCACCGAAAGGTTTTAGGGGACGGTGTGCATACCTTGCTGCTATGAGGCTAAGAATGCCGGAGCCTGCCCCCATGTCAAGCGCATAGACACTCTCATCTCCGGCAGCCAGCTTCAAGTGGACAGCGCGCGTGATGGCAGTCTGGTACGCGTCATTCCTCTGGTCGTCCAGCACCATGTCAAAGTGCCAGCGGGGAATGTGGGCGTGCCTGGGCCGCCCACAGCCCCGAGCCATGCTTGCAAAGTGAATCTGCCCCTTATCCTGGCGCACTCTCACTTGCGTGGTGCTTCCCTGCAGGACAGCACAGCACTGATGTAAGTCAAGCTGTCAGGACACGAATTGAAGATGGCTGGCACACCAAAGATGATGCAGTCCTGGCAAGCAACTGTTTGCAGGGGTGCGTATCCAGAATAGTCATAAAAGTTGCATAACGGCAATGCCAGATGTGGATCTGCATAGCATGTAATCCAACCTTGGGCAACTCTATGGCAGGTGCGCGATCGCGGAGGTTGGTATGCAGACTCACCGCTTCAACAGGTACCTCATCTATATATTGCACAGCCTGTCCCCAGATTTTGCTCCTGGCTCCCTCTCCATCAAGATGAGCGCTGCTGATGGATACGCCGCCATGCATGTCAGCCTGCATGTCACAGCTGCGTATCACTCAACCATGAAAGCTGAGTAGCCACATAATGTCAGGGCGACCTCAGACACCACGCAGGATGGCTTGAGCTCACCCCAAACCAGAATGCAATGCCATTCCAGCGTCCTCCATGCTTAAGAGGGACTGACACTGTGGTCATGCTCTCCCAGAGAACCTCTGGCTGCTGGGCGGAGGTGTCCCTGCTCTGCGCAAGGCAGAGCCTGCTCTGCAGATCTATGTGGAGGGCCTCAAAGGGCTCTGAGAGCGCCATGTGAGGGACCCTGCAGATGATCAGCAAGCAAGGTCAGGCGAAAGGAATGCTGCACAAAAATGCCCACTATCTTTTGGAGTGGGCACTGACTGTCCTGAGTATGAGGGAGTAAAAGAGAATGTTGCGCAAGGAGCATGGTGTAGGCAGCAAAGGTATAACTGGCATGTTTCCCCTTCAGCAGGACGAAAGGTGGAGCCAGGTCACCTTTTGAGGTCAACTTTCTCTGCAGCAGATCCCCATCTGTATCTGTTCAGGTATGATAGATCAAAGCCGCACACATTCGTCACTCTCATATCAACCAGCTGGGCAACAACCTGCACATGCATGCCCTACTGAGAAGCAGAGCGTTAATAGTATGGAACAGCTGTGCTTGCAGGAAACTCAGAGTTGCAACAGGTTGTGTGGAAGGTACCCTTATGCCAGCCGGGACAATTCTGGCCCCTGTCTTGACTAGCTCCGCACACTTGTCTATAGTTGGGAGCATCCCCGCGCCGAGAACACTGGATCACATGCGCACACTCGTCACCAATGCAGATAACAGGCCCTGATGTTGTGGTCTTGGCAGGATAAGGTATTCTATGTCGCCTTCCATAACATGCACTCCCAAGCACAGTCTTTGGGCATTGCAGAGTAGACATTACAGGGAGAAGGACCTCTGAGACGTCGTCAAGCAGCAAAGGGCGAAAGCTCTTAGCATGTCTACCTGTAATCTAGAAGGTTGATGACCAGCACGTCAGCTGTATCTGCTAGCTCTGTGAATTGGTCGTCTCTTGCAGCACCTGTAGGGGAGCTGTCTGATGCATCTCCTGCAGAAGTTTGGCGCTGTTGTAAAGATGTGGAAAGGGGAGATGCTGTGCCTTTGCAGGCTCGTGTTGAATGAATGTGTCTAATGATATGTCTTCTGGCAAGCATCCTTTCCAGTGCCAGCAGATGGCTCACCCTGCAGTGGTGCATCTGGGGTGACGCTCCTTTTGCGGATGGCCTGCAGCGGCCTATCCAGGAGATGGATGCCGGCCGCATTGCGCGCATCCCTGTTCTCTTGCAGGATCTGCTTGCACATGCGGTACAGCATCCTGCTGCCCTCTATGCAGGTGACCCGCTCTGCGCCTGCCCTGGCACACAGCAGCGCAGGGAGCGCACAGCCTCGGCCCACCATAAGCACATGTGCGCCTGCACCGCACACGAGGACATGATGCCCATGGCTTTGCAATTCTGGCACATTCTTGCAGACAGGCCCTTCCTCATATCTTACCTGACGGGGGTAAGTCAGGCTAGCTCTTCACTGCTTTTTCAGCACAGTCGGTACCGGAACATCTGTGCTCGAAATTATTTGAGGTCGTTGCTCGGTGAAGTGAATAACAGCTTACCAGGCTGTTCCTCCAGGGCTGCTCTGATGCCGTCCTCCAAGGCCAGCATGTATGTGGTATCCTGCAGCTGGGAGAGCATTGCCTTGGGGTAGGCAAGGTCTGCCAAGGTCCCCACAAAGTTTGCCATTGACCGCCTGGCAGGGCTCTTGGAAAACTCTTGCTTGTCTAGCTGCCGCAGCTTGCTTGCCGGAAAGAAAGTTGGCCTCCTGCAGATTGCAATGTCAATGTCAAACACAGATTGGTGTACACATGTACAGAGTTTGACCCGACAGCGCATCCCAAAGCCGCCGTTATACTGACAATAAAGCAGCAATGATCCATTTTCCACTTACCACCCATAATCGACCATCTCCCAGTCTGGTGCAGTCATGCCTTGCTTGAACTGGTATTCCATTTTGTCCTCAATCTCCTTCCGCCTCACCTGCAAGGGAAGAGTGGACTGTGCTGGGGCTGATGCACAGCGCTCATCTAAGACCAGTAGGAACGAGCTGTAGGCCCTCATGCCTCGCATGTAATGCGTGCGACTTGTCATGAGCTCTGGTATCAGGGCTGCAATGATATTCCCTCGCTTTGTAAGTTGCGCACTGCTCGAAGTTGCAAGACAAGGTCCCTCTGGTGGAGACCCTGGTAAGCGGCTCTGCATTGCTCCTCGTACTTGGCCTGCGCCGCGCTATGCTCTGCCTGGAGAGCCATGGTCCTGTTGCCTGGTTCCAGCTCAAGACCTTTCCGAAACGCAGAGCTCGCTGAGGCTGGATCATGCGCGGCCATGTATGCTGTTCCCAGCCTGTACAGGGGCACCCACAGCTCAGATCTGCGCTCTGCTGCAACACCTTCAACGTTGCAACTCTTCTCATAAGGCCCAGTGTGTTACGCAGGCCATAAAAAGAAGGCCTTCAAGACCAAAGAGCAGGTGTCACAGCTGCCTGGTGCAGTACCTGTAGTGGGCTTTTGCCCAGTCTGGCCGTAGCTTGAGCGCATCCACTGCATCCTGCAGGGCTTCTCCCCTATTATCGGCGCTCAAGTGAGCTATAGATCTGTTAGCCAGAAGCTCTGCATCTTTGGGCGCGCCAGCGATGGCCTCGGTATACAACCTGATGGCTTCTGCAACGGAGTACATCGTAATGAGATTCTGCGCAGAGAAATTCCTGAACTAATATAGTGAAGTGTTGCGAAGATCGACTGACCTCCATAAGCACGACTCTTAAATGCCGCATTGCCAGCTGATCTGAGTCGATCTACAACATGACAAAGGAGCTTGGGATCTGCCGCCGCCAAAGCAGCATTCAACTCTGCTATAGCTTCACTACTGCCACCCTTGGGCATCAATTCTGGCCCAATTGACATTGTCATATCTCCAATGCACGTTGTATCCTGACACAATTCAGAAGCACGATGTCGCCTGGATTTTAGCAGTCATTCACATCTCGGCGGAGCACACTGGAGTCTTGGCAAAGCTTTACAATAAGGTTCAAGACGCTGCATACCTCGTCCCTTGCAAAGACATCGCTTGATCATGCGCGCATCGCATGTAACGCCTGCCACCTCAATCTGATCCCCGCACCCACGCAGACCGCAGTACTAGATGTTTCAACATCATGCAGCAGCAGAACCCTGCAGCAGTCATCTCCAATGATGAAGACTCTTACACTAGCTCCTCTGGGTCGTACTCAGACACAGGGTCCACAGCTGAGTCGAATGCATCAGAGTCACATGCCTTGGCAGGGCACGTCGAAGCCTCAAGTGCATGTCACCACCCGCAGAACGTTTCAAAAGTTGGACAGCCATTGGTTGCTCGAGCAGCAGCTGTGCGCAAGCGAAGTGACGGGGATGAGCAGTATGCTTCAGTTCAATCCTCAACACCTGCGAAAGGTCATCAGGCGATCGAAGCAGCCCAAGCAGCTGCCCCTACGGGACCCCCTGGCCAGCCTGAGTCACCCACAGAGGAGAACCAAGTGCTGGACAGAGATGAAATTATACGAAGGCTCTCTCAATCGGTTCTTACACTCTCAAACAACACCCTCACCCGCATCACAGATGAGGATAGCCCAGGTGTGTCAAATTATCATGATATTGCCGCCCGGCAGATAGATTTCCCAGCAGCGGCTGGGCGTAAGGTATCAAGCACATCCCCAGGTGCTGCCAGTGAGAGGCATGACTTTGAGGAGCCAGACAACACTGGCAGTGCAAATGCGGCACCAAACGGTGAGCATGAGAGCTCACCTGACAGAGGCCAAGCGCTGACCCAGGTGACACATCTCCCTTGGCCCAAGCCACCTTGCCACAGGCACTCCCTTCATCATTGCACATGAAGTTCTGCTTTAAGTATAATGCTGAGGCACTGCTTTGCGAATGCCCCCTGGTCCATGCCTGGACAACAATAGTCAAGTGAACACAATTCCGGTGCTCAGGATTCAGAAAGGCCTGATGGCAAGCAAGCTAGACTGCAGCTGGAGGACATGCTCACCCGCATTGAGCTGCACTTTCAGGTACGTCCTGCCCAAACATGTCCCACCACGATAGTCCTTAGCCTGAGCAAACTCTGGAGTTTCATCCCTGTCAAACTTTCTCCCATAAGTCCCAGTAGGTCCGTCTCCTTTTTGGAATGCTTGCATTGTGAGATTGATTGGCAGGCAGAGAAGAGCGCAAGGCTGGAGGCTGAGGCGCGCTGTGCAGCAGCAATGGAAGCCCTAAGGCGCGTGGGCCACCCTCACAGCATGCCTCTCCTTCCGCCCCCGCCCAGGCAGCTGCCCGAAAGCGTCATAGACAGGGCGCGAGATGGCATCACAGCGGCTTGCAGCCTGGTGGCATCTGTGTCCAGCGTTCTTGAAGGTCAGCCAGCGCTCCCAAAGTTGTCCCTTGTCAGAGGTGGCAATGTCAATAAGCTAGAATGGATCCTGCCACCGTATGTGCAATGTCGTCCCAGTGCCACAACACAGCTGCGTGACTTGGCATGTGTGTGAGACCCTCCTTGAGAGACATGATGTGTGATCATGACAAGCACGGATTCTTGAAAAGCTCTATCTGAAATGCAGAGGTGGAGGTGTTAAGGCGTAGTGCACACCATATACAAGCCACAATGGACAAGCTGCTACAGGAGCTTCCACCAACCTCGTGCGGTGTGGGTCTCTCTATATCCATGTAGTGCCTATCGGATCTTCGTACAATTACACTAGCCAGTAATATGCTACATTCCTCAGGCGGGTTTCAGAGGCCGCCATGCTAGTGCTTGGAGATTGCAAGTCACAATTGGACAGTGACATAACAGTACCATTGCCACTACAAATACAGCGCACAATGTGCAGGGCTTGATGAAACCCCAGGGTATGACAGTTTAAGAGTGGGAGGGTTTGCTGCTGTGGGCAGAGCTCAGCCTCGAGCAATGCAGCAAGGTATGCCGCCAAGCACTCGTCATCCCGCATTGGTGCTGGACTCCAGTCATTCGCTGCCCTATCTGCCCAATCCGTAGCCGCACAGGGTCCAGCTGTTGCATGTGGCGAGACATATGCATGTGCTGATGCATTTCATGCATGACAGAGTCGTCAAACAGCTTTGGAGTAGGAGCCGGGAGCACAGCAGCTGCCAATCTGCCATCAGTCAGCCGGTCCCCAGCACAAGCAGCAAAGGCTCCAGACGACTATAACCATGAGCAACCTAGCATCGCATCAGCAAGTGGCTTACCTGCACAATCATTAGAAAGGGTGAGACCTGCTCCAGATACCTCTTTGAGATGGCATCTGCAGTTTTGCTGCTTTGCTAGAACTAACTTACAGCTTGCACTGAATGCAATTACAGAGTGCTGAAGCTAAAGGCTGACCTGAAATGCTGGAGTGTATCTGCATTGCAGCACACTCATCTTAATCCGGAGAGAGGCCCCTCAGCCGGCCGTGCGGCCACAGGCAGGACTGGTATTGTGAAAGTTGAGCCAGTGCAAAGAGGCAGCCCAGTAAAGCTGTCTTCACCTGGGTTCAGAGGCCTTCAACAGCAGAGCAACGTTCTGATCAGCACCATGGGCCCCAAGCAGAGAGCAGGCCGTCCAGAGCTGGCTGAAGGCTCAGTACGAGACATCAGCCCGCAGAGGAAGCAGCCTGAACGGCCACAGCGGTGGGAGACCTCCACAAAGTTTGTAAAGGCGGTCCGGTGAGGCCATGCAAGCAACCAGGGCACTTGCTTTTACTTGGTCATCTCTGTAAGAATGTGTTTGTCACGCTGACTTGCTAGGTGGACAAAGCTAGACATACAAAGACATGCATATCTCAATCAAGCTTAATGATGACCAATGAAGGGCAGACACTCGGGGAAATATGTAGCGAGTCTCAGTTGGCAATCACTCCACTCACAACTACACTACCACCTTTTGCACTAGCTAGAATCGAATCTCTCCAATCGTCTCTGCCGTATCTGAGCTGTGTCTGCAGGAATGCTGCCTTGCATGCTCACTTCAGAGACAGGACCCCCTTTGCTACTCTTGCTCGCTTTTGCAAGCTGCTGAGCATGCTGCCTGAAGCTCAGGGCAGCACCCCCTATGATCACCACAAAGAAGAAGGCTATCAAGCCAACTCCCAGCAGTGCAACAAACCAAAGCTCGTCCATCTGCCCATCCTTGCTTGGGCAACTGCTCTCTGGAGGAACAGTGCCATCAAAGCAGGGCACTCCTTTCATGCTCTCCACATTATACCCGGCCTTCTTGCACATATCAGCTCCATTGTCTGCGAGATCCTGCAGCACAGCCTTGCCTCTGTGAGTCCTGCCGTGCGCATCCCTCCTGACCATCTCCCACCGTTCCTTACCTGGCGACGCATTGCAGATCATGGAATGCAAGCTCAACATCATGCACATCATGTGTGATGGCAAAAGGACCAATGTGGAATACCTGCAGCTCGCTGCAGATGAGGGAGCCATGCGAACATGGTGCAAGATTGCCTCTGAGCTCTCTGAATGCGAAGTAGTCGTCTCTGCAGTCCTCATACCAGCGCTCACAGAAGTCCAGGCAGATGGCCTGCTTGGCGCCAACTCCTACCTCTGGGTCACATGCCCTGCGACACAGGATATTGCCTCAGCACTGACGAGAGGGATTGATGAAGCAAGCTGGTCATGCTCCCCCAAGTCTTCAATGATGCCATGTACAGCTTGGCACGCCAGGTGACCACGCCGCACCTGCACTTGAGGATGCTTGTCGTCGCAAGGCATGCCGGTGAAAGGGACATGGCTGCCAGCTCCTCCTTGACCGTGAGCGCATGTCTGGGGCGGCAGCAGGTGCATTTGCTGTACTGCTCGCAGAATGGTAGGCCAGAGACCTTGCCGGGGAGCTTCTCGTATGTCCCCTGCAGTGTGCATCGCCTGCATTGCTCAGGTTGTACTGGCAATGAATCTCACCAGCCACTTGCAAATCAGCAGTAGAGGTACCTTACCTGCAGCTGACATGTGGCTGGCTCCTCGTCTGCCTTCACCAGGGCCAGAATCCACAACATCCATATGGATGCAAAGCGAGAACTCATTTACACAGGATCAAAAAATCAGACTCGTCAAAGTATCGAGCACTGCTGGAGCAAATTCCATATCATCTAAGGCAATGCTTCTGCGTGGAGGTCTCTGCTTCCTGCTGAGCGTCTTGAAAGAGTTACAGTCTTCAACAGGTTTACATCTGCTGCACTTCAGGAGTTGGCTACCAGATCGTCCGGTACAGTTGCATGTACCGAAATGGTGTCTCTGGATGGATGTCCAACAATCTCCGGATAGACCTCGAGTTAGGCGTTTCTATATGATCAGAGAGTGGGGGAAGACGCGAGACCAGGCCTTTCTCCGTGATGGCTCCAGTGGCATGTCGACACAGCGATGAGTAACCTCCCACATTGCAAGACCTTGGAAACTTGCCACACTCGCGTACAGAGGTCTGCGTCTTGAACAATGTATAGCACAGTCATAGCTGTGACTACCGTCATTTGGCATTGAAAATTGTGCACAAGATTCAGTCAGGGCTTTCAGCACGATCTGACAGGCTCTTCACAGTTTGCCTCCTTTGTTTGTAAGCCACTTACCATAGTCAGACTCTGCTCTCCATCTAGCTGTCATTGTTTGAGGCCATGATCGAAAGGGGCGTGGTTAAGGACCTTCATGACCAATTGCTTACTGGAGACAAGGAACAGCAGGCGTCAGCTGTTGCGCATATCAGGGATTTATGCGCAGAAAAGGAAGAGTACAGAGAAGTGTTCGCCAGCACCGTGCCCCACTTGGCAGGGCTTATTGACTCAACAGCAGCGGCAGATTCTCTAGCACTCACACACATAGCAGCTCAGGTGGAGAATCCTGCCACCATCGAACGCTTGAAAGCATCCATTTTGCAGCAGTAGCCGACTTCGGTATGTGTACTGCGCCATGCTACGCCTTCTGCATCTCAGGCGAGCTTTGCTGTCTCTGCAGGCTCTGGGGTTTCTAGCTGAGTCAGATCCCATCAGGGACATCATCAGGTGAGCATTGCAGAGCGGCACTCCTGTCCATATACATGGCAGTACATGCGTGCCTGTATGCGACTGCTGCAGCTTCACTCAGGTGCCCTGCGCAGGGACACTGGCGGGCTCCAGAACTTGACTGATGTGCTGAAAGCGCTGCACAAGTCCAGCACGGGATCCACAGCAGCTGGAAAGGATCTTCGTATAATCCTGCTGACAGTCCTCCTGGCAATGGCAGTAGATGAAGCCAGCAGGGCTGCATGTCTCACAGCAGGGCTCATCCCTCTACTCATCCAGATGCTCCAGAGCATCCGAGATGACCAGGTATATCACCTTTGCGCATCCCCACAATCCGGATGCCAGGCATGCCTGCTATTGCCATGCTCAGACCTTGGGCAGAGTAATTTTGCAGGTAAAGTGTGCTTCAAGTGACATTCGTTAATCTTGTCCAGGTGGCTCTCGATAGGGCAGCAAAGCTGGTTGGACGTCTGGCTTACAACAGAGCCGTGAAGGAAGCTGTCAGGGACACCCAGGTATCTGCCTCCTGCACTCATCTGCGCCCAGCGAGTGCTTCAGCTCTTTGGTCACTCTTGAGGTGTTCATAGGAGAGGGAACCTCATGCTAGAGCACTATACCTCCTGCAGGGCATCAATGCGCTGGTGAAGCTCCTGCAGCCAAGCAAAGACGCTGGAGGGTCACACCTCAACGAGACAGTGGCAGTGGCCATCACCATCCTCACCATCAACAATGAGCTCAACCAGGATGCTGTCAGGTATGAGTCCTGTCTCTGTCAAGATACTGGTACTTCTGAAACCATGCTTGGGCTTCACTGTCATGCACTACATGCCCAGTCTCAACAGCCTGCCTCCCCAGGTGGTGGACTGTATGTCAAGTGCAGGTCTTAGATCACAATTCCCAGAGTGCTGAGCATGAAAGGGCTCATGCTCGCCCCTTGAGCTTACAGGATTGCACATCTTCAAGAAAAGGTGTTCGTGCGACAGGGATGCATACGGAATCACTCCTATCGTGAAGATGCTGGAGCAGTCAAAGGACGGGAGCCAGGTCGCTGCGGCTGCAGATGCCATCAGAGCGCTGACGCTGAACAACAACAGAAACAAGGATGCCGTGCGTGAGGCCTGGGCACTGCCACTTCTGGTCAAGCTGCTGTCCAGCGTGAGCCGCCTGCTCCACAATGCTTTGTACAAGCACTCATGCTCATCCCTTCCTTCTCCTGCTGCTCACAGATTGTCAGAATGTAGGTCTCATGCAAGCAGAGGTGCAACAGGGATAGGTGGTCTCTGCCAAGCAAGCCACTCTGTCCCAGAGCTGCCCTGTCCATGACCTACTCACCAAATGAAGGGTCGCTCCCCTACAGGAGGACAAGCAGCTGGTCAGCAAGGCCATGGATTGCCTGCGGATCCTGACAACAGGCAATGAGGCAAACAAGGAGGCGATCTTCCAGATACCCTCCAGCCTGTCCACACTCATGAAGCACATGAGCCCAGATGGTGATCCGGTACGACCACCCTCCCAATCATGAGCTCTCCTCTGGGCCAGAACACTCTTGTCTAGAGAACAGTACTGGCCATGATTTACACGCTTTTTGACTGCATGCAGCGTTGTATACTTGAACAGGGAAGTCTCCTCCACAGATTCAATTGCAATGCAGAGTGTTATGGAGAGGGCTGTGGCGATCATTGGCAACTTGTCGGGTGATGAGAAGCACTTTCTGGCGCTACGAGAAGCAGGCGTCATGCAGCGCCTGGTGCAGCTGCTGGAGCAGAATCCTGAGTCCCGTATCCCAGAGATTGCAGCTAGGACGCTTGCAATCCTAGCTGCCAATGACGCCAACCAGACAGCCATCAGGCTTGCTGGTAGGATAGCTGCATGCTGCTCCAATAAGGCCAGTTTAGTGCTGGTACTGCCATGCAGATGCTGCATAGCTTACACCATAGAGCAATGTTGGCTATGGTGCTGAGCCTGCTTGCCCCTGTCCAGGTGGCATCCCCCCGCTCATGCGGCTGCTTATCATACGTCCCAGTGATCAGGTGAGCCTGTCACTTCTGTTTTGCAATGATGTTTTCAGCTTCGCACCTGCCATTCCTAGGTTGTGCAGTTCAGAGATTACACATACAGCACAGGATTTTTCAGCACTGACAATATGCAGGGAATTTGCCACCTCTGGCCACAGCTCAGCAGCTTTCTCTGTGCTCTCCAGGTGCTCATCGCGGCGGAGGACACCCTCAGGCGACTGCAGGTGTCTGGAGCAGAGAGAAATGCAATCCTAGACACGCTGCGCTACATGGAAGGCTTGCATGAGCGCCAGCTCAGCCACGCTCGGGCCTCTTCTGGGCCTCACCAAGCACCCAGCAAAACAGAATCCAGGGCAGACCATGAACAGGAGCCCAGTGATGCAAAGCCCTTCACAAGGTGTGGCAGACCCCCCTGCACACCTCAACATCTAGCAGATGTGTTCCAGGGTGTGGGGAGGTGGCATGACAGGCTTGTTCTTGTCTTAGAAGCTGCGCATCATGTTGACACAATGACTACGCTGCCAGGTACACAGTGGAGGAGACTGTGGAGCTGCTCAGGCTGCTGGGCTTCCGCAATGTGGATGTGATGGAGGCTCATGGGATCACTGGTGCTGACCTCCTGGAGCTGGATGAGCATGAACTGCGTGATGAGCTCAAAGTACCTCACCTCCAGGTGTGCACCTCTGGTCAATCCGCGCTGTCATGTCCGTAGCCGTGCAGCATGCAGCCATAAGTACACTGTTTGGAGGGCTGATGCGCTGACACTGTCAAGGGACGAGCACATGTCCAAGCAATACCCAACCAGCTTCAACAGGGGGCAATGACAGACTGGGCGTAGGTCATGGGGCAAGTGTGAGGTTTGCTTGGTGCAGATGAAGAAGATCAAGAATCTGAAGGCAGCATTCAAAATGTTCAACAACATTCAGAGGCACCCAGGGAAAGGCGACATCACCTACATGGAACTGCAGGTGAGTGAGTCTGCTCAATTGGCCTGTATTCAATCAATGCACAGGGGCTTGTAACACAAGGACTTTGCAGTCTGTGACTTAGGACAGTGTAAAACCATGTCAGCCAGGCAGCCATGAAGTGGAGCCTCATGTGCAAGCAGGAATGGCTGGTGCGAGCGGGCTGCTCAGATGCAGACATCACATCCATAAAGGAAGGCTTCAAGGAGGCTCTTGGCAAGCCCATTCTGGCAGTACTCAGCTTCCGCGACTTTGCCCGGACTTTCAGCTGGTTTGCCAGTACTCTCCACATGATGAGCCAGGTAAAGGATTGCCACCTGGATTGGTATCTTCAATGATTGCTCCCTTGGCACAGGAGCAGAAGCTAATACCCTTGGCATATTGATCAGCATACAAGCTTATGGGAGCACATGATGCCCACAGGAAAGATGAGTGAACGAAAGCCATGGCTTGGCATGCATTCTTAAAATTGGAAACGAGCAATACACCTGACCAAGCACAGCAATGTGTTCTGGAAACCCCAGTCTTTGTGTGTGAGGTGTGATGTTCCATTGCAGGGACCTGATGCAGCCATCGACTCTGTCTCGCGTCTATCTAGCCTGGCCAAAACAGCCAGCCTGCAAAGCCTACCAGCTCAGGAACAGCAGGCAGATGGCTTGCCTGCAGGCGGACAAGCTACATCGCATTCTGTCCAGCCAGCACCTTCTGTGGAGCATCATCCTGCACAGCCTGCCACGACCAGCAATGGAGATGCAGCAGAAGAACATCCCTCTCATGTGGATCATACCCATGCTGGATAAGAATCTTGCGGCTGCCCACACTGCTGTGAGGTTTCTGAGTTGAAGAGGGGCTCATGATCCTGAAGTGTCTGTCTACCCCGTATCCTGAGAGGCAGATCTGCAAAAGCTAGGATGTGGAAGCTTGCATGTTGTTGCGCCCTCCTGGTAAAACCATGTCCAGCTTGCTGACGGGATGCATTAGTTCTGATCTGTCCTCTGTGCATGCTGGCACTTGCAATGCTGGCCCTGTAAATACAGCGGGAAGGAGTAAAATCAAGCATTGACAGGTGCTCGAGAGACCTCGTATATGGACCGTGTTATTCGTCTCATCTGTGGCAAGGGCAAAGGCTGAGGAAGCCGTTCTGTGGCTCCCACTACCCAGCCATATGCCGGTCCTGGCTTCTGCTGGAAAGCATATGGACTGTCCTGAGGCACTCGATGTTTGTCCGCATCTGCAGCCCAGCTCTCCTGGCTGGTGTACATCTTAACGTCTATGAAAACCACAGAGCCGACCTGCATCCAGAGGGTGCATGAGTATGCTGTCACATCTGCAGACTCTGCCAATGGACGTGTCTCTTGCTTCAGCAGCTGCATCTTGATCACCCTGCAAGCAGTCCATGACAAGGCAAAACACGCAACAGAGTTGTGGGTAGGTGGTAGTGTGCGAAAACTCACTATTTCTGCAGCATCAGAGCCTGCTGGCACTTCATCGCCTAAGCTTGGAACATTTTCTTCACCCCCAGAGGCAAGAAGCCATATTTTCTGGCCTGAGCCATGACATCACCAGCTCACCCCTACATGCACTGCATCCGTGCACCCCCTACATGCAGCCTTGATGAGAGCAGGATACCAGGCTCGAAGGGGCTGTGCTACGTCAGAGGGGACTATACAGGATATCGACCTATCAGCTCTGCTGGAAGTCGATATTTTCGCATCTCAATTGTCTTCTCACCAGCAAGTAACTTGTCGCACCAAAATGCCTGCATGGTAAGTGCACAGATATACTTGCGGACTTCGAAGTAGTGATGTGATGTCCAATATGTCCTTGTTGCGCAGCTGAAGAGCTGTTACCTTGCATTCCAGGCCATACAGAGGATCTGGCATTGCTCTGTCTGAAGTTGCACAAGGGTATTCGACGACAGGCCACTCCGGTGTACTCAGACGACTGATGTGTGGGCTTATCAGGTTCCACTTAAAGGTGCAAAGCTTCACTGGGCAGTCTCAGTGGGCAAAATGGGCAAAAGCAAGTAGGCATGGGCAGCAGCTAACATACATATTGCATTTTTGACATCACCGCTTAGGCAGTGTAAATTCTGTGGTCAGTGCTCAATCGCTTCCAGTTCCTATCATGTAACTACTCCACAGTTTTCAGCCAAGCACGTGCACCGTGCTATGGTACTGGTAATCACCAAACTCATGAGTATGTACACCCATGACTTTGCAAGCCACCACCAAGTTTTCAGACATCAATCAGGTAGCCAGACATAGACGAGTCTTTGTCACCCCGTCAGGTCATCAGTTGCTCAGCCAATCAGGGCTGCACAGCTGGTCAAAGCAAGAGCGTGTGCTCAGGTCCATGGTGTCATGTGCTTGTGTAAACTGTCACCTCTCGTCTGCTCACTTCCCCCTTGTGACATGCTTGGGTCTGTTGCCTGCTCCAGCAGGCTGTCATTAACTGCGGTCAAGCACAATATGGTACATGCTCGCTGGCAGCTCACGTGCGCTCCCATGAATATTTGAGCTTAAGGGCAGAGCCTGTGCCTGCTCTCCCCTCTCTGCCTCTGATGCCCCCCAGCTGAGGACTAGCAACCTCTCAGGCCATCCACGATGGACACCCAGTGCAGCGCTGAATCCTCACACTAGGTGAGCAGCCTGTCAATAGGAGGATACTCCAGCCACCGGACCCCTGATACGTCGGGCAAGCTGCAGATCCTTGGGCACTGCACGAGACAGTGATGTGAGCATGATATCATAGAGCCACACACAAGGTTGCCATGACTGGGGATTTTGACAATGCACAGAAGAAGAGAGCTGGGCTTACTGATGGTGACCCTCTTTGCATGGATGGCGCACAGGTTGGTGTCTTCAAAGAGATGCACCATAAAGTCTTCTGTTGCCTGCGGTGCAGCAGATTCAAGCATCGGTGCTTGAGAGTGCATCATCGCACAAGGCATGCTCTTCCCAGCACAGTTGTGACCATGTGCAGCTTATTGCACAAGATTGCATCTGGTTGCATGTCTGCATGACACCATGTCCAGGCAATACATTAAGACCACTCCGATCCATCTCATAGCAAAAATGTGCTGTGATGGGCAGCCGTACCTCTTGCATGGCTAACAAGGCCTCTGCTGTCCATCTGAATGGTTCTGGGGCGAATATGTTGGTGACTTCTCGACACTGCAGAACAGAAGATCTGCGCTAAGGCTGAGGCAAGCCAAACTGAGCCCTCGTCAGTACAAGAAAGCATTCCAACTCTGTGAGAAAGGGACCAAGAGTAGAAAGGCACTCACAAGTCGCGCAAATGGAAGCTTTCTGATGAGTAGTTCCGTGCTTCGCTGATATTTTCGAATCTCTCGCAACGCCACTGTACCGGGGCGAAACCTATGCTGCCCTGCAGTAGAGAAAGCCATAACATCGGAGGGCTAGCCTTGCAACATGCATCCAGGATCTTTGCATTGGAGTGCATAAGCAACCAAAGCTACTCCTGTAGAATGTGAGGGGTAAAGATGCGTCTTACGGTGAGGCTTCTGTGCTTGTTGTCCTCTCCTGCCAGGCGACCTTCCTGGGGGAGAGCGAACGTCTTTCCCTTTGCTGGGTGTTTTCCGTCGTCCAACATCTGCCTGCAATACATGTAACAGCACTGTGATCCTGCTCATCTGACCAAGCTACGTCATGACATCTGCCAACGGACCTCCATTTAAACAACACCCTCCTGGACCCACCTTGGGCCTAACTTGCGACTTCACTCTAGCCATCAGTCTAGTGCTTATTTCACGCGGTTGGCATGTCCCCTTGCAGTCAGTCCTTCCTCCACTTTCTCACTCACCGTTAAGAAAGTAAAGTCCGAGAGGTCAAGCCAGGGTTTGGTAGGGTATGCTCCTTTCCGATGTGAGATCTTTTTCCTATCGTCTGGCGTTTTTGCAGTTCAGCCAAGACACCGTGCACGCCGTTACACCGTCAATACGCACTACCGCAAAGAGTGGCTGTGTACTGGGGTGATCGCTGAATTGTAGCTTGAAAGCCAGGCCCGGGAGCATCACACAGAGACTACGCGCGTTTCTATCTACTGCCTGAGTGGACCTTTGTCCATCAGTGCAGCTGTAGCATAACAGGTGTGAAATCCATGCGCATTCCAGTTATGCATTCATAAAAGGGGGTGCTTGGCATCTATAGCCTGCTTGCCGGCATCAGGCGTGAGTAGGACACAGGGAGGTGGTGGGAATGCTCGGTCGGTGCCGGAGCTCTCATCGGAGACTGTTTGCAGGGTCGATGGGCGTGAGTGTGAACGAGAGTGCCCTGCAAGGGCGTTGTGGGCAATTGAAGCCATTCCTGCCCGCACGGCCAGCAGTCAGGCAGGCGTCCAGGCGTGCCGTGCGATGCACAGCCTCAAATGGTAGTGAGGAAGTTACAGGAGCACTAGTGGCTCGCAGAGCAGCTCTGCTTGGGTTGCTGGGTCTCGGGCTTGCTGCTGACGCCCAGGCAGCCAGCAACCCGTTGGCCCAAAAGAAGGACCCATACACGGTGAGGAACCGCCTCTTGGCTGCGTGAAGTAATACATTTAATGTTGCACAGGGCCTCTGATGGCTTACTTGGCTAGCCAGGTAGTGGGCCACGACCTGAAATGTAGCCCAGTCATGCAGGAGCTGCAGAGCATAGTGAAGGGCCGCGGGGGCTCTGGCTCGCTGCTGGACTCACTGAAGGCTGGCAGCAAGGGGTCACCCGACATTGTGCAGAAGGGCATCATTGCGCCTCTCACAGGCTCGCCACAGAGCGCAGCCTTCAGCAGGGCGCCCGCCACTCCAAAGGCGGGAGGTAGGCCTCTCACCTGCTACATATTTATAGTTGCAATATGGCATCATGGAAGGCTCGAGAGCCGCTTGTGACTGCGGCGAAAGCACCTTGCCTACTGCCCTAGTGATTGATACACATTAGCAGGTCCCAATCTTGAAGTCATTGGCGGAGTGGCAGCTCTGGGGGTCATTGGAGCAATCACTGCCTCTCAGAGTGGCGGTGGCAGCAAGGCGGCACCCAAGGTGCGCCGCAGAAGCTCCCTGTATAGCAGGCTTGCATTCAGCTGATTCTCATCTGGCAGCCCTGATTGGTCAAGCCGAGGGCAGGCTTTGAAATCGGAAGAGGGTGATGCTGTGCAGAAGGCAGCTGTTGGAACACAGCGGATCGGTGCGTCAGCCAAGCAGGCGGCACAAAAGGTTCAGAAGGCGGCTCCGAAGGCCCTGGGAGGCACCAAACGCGTCTCAGCCCCAATCAGCCCCAAAGCCCCAACTACAGGCGGCACTGGGCTCTTTGGCATGCAGCGCCCCTCGACTGGTGAACACAGCCCCTGCTTACCAGGCTTCCTCCTGCGATGAGGGCGGTGTTCAACGAGTCTGAGTACCCTGCAAGATATCCGTGTAGCATGAGCTGAGGGTGATCAGCTTCTGCGGGATTTTGAAAGGTGGTGGGTGTGCTCGCAGGTACAGCAAAGCAGGCTGTGAGCAAGGCTGTGAGCAAGGTCACGCCAAGTCAGGCCACCCAGAAGGTGAAGCAGGCCCCGCAGAAGGCGAAGCAGATCCCGCAGAAGGCGAAGCAGGTCCCGCAGAAGGCCAGGCAGGTCGGGAAGCAGATCGGGCGTGCAGCCCAGCAGGCGGCGCCTGCAGGCTTCAAGGGTGCTCTGAGAGACCAGGACACCCTTGCCAACCTTGGCGCTGGCGCTCTAGTGGGCCTGGCGGTGCTGATCGCTGCCTCAGTCACCTCTGGAAGTAAGTCCAGCTATGCCTGCCATCCTCTTCTCTTCTGCGTCCTACAATGCTGCAGCAGGCCAGTCTGCAATGCCCTGACCACCTGCTGCAAGATCTTTCGTGGGTGCGCCTGCAGCCTGAACATCACAATGAGTGCAGGGGATTAGTTGAGCAGGTTTAAGCTGATGCTAACAAGGGAGTTGAATGCTGCAGACCCACAGAAGGTGGTGAAGCCTGTGGAGCGTGCTGCCAAGGAGGTTGTGAAGGATGTGAAGCAGGCAGTGAAGGGCGGCCCCCAGGCTCCCACACCACCTGCACCACCAAAGAGTGCCCCCAAAGAGGTCAAGTCTGCGGTCAGGGAGGCACCCAAGATCCTGAACCAAGATGTGCTTGATAAGGTGAGAGCGGCCGGGATGCAACACTGCATACTTTGCTACCACTTGTTCAAAGGAGGATGCGTGGTGTCCAATTGTCCACTCTGGCCGCTAAGTGTGTCAGTGCTGACATTTGTGTTCCTCCGCAGGTCCGAGCTGCTGCAAAGGAGGCTCCCAAGGCTGCTGTAGACAAGGTGAGCATCACACCCGGCACTTCTTCCATCCTTCGCATTCACCTAGGTCTGAGAGTCAACTGCATGGCAGATTTTCCCGACTTGGGAAACAAGGTCATGATCCATCACCTGTGTCACTTCCAACACCTGTGTTCACCTGCAGGTCCAATCTGCTGCAAAGGAGGCTCCTAAGGCTGTGGACAAGGTGAGCACCGCACCCGGCAGATTAACCCATAGCTCTGAACTGCTTGATGTGTGCCCTGCAGGCAGGCTTCTCCAAGTCGATGATGCCCTGAGCTCACTGACCTGTAATTGCGTGACTCTTAACACCTGTGTCAACCTGTAGGTCCAATCTGCTGCAAAGGAGGCTCCTAAGGCTGTAGACAAGGTAAGCACCTCACCCAGCAGGTCTACTCACGTCTTCGAAATGTTCTGTCGTGCCACCTGCAGACACTACTCTCTCACTGAATGACCTGCCGAGGCCAATTTAGCCGCCAGGTGTCTTGACTGCTGAAGCCTCACATCATCTGCAGGTCCAATCCGTTGCAAAGGAGGTTCCTCAGGCTGTAGACAAGGTGAGCCTTACGCCAGGCACTTCAGTGCGGTATCTGTCACTGTGATGTATGGTGTGTCCTTTGCAGGCAAGTATCTGTGGTTCATGCATGCGTCTGAGACCTTAACGCTGAGAGTGAGCCATGCCCATCCAGGTGACACCAGCCCAGGTGCCTTCACTGCCGAAGCTGCCCTCCCCGCCATCACCGCCGTCTCTGCCTAAGCCCGCCCTGCCCACGCCTCCCTCAGTGCCATCAATCCCACCCCCAGTCCAGGCTGAGAAGCCCAAGGTAACCTCAGCCACACCTATCACTGGAAAGTCATCTGGCAGCAGCCCTGCCCAGTACTGGCATGCAACCTTGCGCACTGGATTGGCTCCATAAAATGGACTCCATGCTGACTGCCATGTTTATGTTCTCAGGTGCCCTCTGGTCCTGACCTGGTCCCTGAGGCCATCAAGAAGCCCCAGACTCCGAGCGGACCTCCGCCCCCAGCCTTCCCCAAGCCCACAACCCCCTCAGGGCCCAACAGCTTCAAGCTGCCCGCCTCCTCCATCCAGGACAAGAAGCCCTCAGCAGCGCCCAGCAAGGTGGTCTTCTCTCCTGTACTTCTTCATCAGAGACGCCCAGAGTCTGTCTGTATCCAGGAGCAACCTCATGTACCAATGACAGGCACCCAGTCTCTCTCCTTAGACATAGACCTAGTGGGTTTGAACAAACCAGGTTGACTCTTGACATTGTGTAGGGGCCTACAGCGTCAATTGCCCAAGCCCCCGTGAGCAGCGCTCCCAACAGCAACATTGCTGGGGGCGTCGTGGCGCTAGCGGCACTGGGCCTGGCTGCAGCAGCTGCCACCAACAGCCAGCAGCAGGGAGATGGGCAGGGTCCCCCTGCCTCCAGTGGCCCAGCTGCCTCCAGTGGAGCAGCCCCGCCTCAGACTGGCAGTCTCACACCGTCTGCTGGCGGAGCTGGAACATCAGGTGCAGAGTCCTGCGATCCCACATGTGTATGCTGACTGAGGAAGCTCTCATGCTTGCCGCCTGCAGCACCCCATACTTGAGACCAATGCAGCTGAAGCTGACCCACTGGAATTTGTATGTATCACTTCACTTCTCCTCCCTTTGATAGCCACAGTCATGCCCTCCGTTGGGATGCTGCTGGAGCTTTCCTGCATTGCATGTTCTCTAGAGGTCAACTTCTGTGCTATTGCCAGGGTGACGGCTTTCCAGGCTTCATCGGTAATCTCAGGACGGTGTGATGTGCGCAGAGGACAACAGTGATGAGGGCATCAAGAAGAGGAAGGATGCAGCCAGGAAGTGGATCGACGAGTGGAGAGCTTCACAGAAGTGAGGGCCTGGGCCTGAAAAGTTGGTCGACTTGCCGTGAGCTACAGAAGTTTTGGCTAGCTTAGAATGTCCAGGTTTTACACCATCTGGGTCCTGTTTGTTGGAGCAATATAGACAGAGATGGTGTCTCATTTTCAATACAAGGTTGAAGAGATTCTCAGATGGCATAGAGGGCACATTGGAAGGTTTGTGCAGGAGATGTACTTACAGAGTGCTGTGCACCGGATTTCAGTGTTGGGACATGTACTTCTTGATTACTAGCCAGCCCAGGGGTATGACAGCTAGGCACTGCTGATAAAGATAGCTGAAGCTTCTAACTTAAGTCTTTGTTGTACCAAATGCACTGCTCTATAGGCAGGAAGAAAGCTGCACGGCGCCAGCGCATGGCTGCCCTGTGGAACTTGATGGCTACACAAACCTTGAAAACTCAAAAGGTAAAGTACAAACGGCAGCACTGTGGCCAACCGAGCATGTTTCTAATCGAGAACGAGAGCAACAATACAGGTTGATATACAGTCTAAATCTGTGGCAGGTTGTCACCACAGTTCTGATTGCCTTGGGCCGCCCCATGTCAGAGAAGTCTTCTGTTTCTCTTGTCCTTCACCAAGAGCTCACTCTCCTCATTGTCTCCCGTACTGGTCAGTGCAGACCATGACGATGACCTGGCCAAGCCGACACCTGCCGTGGCCTCCCTAGCCGCCTCAGACAGCGCTCGAGCCTCCTGAGCGGCATGGCGCTTGTCGCGAGGGTATGTAAAATGCAGACCTGCAAGGCATGCGATAATCGTCTCCTGCTCGCAATGTAATGTATCATTGCTGGATAGGTGTATACCCGCGCTGCAGAAAGCCCCTCTGCTGCTCATCGTATGGACTGCTGTCTGGCACAGTGTTACGGGAAAGGAAGCGGAGAGGCACCTGAATAAAACACAAGGCACAGGGTCCATGGTACAATCAGGAAGACTAGGAGCGAGCTGCCAAGCGCCCGAGCCTGCGCCAAGTCCTTCTCTGGATCCCCAGACCGGGTGGCAGTGCCTGTGAACCCAAACATCTCCTCTGCTAGCATCCCCACCAGCGGGGCTGCGCATGCTGCAAGAGCCCCCTCGAAGCACCTGAAAACACAGCGGTGGTCTCAGCTCACAATGAGCAACTCTGTGGAGGGGAGGGCATGATGTGCTGCAGGCATACCAAAGGCACGGATGGCATGAGACAATGCCTCATAAAGGCATCATAGCACGGCCAGCTCACATACATTATGATGTTACTGACCCCAAAGGCAGAAGCATGTGTACCTGTCAAAGGCATACACCATGTTCCGCATGCTCGGTGGCACTATCTCTGCAAAGATAGGGTTGTTGCAGCAGGGTCCTGCCTGCAGCACGGACTGGCAGGACTGAGATGTGCCCGAGGCGCTACACAGCTACAGTGATGGGCACATGAAGCAATGCCAACAATGCCATTCACCGGGACATTGAGGGCCGCCTCACCCAGCTCTTCAGGCACCCAAAGACGACGAGTACCACCGCATACAGATAGACCGTCTCAGCATTTCCATTGGCAGGCAGCCCCTGCACATGTGCGTGTCTCAGTTTCCTTGGGGCACTCCTGTCAAGATAGCTAACAATTGTGGAGCCTGTGGCCGGACTGTTAAATATGGTGTTTGGGTTGCATACCTTGAGTATGAGCAGTGAGAAGGGGATGCCAATGGCAACACTGAATTGGCAGGCAAAGATCCGCCCATGCTGCGGATGCCGTCTGGCCGCAAAGTCCCCCACATATCCTCCTAGCAACCCGCCAAGGGCTGCAGTGCAAAGAAGGCTTGTCAGCAGAATGTCCTGTCAGCTCGTGACATGTTGACTGCGGTTGCTGTAGATTCAGCTGCACTGACAATTTGCAAGCCTATCAGACCTTACAAGGCAGCCAGCATACCTGTGGACCCCAGAAACAAGGCCATCAGCACGCTTGCCGCAGCATCGGTCATCCCCAGCAATTGCAGGTACAGTGTGAAGAATACCAAGGCTGTCCACGGAATGCTTCCAACTATGCCCTGCAAGGCATATGTGTGTCCTGTCAGGAGTGCACAGGTTGCCCCTGTCTGATGGTCCAACGTGCCAGCACCGCCATGCATGCGGAAGCCTGCTGCATTCACGAGAGCGATGTCCAAGAGTCCACCTGAACAATGATGAGCACGAAGGTAGGGATCTTCATCATGTTCCATATGAGCTCCATTAGCGTTGTCAGGCTGACAGGCTTAGGTGCCTTGTGCGGAGCTGTCGGAAGGTCTTTGAGGGGATCCTTTCCCAGCAGGAGGTTGCAGAGCCCAATGAGCATGCTGCAGGAAAGCACGACAGCTCAGCCACAGGATTCTGGTCATTATTGCATCTTGATGCTGCTGGTCATACAGTGGCGCAATCAGCGACAGGTCCCCTGTGCAACTGTGGAGGTAGCCTTCACCTGATCGCTGCAACCATGTAAAAGGTTACCCTCCACCCTGGAAGCCCTCCAATCGTCATCTCCCCTGCAGCAGCACAACTACCCTGTTTAAAGGGAAAGAGCCTCCATGAGAGTTATACCAATGGGGCCCAGGATCATGAGGCTGCTGGTACTCACCAAGGTTTGTGGCAAGAATGGAGCCACCCATGCCGCCAAGGGCACTGGTCAGATATAAAGCACCAAAGGCGCTCCCTCTAGACGATGCACTGTAGTAGTCAGCAACCAGGCTCTGCCCCGAAGGTATCACAAGCGCCAGGCCTGCAGCATGGACTCCTTGGAAGGTTTCTGGTTTGCTGTGGTCAGGAGAAAGGCCAAGCACGGCCAACGAAGGGCGCTCAATACTCGGTGTCTCTGAGGGACAAGGGACTACCTATGCCATTCATGCCCCAGAAGAAGATGCCCTGAGATACAGAGGAGCAGAAGCCAAAGCTAGCAGTCATGAGGCCCCACAACAAGCAGCCCACTGCTGTGACATGGATCCTGTTGCAGTAGTGGCCTGCATGGCAAGGCCTGCTCAGGTAGCACCAGGCGGCATGTCCTGCACTGTGTCTCGTCAGCGCTGACTCAAATGCTCAGCACAAGTCCAGGACTTTCAATCTCACCTGCAATGCCCCCGATTGGTGATGCAAATGCCTGAACCAGTGCCCTTGAGAGCGTAAGGTAGCCCAATGACGTCGGGGACGCATCAAAAGCCTTCCCCAGGGCATTATAGACAGCTGGTAGGATCTGGATGGCAAGCAAGAGGAGTAAGTTCAAGGCTTAGACCTCTGCAGGACGTGTGCTGAGGAGTCAGGAGTGCATCACACTCCTGCATGATGTCAGTGAAGAAAGTGCTGACTTGCCTGCTCGTCCATCCTCTCCATCACCCCAGCAAGGTTTATGAGAGTTACAGTTCTGAGCCTGTGCTTCTCGATCTTGCATTCTTCGAGCGTCTCGTAGTGATGATCGTTCAAGACACCCTGCTCCTCAGTGCTGTCCATCTTACGCATCTTTCGGTTCAAACTCTGTCTGACCGCAGAAGAGGCTTTCTCTATCTGCATGCTGTACCAAAAGCCAAAGCTTAAACGTATACCATTCGTCGAGGTGCATTTCAGGCCATGTTCACAGTCAGGCCGAGTTCATCTGAGGCTCCTCGTGCGCTGCACCCCCTTTTTGCTCCTCAATTACAAGTATGGCTATCAGGTGCGTGGAATGCAATACACTGCTGTAAGGTTGGAGTGTCGGGGCCAACGAACGCGCACAATGAACCATCTGCTCCGGAAGTTCCGTAAATTTCACCCAGACTCTCGGAAGTGCTTTGATGGTCTGTACATTCCATGATCGTGAGACCAATGATAGTGGATATTAACATTGTGCTATGATGTCAGAGTATGTAGCTGATGAGCCAGTAAGTAATCTGCACACGGCTCACCTGGACTTCGACATATGTACGGAAAGATGAGTATTCCATATTGTGCTGCGTGCTGATTGCTCCAGACAGACTTGGGCCATGAGGTGGCTACCATGCAACTCGACAGCATTTCAAAGCCCTCCCTCACCCCGCATGGGTCACACCGCAGTTACAGTGGATGCCACGGAGTCATGGGGGGAGGAGCTGCTCGTCATATTCGGAGGCCTGAGCGAAGAGAAATATGCATTGGGTGATCTTAAGGTGCTCCAGGCTCGCACTGTCGCCTGGTTTCACCCGGAGGTGCCCAACAGCACAAGCCCTCCAGCACGGGCGTTCCACTGTGGGGCAGCCATTGGAAAGAAGGTCTACATCTTTGGCGGACACGTATGGGTCAAGCAGACACGCGGCCTGCAGAAGTTTGACGATTTCTGGTCCCTAGACACGGTGAGGACTCTGGGCATGAAAAGCTCCCCCCATGGCATGACTCCATGCTATCCCCTCCAGGCCTTGGCAGGCAAGCATATGTGTCGGGTGATGTGATGAAGGTGCCTGCAGGATACATGGGAGTGGACAGTTGTGGACTTCCCCAAGGATGCGCCCCGGCCGTCTTCCAGGGATTTCGCAGGCATGGTGGGCCTGCCTGGAGGCAGGCTGCTGCTGTTCGGCGGCCTTGATGCCACAGAGAAGCGTGTGGATGACACATGGCTCTATGATGCTGAACAGTGAGTGGTACTCACCACACCCGTGCCCCAGTGCCTTGCCCTTTGTGCCCATGACATTCCAAGTGCATCACCTCGACACAGGCGCACATGTGATCTAGAGCTTGCAGCGGGCATCACACCGCAGCTTTGTGTGCGTGCATTGCTGAAGAATCAGTTGGCACCATACAGTCTCCCAGAAACCGCTCCTGGTGCTGGCGAGCAGAGTCACGCAGATTGTCTGGTGAATATGCAGAAACACTTGGACGGAGCTGAAGCCGGAGGGTGTCAGGCCAAAGGCCCGCTATGCGCATTCCCTCACCAGCTGCAATGGCCGGGTGTACCTGTTTGGTGGCGAGAGCAACACCTGTGAGCAATTTCTCTCATCATGAGTTTGTTGATCCAAGTTGCATGCCTCCACTTTTGTATTGTTTCTTGAGCCTTGTGTGGCTTCATGCTTGCTGCATTGAGAGACGGTGCTCTCTGACTGCAGCTTTGCTTGCGGACGTGTGGACGCTGAGAGGCCTGGCCTCCAAGGGCTCTCTGTCTGTGGCATGGGTCCAGCTGGAACTTCAGGGACAGGCCCCAACAGCTCGCAAGGGCGCCGCCATTGCAGGTGTTGCTCTACCCACATACTTGTGTCATGGCATCACTACCTCAGCTTGCAGCCAGAGGGCTCTGTCTGTAGGGTCTGCAGAGTTAGCCTTCTGCTGCGAGCTCAGTGTGAAGCATGTTTCTGCCGATTCACCGGAAAAAGGGCTGTTGAAGAGTGCATAATGGGGTCACATTTGATGCACTCACATGTGGAGCTGAATTTTATATGTGCCATGCAGCTGTGGACAATTGCCTGCTGGTGATGGGAGGGCGGACCTCAGAGGTGGGGTGGTTCAGGTCAAGGACAGAGACCTACCACAATGATGTGGTCAGCGTAGACTTCAGTATTGGTCCGCAGTGGCGGCCGCAGCTCGTGCAGGGGGATGTTCCCCAGCCGCGCGAGTTCCACACGGTGTCACCTGTCTCTGGGGGCAGACTCCTCCTCCTAGGAGGTGCGTGTAGAGCCTGACATGCCACCCCTCTGACCAGAATGACCATTGGCACCTCGTGAGGCTTGTCATCGTGCATATCTGCTCCAGCGTGCCTTGAGCAGGTGTCCGCATGCAGGCGGGAATGGGAAGCAGATCTTTGGGGACGCATGGTGGCTGGAACCTGAAGAGGATGCACGCCTGGCAGCTGAGCTGGCAGGGCCTCACGCGCAGGAATTGGATGGGCTTCCAATGACTCATACGGCTGCAAAAGCATCCCTTGGCATGCAAGGTGACGTATCATCCTCCCGCCTGTGGAAAGCAGTGGAGACAGATAGGAGCATCTGGCAGTGTTACGGAATGTATGTCAGTGTGACTTGCTTCTGTTCAGGTGTCCAAGGATGTACTACACCCCTGAGCGCTATGTCCTTTGATCTGGGTCCCTCCCTGGCAGCTCTCAATGGGAGCGTACATGGCAGCGAGCTTGCAGCTTCCCGTGCAGCCTCGGTACGCCTTCTGAAGTTATAAAAGATGATACAGGGTTGTCAGGCAGAAAGATGTCTACGGGAGACGCAACATTTTCAACCCCTTATGCCTTTCACTCATGCCATGCAGCCTCTGTAAGCGCTGAGATTTCTGTCCAGGATGCCAGGGAGGCTGGTGGAAGCAGGAGATCCAGGCTGGCAGACATGTCGCATGGGGAAGGGTCGTCCGGCGTCCACCAGTCCAGCACAGCTTGGTGGTCAGGTAAAGTATGCCATGGCCCTGCAGGATTCATGCCCATCTGCAGTTGCAGGCAGATCTTGAGAGGGCCTTGCTTGTCTATTGCATGATCTTTGCTCTGCCTTGCCAGGTGCAGAGCAGAGGCAGGAGCTTGACGGCTTGCGGCAGCGGCTGGGGCTTTCCTGCAGTCAGGCAGCAGATAGCATGGGGCAAAGCAATGGCTCCCACAGCCATAGGTCCTTTCACACCGCCTCAACGTCCCGGCTTGAGGTGTGCACCTTCACTGTGAATGCCATGTAGATCGCACTTTTTGAGTCTCATCTTCCAGAATTTGTTCTTGGGCTTCATGTGCGCCCTGCCAACGTGAGATGCCTCTGGTTGCAGGATCTTTGCGTTGGAGATGTCCGGCAGCTGATGGACCTGTACAAACAGATGGCGCCAGTTGGTTTGAAAGCCGCTTTACTGAGCAAGCAGGCTGATGCAAGCGTGCCACTGCACACCCTCATGAGCAATGCCCCTATGACAGGCCGCTTCACTCACTTTGGACTGGAGGACCTTCGTCTCGTTGATGTCCCAGAGTTGCACAGCGACTTTCACTCTTTGTTGTCGTTGCAGCAGTGACCTCTCACCATACCCTTGCGACGGGGTATCGGATATCACAGTCAGCGCAACTGAGCCAACTGAAGGTGATGCTGAATGTGGCAACGCTTTAAGCGTGGACCTTGTACAGATCCTCTGCTAAATCTGATGCAGACTTTGACAGCTGTTGTGAGCTGCCCGAGCCACCATGCATCCACCCCATGATGGAGATAGGCCCTACGCAGGCTGAAGTATGCCTTGGACACTGAGCTTGCTCTGCCAACATCATGCAGTTGGGCTGTAGACTGATTGCATGGTGACTGTGCTGGCCCCCATGATGGATGCTGATACCTCCCATGTGTATGCCCTATGGCCCTAGGCTACGGGTTGCCTCCCTTGTGATAAGAATATAATGCCCTTCTTGATCTCTTTGTGCAAGACACAACGTGCTTGCCTCGATGATGGGGACGTGAGTACAATGCCAATCACCTTGTCCGCCACCCGTGGACGGGCGCCCAATGCCTTTAAAGGATTCAGAATCCCTGTAGCCCTAGGGTGACTATTATCTGGGCAACGTCCTCTCTGGCAATTCCTGGCACGCTGTTATGCTACCTTTCCAATACTGACAGCAAGATAAGATACAATACTGCCATCCAAGCTGTGCCGGCTGTCTTCCGATGTCGCAAGTCACCGTAGACGTCGTCACACACACTAATAAATCATTGGGTCCCTTGGTGATTCCCCTGACCAATTGGGGGCCCACCTCACATGGCATATACACAGGTCTGGAAAGCCTTCACAGCACAGAGGGCCTCTTGACCGATAAGGCCGGTAGATGCCGGGGACGTGCAGGAATGCGCGTGCTAGACGCAGGGGATTACAAGTTCCTCTTGACAGGCAAACCTAAGCCAACAGGTAAGATGGCAAGGAAAGACAGGACGATAACAACGCGCATGAGAAGATATTGCACGGTTTCGTGATCAAGGTCCAGCATGAAGTTGATCACTGCAGAGGATATGTGAGGAGTGCAGCCAGACTGACAAGCACGTTGCCTGCCTTTTCTCATGGTCATGAATAGGTGCCCATGCTGAGACCCTCCAGGTCCAGGATGTTTACAGGATCATCTTCAGTGACGAAAGGTGGCTGCAAAGTGGACCCATGCCTGTGACATGTGTTATGTGCTCGTGGACAGATCGTTTGGGAGAATTCTTGCGCAAAGCCCTGCCTATGCCGAGCTCCATAGATGCTTTGAAGTCCAAGCATGGCAGATACGTAGTGACGAACACGCATCCCACTACAGTAGAGGAGTGGCATGGCTGGGAAAAGGACCTAAAAACAGAGCTCAACGAGCTGCCTTCGGTGAGAATCCTCAAAGTTGCATGCTGTTATGTGCCAGAAGGGCCTGGCATTTATGGCCTCTGTCATTGGGCATGCTGACCTGCTCAGTGATCTGGCCTATGTAGTGTAAACACAGACTGTATGGAGGCATGCTGTGCAGCATTGGATATCTGAATTCTACGAAGAGACTGGCAATGTACTCAGCGGTGAGAATGACACAGCGGCACTGCTGCTGGCGACAGCTTGCGCGCGAGCCAACACCTTCTTCAGGACCATTGACAATGAATATGATTGCATCTTTGACAGGCACCCATACATGGGCTGGTATAAGGTGGGGTGATCAAACTATCTGATCCTGCATGCCGAGTGGTCCCCCAGATTGTCTGTGAATTTGGTTTGATTATCAGCCCCTGTGGCATGCTGGAAAACACTGTCTTATTGTGTCCAGGGGCAAACACCACAGGATCGTCAATCCCCTTGCAAGTGGGAAGGAATACAGATCGAAGCTGAGGAGACCTGGGGCGCGGACATGTCCCCAAGTGTTTGCCTTGTGGACCTGACGGGTGCCATACGTGAGGTCTGGCTGACTACCCTCTGCATAGATGGGTGATTCAACTTTGATGTCACCAGAAAATCAGCTTCTTGCTGGCTGCCCTTGGCCTGACATCAAGCAGGAGTCACAACGTAATATGTGTACTGTCACAGACCACATGTAGTGGGCAACTTTCCTTTTGGACCTGTGTGAAGTCCTGTATGCATGTGCTGTGCAGGTGTGACCCATTTGACACAAGTGTCGACACCATGCCAGCAATCTGGAACAGGATGAAGGATGGCAAAGCCGTACAAGATGTGGATGCTGCAACTCGTGTCAGGAATGCCATAGCTCAGGCAAGAACCCCACACACTGGCCTGCTGCTCTGGTTGACACCGCTGATGGTA
Organism: Coccomyxa sp. LA000219; assembly: GCA_000812005.1. NCBI lineage: Eukaryota > Viridiplantae > Chlorophyta > Trebouxiophyceae > Coccomyxaceae > Coccomyxa > Coccomyxa sp. LA000219. Next base: position 1,469,078 of record KN714652.1, on the reverse strand, counting down.
AATACTGACCAGGCCTCTACAGTACACCAGTAAGAATAGCTGCTTACAGCATGTTGCTTGCTCCAGGAGCTGGGATTCATGTCGCGAAGAGGACACAAGACCGGTACAATCAGCAACTACGTGCACACCTGGCTGTTGAAGACAGATGGGAAAGGCCGCGTGTGGCTTTCAGATCCCATTCCCTACGACGCCATAGGGACTGACAGCTCAACATCTGTGACTGAGGTGCGCTGAAGCAAAGCTTATATTTAACAACGCCTTGAGGCCAGCTTTTGTCGCATCTGTTCACAGGCCGGCCAGCAGAGGCGCATTGTGTAGGCGTGAGTGTGCTTGTCATGCCTGGCTTGGTGGCTCACTGCACTTGCTCTTGCTGCAGGCATTCCTTTTCAGTGCCCTGCGCAACCTTGGGGATGCGTACCACCGGCCATACCCTGCTGCTCTGGTTCCTGGTCAGAAGCCACTGACCATCCTAGAATTCAATGCTGCTAGAGCAAAAGCCCAGGCTGCTCTCATGACGCCAAGGGGGCGGATGGAAGTTTACCCATCAGACTTCAGCATCCTCAGAGATGATCCGGCAGAGTCCTCCCAGCAGAATACAGCGAGGCCTCAGAAGCGTCACCGAGAGCCTGATGTCCTGACGTTTGGACAGCTTCACCTCACAGCAAGGCTGGCGCCATCTGTCTTTCTAGGCAGGTATGGTGTCCCTTATTTCTTCTATCTACTACTGGCCTACCTGCTCAAGAAGTCAGCAGCAAGCTGGTATGGGTGCAGCACTTTCTGAAGTCTGAAGTCCCATGTGGTGTGGCTGCTAGCAACTGACTGTAGAGTACTTGTGTACAGCATGACTGTGGTTGAACGTCTGGCATCATTTTGCAGTGTGTTCCGGACAGTTGCAGCCGTCCGCCTGGCCACCAGCCCCGCTAAGGTGGCCAGAGCTCGCCATGTTGCAAAGGTCTACATGAAGCTGAAGGATCTGCAAGGCCTATGTGTGCCTAAATGATCTATCATGGCAGCATCCAGGAGGACAAGGATGCATACGTCATAGCAACAGAATTCATTGAGGTGAATCAGCCAATCTCTCCAAGGAAATGTACACTTTCTAGGCATTAAGCGTGTGCACAGGGTTGTTGCCTTCATAGTTTGCCTGCTGTGGTGACATGTGAAGTCCCATTGCAACAATCCTGCTTGCAAGTGCGTCTTCATATGCATCAGCTTGTCTGTTTTGACGTCCTGCAAATCCAGGATGCAAGGATTGCATTTTGAGCATCATCATGCGTGCAGGGTACCCCATGGGAGTCCTACACAGGTTCGTATGACAAAGTGGTCCCGTCCCTGGAAGCAGCTGTGGGGAAGATCCATGAGGCAGGCGTTGTGCACGGTTACCTGTATGGTAACATCCTGGTCAGGGAAGATGACAGTGTCTTCATTGTGGGATTTGGCCTGGCTGAGTTGAACCCCACAGACGAGCAGAAGTCCACAGAGAAGGACATTGTAGACTGGGTATAGTCCTTGCCAGGTCCTTGCAGGTCTGCCTTCAACAGCATGAGGCACATCAGGCTCTGAAATGCTGGATGGTGTAGCTCCGGCCTCTGGATGGCAGGAATGTACTGTAATCTCACTAGTTGCTCCACATGAATCTCAGCAAACAACCTCGAACAGAGGACATGGCCCTGCTCAAAGCGCATTTCTGCCTGATATTGCATACGCAGAGTCAATAGGGCTATGCTCAGTATCTGGTTCGCTTCATGACATCTTGCCAGCAGCACCTGCCAATACATCATGCAGTGAGCCCATCCATTCTGTTATACTCTCGCCCTTTCGGCTATACCATCATTCCTGGCAGTCAGGCTGTAGGCTCCACCTTGTACATAGGACTGTTTCCCTTGGGCGGGTTTATTAGGCCTTAGCATGCTGCTCCACAGCAGCGTTTGAGTCTTGCATCCTATCCATGATCCATCACCTTGCTGATTTGCGACATCTATATCATTAACACTGACTACCTTGCCTTTCCACACTAGGTGAGCTTGCATGATTGATTGATCGCCTGCTTGCTGACATGGATTGCTTAGATTGCCCAGTGGGTGCCTGCTCAAGAGAAAGAGCCGTGAAGGCCGAGGGTGTGGGATTTAGCCCGCCTTGCTCGGGGGCTCTCCCCTCATAAGCAGCCTTCAACGTCACCCAGAGGCTGGAGGGCTGGAGTATAGGGTGCGTAGGCTGGCTCCCACGGGAACCGGCCGCCGGTGAGAGGCCACCGCGTTAGACGAGTCCCTCCCATTCAGGCATGCATGATGCATGCCTGGGGCCATGTGTGGATTCTGCCCCCTCGGGAGGGAGGGCCCATATATATCGCTTGCCATGGAGAAGCAGCTTCCCCCGGAGCGGGACATGCTGTGTGTCCAACACTCCAAGAGGTTTCCTTTATCTGGTTGCTGTGAGTGGACATGTAAGGCTTCTTCCCCCCCCCCCTCCCCCCCCACCAAAAAAAAGATGCGAGAAGGACCTGGGGCATCTGGCTGAGGGCTGGAGCTGCTGGCGATGATCCCAGGCAGCTGTTCAACGAGACTCAAGGCGGCAGATGCCACTATGCTGTACTCTGCTGGCCAGCTGGCTGGTCGCATAAAGCTGACAGCATCAGGCAGGCCTGCGATGATGCGTCGCAGTGTGCGCAAGCAGGGATCGTGTCCNAATGCTGGATGGTGTAGCTCCGGCCTCTGGATGGCAGGAATGTACTGTAATCTCACTAGTTGCTCCACATGAATCTCAGCAAACAACCTCGAACAGAGGACATGGCCCTGCTCAAAGCGCATTTCTGCCTGATATTGCATACGCAGAGTCAATAGGGCTATGCTCAGTATCTGGTTCGCTTCATGACATCTTGCCAGCAGCACCTGCCAATACATCATGCAGTGAGCCCATCCATTCTGTTATACTCTCGCCCTTTCGGCTATACCATCATTCCTGGCAGTCAGGCTGTAGGCTCCACCTTGTACATAGGACTGTTTCCCTTGGGCGGGTTTATTAGGCCTTAGCATGCTGCTCCACAGCAGCGTTTGAGTCTTGCATCCTATCCATGATCCATCACCTTGCTGATTTGCGACATCTATATCATTAACACTGACTACCTTGCCTTTCCACACTAGGTGAGCTTGCATGATTGATTGATCGCCTGCTTGCTGACATGGATTGCTTAGATTGCCCAGTGGGTGCCTGCTCAAGAGAAAGAGCCGTGAAGGCCGAGGGTGTGGGATTTAGCCCGCCTTGCTCGGGGGCTCTCCCCTCATAAGCAGCCTTCAACGTCACCCAGAGGCTGGAGGGCTGGAGTATAGGGTGCGTAGGCTGGCTCCCACGGGAACCGGCCGCCGGTGAGAGGCCACCGCGTTAGACGAGTCCCTCCCATTCAGGCATGCATGATGCATGCCTGGGGCCATGTGTGGATTCTGCCCCCTCGGGAGGGAGGGCCCATATATATCGCTTGCCATGGAGAAGCAGCTTCCCCCGGAGCGGGACATGCTGTGTGTCCAACACTCCAAGAGGTTTCCTTTATCTGGTTGCTGTGAGTGGACATGTAAGGCTTCTTCCCCCCCCCCCTCCCCCCCCACCAAAAAAAAGATGCGAGAAGGACCTGGGGCATCTGGCTGAGGGCTGGAGCTGCTGGCGATGATCCCAGGCAGCTGTTCAACGAGACTCAAGGCGGCAGATGCCACTATGCTGTACTCTGCTGGCCAGCTGGCTGGTCGCATAAAGCTGACAGCATCAGGCAGGCCTGCGATGATGCGTCGCAGTGTGCGCAAGCAGGGATCGTGTCCTGACGACATACTCATGGGCAGGCTCGCTGCCGAGAGCCCCAAGATCTGGGGTCTACGGCGCCAGCTGACCAGGCACCGACGAGGTGAGGGCTTTGACTGAGCCTGGGGCTGTGCCGGAGCCGCGGCCGCGTCGACGGCATGTGCCTGAGGCCCCCCGCAGCGTGTCGTGCTGTGTATCCCAAACAATTCGGTCCATCACCTTGCTGACTCGCGACCTCTATAGCATTACCACTGACGCTTGCGAGTGCACACTCAGGTCAGGTCTAGGCGGCACACACACTGACTACTTCGCCTTTCTGGGCATGCATGATTGATTTGATCGCCTGCTTGCTGACATGGATTGCTTAGATTGTCCAGTGGGTGCCTGCTCCAGAGAAAGAGCCGTGCAGGCCGAGGGTGTGGGAGTTAGCTCGCACTGCTCGGGGGCTCTCCCCTCATAAGCAGCCTCCGACGTCACCCGGAAGGTGTTGCGTCGCTGGAGGGCTGGAGTATAGGGTGCGCAGGCCACAGCGCATCTATGCCGCTCTCCAGGCTATCGTTGAATTCCTTCCGGCACACCTGGCAAACACTTGTTAGCCAAGACCGGCATCACTGTCAGACATCTTGGCATTACTCTCAGCACGGACGCGATATACAGGGCCTCGGTGTGAGACATCGAGTGTTCACAGAGTATGCCTTGGAGTGACATCATGCAAATTGGCTGCAGACTGATTGCATGGTGGCTCTGCTGGGCCCGTGGTTGACGCTGCCAGACTCCCACGTGTATGCCCTATGGCCCTAGGCTACAGTTTGCCTCCCTTGTATTGCTGATGATGATCATCTGTCTGCTGGTATTGCTGTGCCATTGGCGATTTGGTAGACATGTAAGGTTGCTTTCAGGCCGACTTCATCTGGCCAACCTTTTCCATACATTCTCGCCATTTTCAGGCTGTGTACCTAGGACAGTCTCCCTTGAGCGGGTGAATTTAGGCTTTAGCATGCTGCTCCACAGCAGCGTCTGCGTTCTCCTCCTGTCCATGATCCCTCATGTGCAATATCTCCACCATCATTGCTAACGATTGCGAGTGTACAAGGACACACTGCCTTTCCACACTAGGTGGGCATGCATGCATGGTTTTTTTTTAAAACATTATTTCTAATGAGGAAGAAGCCTTGCATTCCACCAATCTTGCCAATCACAGCATTACCAGTAGACAAGATAAAGGAAACCTCTTGGAGTGTTGGATACACAGCACTACCCGCTCCGGGGGAAGCTGCTTCTCCATGGCAAGCGATATGTACGGTAGAAGATGACAGACAACCCAATGGGCCCTCCCTCCGGAGGGGCCAGGATCCAAGCACGCATGGCGCCAGGCATGTATCATCCATGCCTGAATGGGACGGACTCGTCTAAGCCTAGAGTACGCGGTGGCGGCTGGCTCCCGTGCCTCCCGTGCCAGCCGTGCCTCCCGAGCCAGCCTACGCACCCTATACTCCAGCCCTCCAGCGACCCTCCGGGTGATGTCGAACTCGCACACCTTCGGCCTGTACGGCCTTCTCTCTGGAGCAGGCACCCCGCTGGGCAATCTAAACAATCCATGTTAGCAAGCAGGCATCAATCAATCATGCATGCCCACCTAGTGTGGAAAGGCAAAGTAGTCAGTGTGTCCGTGCCGCCTAGACCTGACCTGAGAGTGCACTCGCAAGCGTCACTGGTAAATGATACAGATGTTGCAATTCAGCAAGGTCAACGCTGCTGTGGAGCAGGCCTAACTGCACCCGCCCAAGGGAGACAGTTCTAGGTACATGGGGGAACCTAAAGCCTGACTGCCAGGAACGAGTATAGGGTGCGTAGGCTGGCTCCCATGGGGAGCCGGCCGCCGGTGAGAGGCCACCGCGTACTCTAGGCTTAGACGTGTCCCTCCCATTCAGGCATGCATGATGCATGCCTGGTGCCGTGTGTGATTGGATTCTGCCCCCTCAGGAGGGAGGGGCCCGTTAGGTTGTCATGTTGAACCGTATATATCGCCTGCCATGTTTCCTCGGAGCGGGTAGTGCTGTGTATCCAACACTCCAAGAGGTTTCCTTTATCTATCTGCTGGTGTTGCTGTGATTGGCAAGGTTGGTGAACATGTATGGCGTTTCCTCCAACAAAAAAAAGAAAAGGTTTTGCCAAAAAGGCGAGAGTATGACAGAATGGATGGGCGGATGAAGTCTGCCAAAATCTACCCTAGGTGCAGATGATACAGACATGCAATGCAAGATGATGGAGCTGCTGCGATTGGCTGTGGTGGAGGTGTTGTGACAGTCTGGGAGTCCACTGGTTGGGGGCATGGTCGCACTCCGTGCGCCCAGGCAGGAAGCAACTTCTGAGGAGAAAGCACCGGGCGGGCCAATCCGGCTTGGCTTGCGAGACCATGTGCATGATACCCCCGCTGGGGAAGTCTGACCGTGCTGCTAGGGAGGACGTCGTGCTAGCCCAAGCGGCACTGGGTCATGGATGAGGAGCAGGCGGGTCACTGCAGTATGGAGTGTCGCTGGATCTGCTGGCTGTCAAAGGCTGCAACATGTAGCGTGTATAATGCAAGGGGCTCTGCACCACCTAAGGCTGACGAGCTATGACCTATGGCAGTCAGGGATACTATGATGGCAAAGCTGTGGAACCTGCTGGTCCAGGTAGAGCCACTCGGCTGAGAAGTGCCTAACGACGACATGCTCAGTCATGTCCCCTGAGCCAGTGGCTGAGCACCCCAGCTCGGAGCCGAATGTCTGAGCCGACAAGCAGCCAGTCTCGCCTCATCTGGCTCCTGGCTGCTGAGACGACTCTCGCTGCCTGTGTCGGCTGCTCTGGCCGCGGCAGTACGCGTCCCACAGCTGTGTGATGACCAGCAGGAGAAGTCTCTGCCACAAGCTGTCCAACCCTGCGGCAGGCTGCCATGGACCACGCCTGTCGTCTGCCAGCAGGCAGATCTGCATGTGCGTAGGCTGGTTCCCATGGGAGCCGGCCGCTGGTGAGAGGCCACCGCGTACTCTAGGCTTAGACGTGTCCCTCCCATTCAGGCATGTGTGTGATTGGATTCTGCCCCCTCGGGAGGGAGGGCCCGTTAGGTTGTCATGTTGGACCGTATATATCGCTTGCCATGGAGAAGCAGCTTCCCCCGGAGCGGGTAGTGCTGTGTATGAGAGGTTCATCGTCCTTATGCTACCAATACAAGCGAACACTCAGTGAGCAAAGGAATCGGGGCAGCGCACGTAGGAATCGGGGCAGCGCACAGGCGCCCCGGTCGTGGTTACATGTTTGGTGTGTAGACAGTCAGCCGCAGGGGCATAGATGCACACGACCGGAGACGCATGAAAAACATAGAAAAGCAGGAAAGTATATTTGATCTGGTTCCTAAAGTACGCTGAGAACTCACGCCAGTCCAGCACCCAGAATCCAGTTCACCAATCAATCACAGTCAGCCTCCACACAACTCCGAGTTCACACTCACATTCACAGGGTAAGGTTTGACACAGGCTCGAGAAGAGCCTAAACACGATTATTACGCTGCACAGTTGATCAAACTTTGCAGCAACTCCCTCCTTTTGCTCCTGCAGGAGTGTGCCTGCCAAGCACCTCACCTCAGCACGTGCCAGCACTTGAAATCACGTGCAAGCACATGGCATCCTGGAATGCAACGTCCTTCTCGAACCGTAGTTCTACAGCCTTTAACACGGCTGGAGAACTCTACGTTTCCCTTATCTGTCTGCTGGTGTTGCTGTGATTGGCGGACATTAAGGCTAAGTATTAAGGCTTCTTCTTCCCAAAATAAACGGTGCTGGCTGCTGTCCATATGACTGCAAGCCACTGCCAAACTGCCTGGGACACTGGGCAGCTGAGCATGACATGGCTGAGGGTGGCCAGCTGATCCTGACAGGCTGCATGTGGGCAGAGGTGTTGCTCCGGCGTGCCTCTGTGGATGTGCCTGTTGAAGGCTCTGAAGAGCTTGCCGTGCAGCAGACGCCAGGCCACCACTCGTCCAGGCCTATTCAAGGCAGCTGAATGACTGGTCCATTGTCCCCACACCAAGGTACCCACACTCCAGCCCCAACAGTCAATCATATCATTGACAGGTGAAGTACAGCACACCGCTGAGATTTACTGCAATTATAGCGATCCGTGTATGCCCTATGGCCCAATTGCCTCCTTGTAATAGTAACGATTATAGGGACGTCACCCAGAGGGTGTTGCGTCCTTGGAGGGCTGGAGTATAGGGTGCGTAGGCTGGCTCCCACGGGAACCGGCCGCCGGTGAGAGGCCACCGCGTACTCTAGGCTTAGACGTGTCCCTCTCATTCAAGCATGCTTGATACATGCCTGGTGCCGTGCGTGATTGGGTTCTGCCCCCTCGGGGGGAGGGCCCATTAGGTTGTCGTATATGTCGCTTGCCATGGAGAAGCAGCTTCCCCCGGAGCTGGTCGTGCTGTGTATCCAAACACTCCTAGAGCTTTCCTTCATCTGTCTGCTGGTTTTGCTGTGGTTGGTGGACATGTAACTAAAAAATTACAGGGATGCTTGCAGGTGTGCCTGTTGACAGCGTGCAGGCCCAACATCCTGCGGGTGACGTCGAAGGATACCCATGAGGGGAGCAGTGTGGGCTAACTCCCACACCCTCGGCCTGCAGCAGTCAAGCAAGCAATCAATTATGACGTACTGTACATATCGCTTGTCATGGAGTCTCCCAGAGCGGGGCTTGCCGTGCAGCAGACGCCAGATTACCACCCGTCCTGGCCAGCTAAGTAGGCGACTCTCCATGTGTGGCTCCATGGATGCGTTGCTCCCAGCCTCATCCAGCTCCAATTCGAGACAGACGTCCACCGCAGCCACACTCCTTGCAGCGTGCGTGACGCCTTACACAGCAATGTCGGTATCATTGCTGGCATGGCAGCAGCTATGGGCCACCTGTGCTTGGCACCAGTGCGCTGATTTGAGGGGCATGGACAGCCAGCTGTCAAAGAAAGCCTTCCAGGCTACAGCAGGCAGCCGATAACCTTTGGCCTGAATAATGCTCAGCTGGCAAATGCCACCCTGGTCAACTGCTTTTAGGAACCATAACGTAGAGCAGTTTGGCGGGTGACTGACGGTTGCACTAGGCAGTTGCGACTGGACCCGAAGGAGGACACAGCTACCTTCCCACCATCTACCCCCACGATTCCCTCATCACTCTACAAGAAGTCAGATCTCCTGAGGATGCAGAGGGACGGCCCCGTCCCTATTTCTACTGTGTTGTGGGCTGTGCGAAGTTCTCAGATCAAGTGGCTGACGATGATGCTTTGACATAGAGGGCAGCGGGACACATACCAATGCCAGCACATCCCTCAGCCAGTATGTGCAAAGGACATCAGCGTGTCTGTAGGGGGCCTGCCAGCACCTTGTGATAAGCACGCGTGGGCAGCCAGGCCATAGATGCAGTTGTGACAGTCACACCATTTCAGGCGTGGGTTTAGCTGATGTGTGCCGGCTCGTTGATGAATGCCTTATCAGATTCTCACCCGTAGCCAGCGCATAGCGACTACGGACCTCACATGTTGCTGGGAGTGGTGCAGCCCAGATGATACAGACATGCAATGCAAGATGTGGAGCTGCTGCGCGACCGGGTGTGCTGGGGGTGTTGTAACCTGGGAGTCCACTGGTTGGGGGCATGGCCGCACTCCGTGCACCCAGGCAGCCGGCCAGAGGCTTCCCATGGGTGGAGGGCACACGCATACTGCTGAAGAGACAGCACCGGGCGGGCCAACCCGGCTTGGTTGGCGAGACCAGGTGGGGAAGTCGCTGCCAGAGAGAACGTCGTGCTAGCCCAAGCGGCACTGGGTCATGGATGAGGAGCAGGCGGTCCCTCCCATTCAGGCATGCATGATGCATGCCTGGTGCCATGCGAGATTGGATTCTGCCCCCTCGGGAGGGAGGGGCCCATTAGGTTGTCATGTTGTGGACCGAAGATATCGCTTGCCATGGAGAAGCAGCAACATTCCTAGAGGTTTCCCTTATCTGTCTGCTGGTGTTGCTGTGATTGGCAAGGTTGATGGACATGTAGGGCTTCTTCCTCACCAAAGAAAAAAGGCCTGCCGCCGAAGATTATTCCCCCGAAAAAAAATAAAATATCTTATATGTCCGAAAGGGAGGAACACGTCTAAGCCTGGAGCACGCGGCCATCTCACTGGCGACCGGGTCTTGAGTACCCGCCCTACGCAGCCTACATATCCCTGCTGTACTCTAAATCCTGACCCTGAAGGAGGGAGGATTTGACTGTACGCCGTTCGGTTATCATTACCTCCGCCCCGAAAAAGAGGTCGGCGTCCCCCAAACGACAGAAGGGGGAGGTGATATTTTCAGCTGATCATCTTGCCTTTCCACTTGAGATGGGCATGCATGGCTTCAGCAGCTCCCAAGCAACACAACCCCTCCCGAGGGGGCAGGATCCAAATCCCGCATGGCACCAGGCATGTATCATCCATGCCTGAATGGGAGGACACGTCTAACGTGGTGGCCTCTCGGCTAACCGACCTACACGCACCCTATACCCCCGCCCTCGACGTCGAAGGCTACCCATGAGGGGAGAAGTGCGGGCTTACTCCCACATTCTCGCCCTGCACGGCTCATTCTCTGGAGCAGGCACCCACTGGGCAATCTAAGCAATGTATGTCAGCAAGCAAGCAAGCAACATGCATGCCGGAACGGCACAGTAGCCAGTGTGTCCGTGCCATGACCTGAGAGTGCACTCGCAATCGTTAGCAATGGAGATGTTGCACATGAGCAAGGTGATGGATCATGGACAGGAAGCAGAGCGCAAACGCTGCTGTGGAGCAGCATGCTAAAGCCTAAATGCACCCGCCCAAGGGAGACCAAGGTGGAGCCTACAGCCTGACTGCCAGGAATGATATAGTCGAAAATGGCGACCTGATTCACTAGAGCCCAGATGATATGGGAGTGCAAGATGATGGAGCTGCTGCCGACTGTGCTGTGCTGGAATGCTCTGACAGTCTGGGAGTCCACTGGTCGGGGGCATGTCTGTGCACCCCTGACTGCGGGTTGCAAGCATATGCACATGTATATAGATCCGGCCTAAGGCCTGAGTCAATGTAGTGATAGGCATTCCAATTGAGTGTTCCAGACGTATATTGATAAGGTACTCCATGTGGCGCCTAAGCGGTGGCATATAGTAGTCACTATTATATGGTTGCATTGATGGATGAGCGCTAGCGGCAGCGCTTCTGAGCGCTTCTTCATCAGCTTGCGCCACCTTACTGATTGTTTCTCCAGCAGAGACGACACATATCTTCTCACTGCCTTGTATTTGGCTTACTTCCATTACATTACCTCTTCTCAGCAGCTGCAGGTTTGCGGGAAATCATGACTACCTACCTACTCGGTGAACATGTCCAGCGCTACAAAATTTTCGAGGGCTGTCTTGGTGCGCTCTCGTATGTCAATTGCAAGGGTCCTGTCTTTCTGCATGTCTGACAGGATACGGCTCACACCCTGATCCCTGAGCAGGGCAACCCTCCTCCCTACGCCAGAGCACTCCATACCGCCATTGGTGAGGTTGATGATGCACCTGCGTGCAGGGAGGTCATCTCTGGTATCCCATGCACGTAGTGATTGTTACGCAGATGCTGAAGCATGCTACTCTGAGCAGGTCAGTACCAAGCTCGCTGCAGCCTAATGGCAAAGTGATGGCAGCTGCAGTGCAAAGGTAGGTCACCAACAGCCAGGCAAGTCACGGTACTCACCAGACAGCAGCCAGCTTTGCTTCTGCATCTGTACCACTCAGTGTGCTGGCTAGGTAGCCGGCAAGCGCATCGCTCAGGACGCCGTCCCGGCCTGGCTCTTCACCTGCGGCAACCACTTTTGTGCTTCGGTATCATCATCACCGCCTTCAGATGGACACTGGAAATTTCCTTGTGACATAAGGCTTATTCCTCACACATGACATGGTGGGATCCAAACGGCATGCACAAGCATGGAATATAGACGAGGTGAATATGTCTGTCAGCACCTGCAGCAGCAATGTTGACGAGCGAGTACAGTGCATGCACTCTCTGCGAGGTGGGATGCGCTGCCCCTGGGTTGACACGGGCAGTGAGCTGGCCACAGATCTGATTTTCACTCCACTCGAGCACTCGCTTCACGTCTCCTGACTCGCAATGAGCCAACAGGTTCCTGAGCATATTCAGGGTCCTCTCCTGCACATGACGTCAGGTCTGTTAGTCCCTATGTGTCACATCAGAGAGGTATGGTCACAGGGGCTTGTACAGACGGCCCCAAATCTATCATGTGAAGCCTGCGGGTCCTCCGAAGTACTGAACTCCATGCACATGTTGGGATTGAAGATGCTAGCAGGGATGCCGCTCACCTGGACTTCTGAACGAATGTCGCTGAGCAGCTCCACTGCGTGCCTCCAAGACAGGGCGTCAAGCAAGGCCTTCCTGACATCTGAGCTGGCCTGGTAGACAAGATTTTGCAATGCCCACACAGCGTTCAGCCGCAGCTCGTCGTTTGCTGAGCTGGCCAGCTTGATGAGCGCCGGTATACAACCTGCTGATAGCACTGCCTCCTGCACAGCGCACTCAGGGGCTCAGTGCAACAAGGTTCCTCCCTACCATGCCAGATGCCATTTATTTCTACACAGTGCTGTGAGACAGAATGGAATTTGGTGGCCTGTGTGAGTGTAAAGGCACAGGGAGGTGCAGTGCAATATTCACCTTGACAGGAGAGAAGTCCAGTACGAGGTTGCATATGGTGGCAGAGGCTGTGGCCTGTATGGATGGATTCTGATCTTCGACCAGCCTGAACAGGGGTGCGGCCACGTTCGCATCCACCAGACTTGCTCTAAGGGACTTTACGCTGCGGGAAAGGCTCCTGACACAAGAGCATGCTGCCCAGCGGACCTGCAGGGCACACAGCATCTCTACTTCATGACCACAGCCAGCTACAAAGCTTTCTTACGAAGCACACCACCGCATGCAGTCCAGCCCGGCTGTAGCCTGACGCGCCAAAGGCGAAGCCCACCTCCTCATGTGGATCTGAGAGCGACTTCACAATGGAGGTGATGGCTCTGGACTCCACTAGTTGCCGCCTGCTTGACTCCCTGTCCGAGCAAAGGGTGCTCAACGCACGCAGAGTCCCTTCCTGCACCAGACAGCGGACATAAGCAGAGGCCGACCTTTCTCAGCTGTCACAATTTACATCAACTGGAAGACCCTACAGCTTGGGTCATGCTGTCTTGTACTTTCTGAAGCTTTGACAGCAAGGCAGTTTATACCTTCAGGCGCAGCGAGCAATTGTCTTGCTGCAGAAGGAGTGCAAGCTTGGGGACAGCGTCTGCATCGGCTGCTGTGGCTTGCAGCTCTGTGTTTTCCTTCAGCAGCTCAGCAAGGACGTGGGGGACATGCTCCCTCACGCTGTCATCGCTCAGGAGCTTGGCCAACACAGGTAGGACAGCCCCTCTCACATCCTGCAGCACCAAGGCAGCCACTCTGGATGAGCCCATGCATGCAAGATCATGTCGGGCGCCTATCCTGAGCACTGTCAGCGACACAAGTCAATATGAACAAGTCCTGGACTGTGAACATCCCTGCAACTTCAGATCAGCACAGCTTACATGTTGACTTGGGGAGGGACTGGAACAGCCGCTGTAAGGCCTGAAAGGGGCCTCTGGTGCGCCATTTGCTGAGGTGGATGGCATGGCTGAGGCAACATTGATGAGACACTGGGCTGCGAGGAGACGGACGTGCGGCGATGGGGCTTTCAGCATTGCCATGATGCACGGTACTGCGCTGGCTGCATGCCAGACGCGCCTGGTGAATGGTATTGCCGTTGCAACACTGCCCTCTCATGTCAGCACGTCAAGAACCTCTACAATGACTGCAAGTCCCTTTGATTTAAGTTGATGCAGTGCTGCGTGACCACGTCAATGGTGGGTTCCAGGGCGTGAATATCTCTCCAAGTGATGCCATGGGACTACAGCAGTCAATATCAGGCAGGACCTGGTATCAATTAGAGCATTCAGCGCAAGCAGGGGCAGGGCGCCTCACATGAAGCTACTATGGTGTCCAGGACATCTGCATTGCCCATGGTGAGAGCGGCCAGTGCTTCGACTGCTGCCTCTTGCCGGGGCGTCTCTCTGGCCTGAAGTAGATGCTCCAGCCCGACCATGCCTCCCCCGTTGAGAATGCATTGCCTCTGCAGGTGCGATCCCCTGTGAGATTGGGCATGCTGCCTCATGTTCGACATGCTCTGTCCAAGGCAAGCAGTTTTCCATGACCGCTCTGAGGGACGCCAGGCAAGGGTTTACCGTGACTCCATCATGACAGCAGCGTGCAATTATCCTTGCAGCCACCTCTGCGACAGACTGGTTCCCGCAGCACAGCAACTCTGTCAAGCGCTGCAGCGCATCCTGGTCCAGTGTGCAGGCCTGCTGTGCCACCTGTGACTGCACAAATGTTGTGTACACTTAGCCCCCCGAGAGTGTATTAAGGAGCGAATCTTCAACCACACATGTCTGCTGCTGCACAGGGAGGCAGGTCTGGGGGCCTTGGCTACATGAGGCATGGCAGACTAATGAGAGGAGGACTCACATGATGGGCAACCACCATCTTCAGGGCCCTGACGCTGGCTTCCACAACCCGCTCATCCACGCTGGAGAGCAGCCGTATGAGGTGTGTCACACCGCCGCTTGCAATCACAGCGCGCAGGCCATCTTCAATGCCATAAGCCAAGCTGCCCACTGTGGCTGCACAGTTGATCCGGATCAAGCTTTCTGCCTCGGGATCGGACAGAAGCTCTATCAATCTGTCTACCGCCCCGAGTTTTAGGTACGCTAGCTTTCTGCTCCTATTGCCGATGACCTGGTCCCTTATGCTCCTCACGGCTCTTAGTCTTCCCGAGGATTCGGGTGCCTGCAGCCTCTCCAACAACTCACCAGGCGAGTCCTTCTTCACTATGTGTGCCACCATGCCTACTGCAGGACTAGGGCTGCCACACCATGTGACTGTTCAACACCATCAGCTTATTTTCAGCGTCTGCCAACTGCAGGGGCCGTCTCGGGCTCGAGATGCTTATTTCTATGGCTCGACGTTGCAAGGGGTGCGTCGAAGCTTCAGTGAACGTGCTGTGCCTCTTTGTAGATGACCGTGCTTTCTAGTGACTTATAGTCATCCATCAGTCATATGTGACACTCTCTATAGAGCCGGCGCATGCGCAAATGTTCACAGCAGCTGGTCTGTGCGGCGCCGGAAAGGCTGCATGCGGCGGGGGACAGGCACAATGGCTGACAATCCGAAGGTCCTTCAGGCAGCAAACCTGGTGAAGCTGGGTATGGCGAGAGAGTTGAAGGAGTGCCTTGCAGCTTGCAGCCCCGAGTCTGTAAACAATAGAGATGATCAGGGTACGTCCCTTGATGGGGGTCCCGTATGGACCAGGGACACTCCCTCTGGCTGTTTTCTTTAGGCGCGCGCTTTAGATCACAAGGCAGGCTGGCGTTTCCGTCTGTACAGTCGAGGTCCGCCATGTCTGCCGTCCTTCAGTATGGACCCAAGGTGTCGCGTGCAGCACATGTTCACGATGGCTGTTGCGGACTATGCCTACAGGCCCTTTGACTTCAGTATTGTTGACTGTCTGCTCCGCTCCAGAGGTGTAGCGTACCACGCACTGTAGCCAGGGTGTCATACAGCTCATTTTGCCCTTTCCGTGCGTACACTTCAAGAGCAGTGCTTGTGCCCCATGACTAGGTCTTCAGCTTCGTGAAGGAATAGCTTCAGACCCAGAGCTGACTCCATTGGTGGAGGTCTGCTGTCTCTGGCTAGTATTGCCGAATTATAATAGGGCACTGCTGCATGGCGAAGTGATGTTGGCCACCCTTCTGCTCCATGAGAACCTGCTCTGGTTGACTTGGTCCTTGCAATTGTTGCAGGCAGGAGCTTCCTGCACCATGCAGCTGCGTTTGGATTTGAGGAGTGCATTGATGTACTGCTGGAAAGCCCGGGCATTGATGTCGGGGCTGCGGATGAGAAGGGCTTGCTGCCCCTGCACTATGCGGCCGTCCATGCACAGCCCATGTGTGCCTACAACCTGGCAAAGGCAGCTCCAGAGACATGCCTGCAGAAGGACAGTGCAGGTCAGACGCCAGCAGATGCAGCAGCGGAATGCGACAAGGGCGAGGTATTTCCTGCACACGGTCCTCTCCATGCCTGGTGTGGTGTTGTCGGTGGCACTTCTGGATACCACCCTCTGTTGCTTGCCCCTGATGTACCTGAACAGGGTATGTGCGATCCAGGTCCTAAACGCCATGCTGCTTGCGTGCGCATCAATCTCATCTGAGGAAGCAGTGACGTCCATGGCAAGGCTGTTGCAAGCTGGAGCAGTACCAGACACCTGGGCCCCAAATGGCAGCTCGGTATGTGCCGGGACGCCCCCGCTATGCTTTGGCAAGAATCAACATGGGGTGCAACTAACAGGGAAACGCAGGAGGCATGAGCGGCCATTGATGATGCTACTTGTGCAGGCATTGATGCTGGCTGCAAGTGTCGACTGTACAGAGGGACTGAGTCTCCTCATTGAGCATGGCGCCACCATAGAGCTCCAGGTACTGTCCTTCATCCGATTGCTAAATGTTGCTGCAGACGTATACAGCATTCCTTCCGGCTTGCATAGGCACCTCCATGTTTGAAAAGTCACATGCGCACATGCATGAAACATCTGCACATCACTGCTGCAGGACGCCCTGGGACGGACAGCGCTGATGTTTGCCGCTGGCAGCTCAGCAGGAGACGCGGTCAAAGTGCTGCTGGACGCGGGGGCCTCCCTGGCAGCTCGCGACCGGCGCAACAAGGGGATCCTGGACTATGCTGGCGATGATACTCCTGTCCGCACCCTGCTGGAGGAGCGGTGAGCCACACTTGTCCTTCAGGTTGCTGCTCTTGTTTGCGGCTGCCGCTGTCTTGATGACTGGTGACCATACATGCCTGCTGCCCGGAAGCTCAAGCTCGGCTGATGATGCTCTTGCATGGCAGGATGAGCGTGCTGGAGGCGGCAGCCGAGAAGCTGCAGGCTGCTCTGTTGGCAAGCTTGGAAGAGGAGAAGCCTGAGGGCAGCCAGCAGCAGGCCAAGGCGAAGCGCAAGAAGGAGAAGAAGGGCAGGCGCCACAAGAAGCCAGCTGCGCAGCCTGAGCCCCCAAAGACCGCCAGCAGCCAGGCCGGGACATGTCCCCCCAGCCCTGACAACAGTGCCTCGGAGCACGTTTCTGCACCCTCTGAGGATGACGACGCCTGTCAGGAGCAAGGCAGGAACATTGACGCGGCCAGGAGGGGCGATCTGGCATCCAGTGCCGCTGAAGCAAGCCGGCCAACTGAGAGTGCGCCAGGGTCATCAGCAGACACAGATGGCAGGCACGCTCGCAGCAGCAGTGGAGAACAAGAGAGCATCCATCCTCTGGCTCTGGGCCTGGCTGGCGAGACAACCTCCGAGGATGAGTGGAAGGTCAGTAGCCAGAGGCTTGGCACTTTCTGTGACGTAGGAAGAGGTTTTATTAAAGCTTTCATGAGCTGTCCACTCTGGTGCCTGTACGTTGGGACTTTGCATCTCATGTTCTACAAGCTGCAAGCTTAGTGGTCACAGCTAGAGTATGGGCCCCGCAGTGATAACTCAGCTGCATGCAGGTTGTCGGCAAGGCGGCACGAAAGGTGGCACCAAAGATGGTCACAGCCCTGAATGGTGCAGCGCCATCTGGACCGCAGCAGCACAAGCGCAGCCAACAGCAAAGTCAGAAGGCCTGCAAGCGCTGTCCGTCGCTGGCCTCCCTGACAGAGTCTTCGGGCACAGCTGAATCCGCGGAGTCGGACCACAGTGTGCTCAGTGCAGCGACAGTGCACGGATCTGGAGCCCACCACAAGCCCCTGGCTCCTGCAGCGAGACACCGGGCGCCTCTGGCTGGCCCCATCACTGCAGCACACCAGCACATGCCAGGGAGCAGGTCGGACGCGCCTCCAGAGCAGCATGGGCAGTCTGCAGCGTCCACGTCCTCAGCTCCTGCGCAGTCCTGGGCAGGCCGGGTAGCTGGGGGCGGGCTTGCATGCCAGCAACAGAACGGCAGGAAGCACACAGCAGGGTCAGCTATGTCCAGTCCCAGCACTCCTGGTAGTATGGGAATGGGCAGCAGCAGCCACATGTATATTGGTCAGCAGAGCCATGCAGGAGGCACGCTCAGTGGGAGCACTGAATACTCTCTGAGCTCTGGCATGGCCATGTACAGTACCTGCAGCTCAGCAGTACAGGCTCCGCAGGCTGGAATTCCCACAATTCCTGAAGAGGGTGTGGCCAGTATCCTGCATTGCAGATCGCATGATAGCTCAGATTCAGCCCTGGGAGACATGAGCCACAGAGCCACCGGACAAAGCTGCTGTGCGGCAGCTAGAGCGCAATCAGAAGCCTCTGCAGCGGAGGCGGTTGCTGCAAAGCAGGAGGCAAGCACCCTCAGGGCTGAGCTCCAGTTGCTGCGAGCAGCAATGCAGCGCACCAAGACAGCGCACCAGCAGGAGATTGCGCAGCTACTGCAGAGCGCTGCCTGTCACCAGGCCCAGGTAATATAAAGAAACATGTCCTAAAGCAGGAATCTCTGTGATGCACCTTGTACCTGGAACCTGTATATCTAAGACCAAGCTGCCGGTCCAGTCATGATATGCCCTCATAGGACTCAGATGCCTTTGCAGGCTGCACGTTTCACTGCCAAGCCCTCACTCGCCTCGAGAGATCCTGTGAGTCACCCAAACCTTGTGTGCTGCAGCTGGTGAGGGAGGCTGTCCAGGCAGAGAAGGATGCCATGGCTGAGCGTCTGCTCCATACCTTCCAGAGCATGAAGGGCCTCATGCATGCACAGCCGCTTGACGAGCGCTGCGATGACGCCTCCACAGACATCATGGCCAGCCTGCTGGCACCACAGCCTGCCAGGGAGTCGGCTGCCCTGCTGGGGCTGTCTTCTGCGCTTCAGCCCACCGGCAGTGCTGCCGCTGCCAGTGGCTACACGGCCTTTGTAGGCGACGCGGGGCACCAGGTCTGCTTCTGTGCTTGCTATCTGGCCGTATCGTCTCATGGCAACACTATTGCAGCCTATGCAGCATGACGCCTGTGATGCTGCACTGGTAACCTGTACTACATTCAGTTGCTCAAAAGACTTAGTCGCGACGTCAAGATCCGACTTCCTGTGTTGTGCCTATGGGCCTGTTGAGAATCAAGTCCTTCCCTCTGCAGGTGTACCACGATGATGCGGCAGCGGCAACACTGGGAGCTTCACTATCAGGCCTAGTGTCCGGTCTGAGCATCAGCGCACCCTTCCTGATTGAGGCTCACACAGCATCGGTGAGTGGTTGTTCTGGCAGATCTGCAACCATATGCCACCAGGATTGCACCAGCCCCAACACAGGGCAGCAGGTGGCATGAATGCAGCATGGATGCCGTTCCTGTGACATGGCAGTACAATGCAATCTCCCTGCTTCCTGCCTAGACTTTGTGGACTGGGGCCTTGATTGCAACTCACCTAAATGTGGCAATGGAAATTTGATCGGGCTGCATCCATCTGATGTGACTCTGTACATGCAGGTGCTGCCTCCTGCAGCTGCTTATGGAGCAGCCAACGGATCCAAGAAGACTGAATCCTTCTCTTTTTTTAGCACGTAATTCTGCGAGTCCTGTCTAGTGTTTCATTGCAGCAGAGATTCGTGCCACTCCTTGGCACCAAACGCAAGCCTGTACTCTGTCAAAACTAGTCAGGAAATTGAGGCAGCCTTCTCACTTGCCATCCTATGACAGCCTTGTACCCTTGAGCAATGTATCACACATGTACAGTATGCCCTGGAAGCAGCAGAACCAGTGTGCTGTGGTGCAGCTGCACTTCCAAGCAGGAGTCTGCTTTCAGCTGCATCCTTTTGCCAATATGACGCTTCGCAACAGTCATTTGTACAAGTTGTGGGTGCGGAAGAGCATAGGACAATAGCATGGTTGTCATGCTAGAGCATACTGGGACAGTCAAACGCTGAATGTGCCACCTGTATGTATAGTAGCTGCCCCTCTATATGAGCGTCCTACAGTCGCTTTGACATGGTATATCTGTACATGTACTTCAGTGGATAGGCGCGTCTCTATTTCGCAGTAAGGTCACAGCACAATTACAGATTAGAACAACGCAGCTGCAGAGATCCTCAGCCTGCAAGAAAGAGGTCAGGCTGTGGTGTGTGCGGAAGGGTGGAGACTGCAAATGGAGGCATTGCAGGTGCACCATGTGGAGCAAGCTATCATGCAGTCAGCTCATGCTTGCACTGTGAAGCTTTTGCTCTTGTAGCGGTGATTGTGCGAATGCCATGTGCTAGGGATGTGAGCCTCATCCTCTGTAAAACGGCAATATCGTCCTCCTTACCATATATTGGGCTGCCAAAATGCTGTTGATGTGGAACAGCTTTCAGCACATCTGTTGCTCCCCCTATTCACCATGTGGTGACCATTCTAGCCTGGCGTAGCGAAGGGGAACTGTCGACACCAATTCATTGTTCAAACAGGCTCATGAGACACTTGGTTTCGTCCAACTCCTACCGCAACAATTCGGTTCCAAGGGGTCACACGTATCTTGTCACAGTGATGCCAGCCATTTTCTATGCTGGCCACCATAGGCTGATGACCCACAAAGACCATGCAGCACTTAGTCAGAACTGGGCGGCTGCTCCTCAGCGCTACCAGCTGAGTCTGGCGCAAGGGCTCCCTCAACAGCTAGCTTGGCTCTTAAGTAATTCACACTCCCCTCGAGAACCTTCTTCTCATACTCCAGCCTCTGTGTTGTGCTGTTCTCCTGTCAACAACAGACAAGGCTTGCACCATTTGCATCCCACAAACGGCCCATGCACACCTCACCCAACACATTGCCCTCAATCAAGATGCTATATGCAACGCGATCATGGCAACCTGGTGAAGCTTACAGCTGCCCAGATATCTCAGGCTCATATACAGGCTATCTCGAACTTATGCATTAATGTACCTGTAAGAGGATCTGCTGCTGCTGTGGGGTTTCCCTGAAGTTGGATGCAATCCAGAATGACAGGTTTCGGGGCCCCAACTGCCTCAGTTCTTCCGGCTCATACTGCTCTGCATCCTCAGGCTGCACAACATACACACTGCTCAGACACAGAAGGCCCTCGCCGTTGACACGCTGCGATGAGGATGTCACAACAAGCACTTTATCAATAGCCTCCTGGCGATGCTATACAACAAATGCCTTCGCACCACAGATCAAGTCGAGGGGTTTCAGCAGGTGTAGTCCTGTGAATGCAGCCATTGCATGCTTGGCACTACACATGGCTTGAAGGCAGCAGGAGGATTGACCTACCTTCACTTTTCCCCTCTTGGTGTGTAGCTGTATGAGTGCGCGAAAGAGTTCCCGGACCTCATCAGCCTGCTGTATCAACTGCATGAACAGTGCGTACAACATCACATACTATTATGATTTATTTTCATCATGGATGCAGCATGCTCTCTTGCTGAAGCTGCATTGCTGATGCAAAGGAGAGTGCCTAGGCACACAGGTACATATCGGTGAGAGTTCTGTGATCTGGATGCCTAGGTGTTGTGCCGAGTTTGTGCGGGCATCCTGTTCTGTGACTAGTCGCACTCCAACACACGGGGACTTGCCTGAGTGGAGGAATCATCATCTTCCTCCAGCAGCTCAATCTCGCAGACCAGCACAGGCTTCTCCTGCTTGACGCTGAGAATTCTGAAGCGCTCTCTACCTGCACAGGCCCACTCAGGCTGGGCTGCAATGACATCTGAGTAGGAATGAAGCCGTTCCCGCAATCGGGTGTCATGCTGCAGCCCGACATTGCTTGTTGAGCTAAACAGCCATCTAAATGCAGCCCGAAGAGATGCGCGGCTACAAGCCTCAAGCAGACACCTCCAGCCAGCGCCCAAAGGAGCCCATTAAAAGCAATAGTAGATCAAGGTAGCTGGATGTGCCGACCTATAGTCTCAATGCCCATGCGGCCATCCTCTAACAGTACATGACTCTTGATTTCCAAGGTGGTACCAATGGCTGCTATTGCTCCTTTGCTATCCGTCTGCAAGCCAGAAGCTACCGCTCAGAGCATGCACAGCTGCACGTGTCACAAGAGATCAGTGTGCTCATCAGAGGGCTGGTCCCGTCTCCAATGGTCATGCTTCATGAGACGGGTGTTGGCGGTTGTAAATCTTGCACCGGGAATTTGAATGATGCGCAGGCGCCTACCCAGCACATGCCAAATTGCCGAGTGCCGGCAAATGGGCTTTCAGTCTGCACCAAGCCTTCCTCCAGACTGCACAGGACACAGCTTTTACATGCTTATGTTGAGACCCTGCACAGTCATTGGCGTTCATAAAGCCTATGTTGAAAGTGGCTTACTCTTCTGCTCCTGGAGTGTATAACAAGGTATTGAATAGTACCCGGTACCTGCGACAGCACGCTAGCTTCGCACCCACCCTTGCTATGCCATACAGCTGCATTAGACACAATTTCATAGATGCATTGTCTCAGAACATATGGAGATGATATTGTGGTGAGCGAAGGCAAGTGAACGAACCTGGCCTCAAATATATTCAGCGGCATGGCACTCGAAGGGAATGACACGCAATTCAGAGGAAAGATGGGCATCGACTTGACTGCCCCGCAGCACACTCCTGTTCTAAGCTGTCTGCTGTTTTGCCTAAGGATCCTTCTCCTTGGACATGCTTGGTATGGCCACCTGCGCAGGCCTGTAAAAGTTCCAACACTGTCCATGCACCGATGACTGCAGCTTGTCTCCATCTCGAGCAGTGTCTATTCAACGTGTCGATGATATCAACGGAGATCCTCGGGCGTCCGCCTTTACAATTCTCAGAAGCAACTGACCTGTCATTCAGGCAGTCATTGATGGCACCTATACAGGACATGTCCTCTGATATCATGTGAGCGTCTACAGGGCGTCACGATCAGCCCTGACCAGCCCTGGTGAGTAGCAGAGCTGTGACATTTCCCTCTCTTCCTTATGTTACTAATTGCCAGAGGCGGTTTCAAGCATTCCCGAACAGGAGCATCACAACTCAGCATGCATGCCCGTTCTGGAGAAGTCAACATCATCGTCTTCCTCTTCCAGGAGCTCTGAGTCAGCCTCCTCGTCAGCCTCATTGTCGTCATAGTACACTTCTCTCTCTGCCAGCCTAGATCCAGCAGCTGGAGGAGGTCCAACCGCACCGGATGTCTGGGGTGCAGTGCGTCTGCGATCTGGCTTCACTACATCCTCTGCACCCCTGCTACCACGTGAGGGCTTTCCTGCTCCACTTCCCTCCGTCCCTGCTCGTTCATGTACAGTGGGCTTATGGGCATCCCTACCCGGGGCTGATTGATGTGGGCATCCTAGCATCAACCAGCTTCCTCAAAACATCGCGGGCCTTGCCGCTTTGCAGTGCTCATGGCGGTCAGTATATGCAAAGTGCCTGTTGCCGGAGGTTTCAATCAGTGCTCTGGTGAGCAGCACCAGCAGGGAGCATATGATGCAATCCAAGACATACGCAGGCTGCTATCTTCTCGAGGCTTTGACAGGCAGTGAGAGGTCAGCGCCTACCACCAGAGTTGCGCCTCTCTTGTTGACTGGCGCCCTCAGACCGATCCGCCTCTGCCTCCACTCCTCTTCCAGAGTCACCAGATGCTGCCTCAGAGGCACTGACATTCAGTCCACCAGCCTGCAGCATCCTCACCTCTCAGTCGTGCCACTTCTCAAGAACGCCATTGCCCAGGCAATCCGGCAAGATTGCAGCATCTTGGCGGATTTACAAACACAAAGTCGTCCACCTGACAATGGTCATTCATTTAAACATTATTAGCAAAACTATGACACTATAGTACTTGCCTGTAATGCCTTTGTCAGGTCCGGATCATCCTCCAAGTCGCCTTCATTCTGCTCAACTGGAGCATTTCCGTTCACGCCTCCCTCTATGATCACACCCTCGCTTCCTGCCACTGGATCTTCGCCTGCAGCCAAGGGACTTGCTCAGCGTGCGTCTGCACTCCTGTGCATTTAAGTCAATTCAGAGCTATGGAAGGTTGGTTGAAGCAGGAGTGCCTGGCATGCATAATGTGATGCCTCAAGCAAAGGACACTCTGGTGAAGATTTAACATTGGCCGGAAGGGAGCCGTCATTTGCGTGCCTTCAGCCTCTTGCTCCATCTCCTGCAGCTGCGCAGGCACTGCGCTGTCTACTTGCTGGCTGCCTCCTTGCCTACTGCATACTATGGTGTGCACTGGTTGCTTGGGTATCTGGAACCCTGGGTGCTTGCACAGCTGGGGGCTTGCAAAGACCAAGGTGTACTGACATGTGGCATGTTCCCGGATGCTCTTTATTCCCTCCTTGCCCTCCTCAGAGCACACAAAGTGCACCTCTGTCTCCCTGAGCTTGCCAGTGATGTCGCACGCTTCGCCGCCAGCATACACCTGCGCCACAGGCACAAGATATGTGGGACTCTCCTTCAGCCTGTCTACATTGGGTTCCGCAGAAAGGGTTGAAGCTCATGAGATCAAAACTGCCATGGAAGCAGATGAGGCTCTGTAGCATTGTCTCTGGTCAGCTGGCTGGGCCTTGCCTGTCTGACATACTTTGAGGATGCCCCAGTGAGTGTGCCATTGTCCAGGATGGTGTCCAGATCAGACCGGTCCTCGCTATACTGTCCTAGGTTATACTCGGACATGGCATTCTCAGCATCCTGCAGGCAGAAGTGGTCGTGACGTGGATCATGTTTGCTCTCACGATCCTTGCTCTCTTGATGCACTGCTCACTGATGGGGGATCTTCATTGGATTGCATTGCGCATCACATTCCCGGCCTTGCAGCGACCCCTGCCCTTGACAGATCAATGTGACTGATGGTAGTGTGGTGCATACCTTGTGAAACTGACGCACGTGCTTCTTGTAGCATAGCTCATACGTCCACCAATCCTCGATGCGATACAGACAGAGCGAGTCCAGTGCTGACAACAGCTCACTCGGGTCTTTCTGCACGCTCCGCTCATCGTCCTGGCAGCCGGCAAACAGTGAGGGAACGTCAATCCAGCACTTAAGCAGCAATGTTGCATGTGATGCTTTTGCTGGTGTCCTGAGCCTGAACTATGGTCTTGGTCGGGCGAAGCTTTCTAAACAAGGTGCTAGCTGATCATGACATGCCATAAGGCATGCGACATGCCACACCTTCAGTGATGAAGCCCTTTGTATTTGTGTGTCCGAATTTATTGCGTCTGGTATTACACAGGAGTATGGTCGCCCATACTTGTCTTTCATGGGCAGAACTCCCTCCAAAGCCACATCCTGTGTATTTGCATTTTGCACGGCGACCACGTAGTTTGGGATGAAGGTCTCCGAGGAGAAGGTTGGCAGCAGGTCTGCATGTAAAGGATTGCACACTGAGTAACTGCGTGTGCTGGATGCCAAGAGTACAACATTGTCAGAGTGCTAACATTTACCTGGAATGAAAGTATCCACTATCTGCACGACCGTGCTGGCATGTGCGCTATAGAACACTGCAAGGGGGGAGCAGAAGAGTAGAAAAAGCCCCGGAAGCACCGCTAGCCTCATGTCATAGAAATTGATGGTTCACGTCCAGGTCATAGGACATCGTCGGACCAGGTCTGTTAGGCTATGGGGGTCCTGTGGCTTTCAATCGCGCATGCACATCACGGGTCTGCTGATGTTAGCCCGCGAGCAGGTGCAAGGGCTGACTCGGTTGCTTTGGGCACTGGGCTGCCCACCTGCGCAGTAATCGAGCCAGGTCTCAGCAGTGTCCTGGGACAGTGGATCTCACAGCGAAGACATAAAGTTACATGCTTTTTGGTTGTTTGCGATGTCTGGATACTTTACTCCGCCCGCCCTTTCTTCAACCCCACGCCAGTGTGACTGCAGTGCCCATCCTGTCTTATGGCGAGGAAAGCCGTGGGGCCCCGGAAAGGTATCCCTAAGGCCAGCAGTGAGTTTCTCATATGTCACCTTATCCTGGCAGGCCTAAGCATGAGTGGGGGAGTGTTTTTGCAGATCTGGCAGCACAGGAAAGAGGCCGTACGAGCCAAGGTGGCCCAGAGGATGAATGTGGTGCGCCGCACCACATACCACCGGCTTTGCAACAAGAGAAAGGCTGAACTATTGCATGAGACTATGCCAGCAAGACATGCTTGTCTAGGTGACTCATGAGCTTGCTACAAGTTCAGGAGAGCGGCCCCGCACTAGATGATGTCGTAACTAGCTCCGACACCATGAGGGGCACGGAAGAGGTTACGAGCACCAGCTCAACGACGGCAGGTACCGGCGCAGACGGTGAGGAGCTGGGGATCGAGCTTGCCAGGGTTGTCAATGATGTCAAGGTAGGACGGCTGCCCAGAGCATGAGCAACTGATCTTGAAAGCCATTGGAGTAACTTTGGGTGCGAGCTGTATGGCAGGTATTGCATGTACGACCCACTATTTGAGTCGATGGACTGGAAGATGCGCTGTCTGTGTAGGCGGGCGATATCCGGCTTCTCAATGTGGCTGAGCTGGTGTACTGGACATCATATTTGGTGAGACCTCCTGTCATGACACAACCACCCTTCTCCTCAAACCGCCTGCCTTGCTCTCCTTTCACATCTTGCGCATCACCAGAGGTGTCTTGCTACCTCTGAGCGCCTTGCATGCATAGTGAGCCCTGCTCTACCCCACTGGCTTCCTGCCTGATAGATGCACAGCAGACTCCTTCAGCTAGCAAACTGGTGAGAGGCAGTGTGACTGGTGCGCAGCTGATAGTGAGCGTGTTCTCAAGACCGCAGCTTCAAGCAGCATTAGTGAGGATGCAACGGAGAGGTCAGGAGCTTGGCAGGGAGCCTAGCATAATGCCTGCTGGGAAGTGCGTTTCTACAACATCTCACCTCCCCCTTTCTGAGTTTCTGCGTTGCTGTCATATGTACATAGGTGTTTCACCAAGATCCTAGGACAGACAGTGCTCAGACACACTTGCCAGGATGCATAATGCATAAGCCTGTGGGCATGACTGGACACTCAAAGATCGGCCCATGCCTCTATGCAGGAGTGCCTGGGAGGTGCTGGATTATGGGGACGTGGTGGTTCATGTTCTTACACCAGAACAGCGTGACTTTTATGACCTGGAGAGCTTCTACGGAGCAGCAGAGGAGGTTGAGTTGCCGTTTCTTAAGGAAGAGCCGAAGTTTGGTGGCAACTGGGCAAAGGCCCCACCATCCTGACGAATGCAAAGGTGTCCTGACTGATAAAAAGTATCGCTCCATGAGCCTGAACAGCTGCCAGGCGCAAGACTTGCTGACATGCTGTTGTCCCATGAGCTCAGGTCATTAACTGTAGACATCCTCTACAGTCGTATTCACAACTGGCTATGTGACTGGCTGAGGTGTCAAGCCTGAAGATACATCATGGTGCGATTGGCAATGAGTCCATCTGCGCTGCCTTTCAACTCACTCATGCACCCTCTTCATCCAATGGCTGCTGCTGTTCTTGCATTATGGCAACCAAAGCGCGCTTTGTCCTCCTTTCTAGCTTCTCAAGTCCCTTCGCCACATCCCTCCGCAGATCCCAATTTGCCTTCTTGGGAGCCACATTGATGATGTCATCACCCTGCGGAGACAGGACTGGGTAAGTAGGAGGCACTCAAGCACTTCTGGTATTTCCGTCTATCTAGTATTGGGCAGCGTTCTGTTAGGCCCCGCTTTGCCATAGGCAATGTTTGGGACCAGCACGATCTTGCCGGGTAATATCACTGTAAATTCACGCTCTCCGAGTCATAGCATGAAAAGATAGGCTCCACAGGCACGACCCTATAGTAGGGATGGCAGGCATGCTGAGCAAAATGTAGCTTTGCATGTTGGCTTGGTGCAGGCTCACCTCGCCATGCACCTCCTGTACAACACTGGGCTCCACCACAGGTGCCACAAATTCCGGAGCCTGTGCTGCATCCACTGTGGTGTGCTCGATGTTCTTCTGGTCTTTCACTGCATAATTTCTGAATTTGAGCACTGGCTCCTCAGGCGCAGCGCTTGGTACATCTGCCTCGTCTGCCCCTGCAGCGGCCTCTCTCAGGGCTTTCAACCGTGCTTTCCTGGCCTCTGCGCTCTCCATGCTATAGACACCTGCAGCATTGCCACTCAGAGAAGTAAGAGTCACTGGCAGCCAGGGTCACGAACGGGTCAAGCAGAGGTGGTATTGAACAACAGCGCACCTTTTTCAGAAGGATGTCCTCCCCTCAAAGCACTTCTATTCTGTAGTTCTCGGACAACGATGACCTCAGCACTGTGTATGTCCCTTGAGACCACCCTCAGCTGAGTAAGCCAGCAACGTGCAGTGGAGCAGCGACCAAGATATTGCACCGCTCTGCTCGGCAGGGAATGTGTCTGGATACTGTCCAAGCTCGCTCTGCGTAAGAAGTTTTGGGCAGGGTGGAAAGCGGGCAGGTTGATGTAATGGGACCTGCCCAATTTGGCGTGACATTTTACTCATGAACCCCACATTACGATACCGACTCACGGCTGCCGGAGCTGACCGAAGACCACCGGCAGAATGCCATGACGCAAGGCAGAGGCAGCTGGTGTCGTCTCGTAATGCTGGAGTCGCCAGTTCAATTCTCAGCTTGTCTGCAGTGCTGAACGTGACTCGATAACGCTGGTCGGCAGAGCTGGTGCCACCCCGTATCGAGGCGCCCTCTGACCGCAGGGCGCCATGCTGCCTGGAGCCTCGTTCGCCAATATCTCAATAGTCGACCCTGTGGTACGCAACATCATGCTAGACTGGCATGTATATCGAGTGAAGATTTAGCGAGCGCGATGTGTGGTTATGAGTTGACTTTCGAGTGTGTCCGATGAAGATGCATGCTATGGGAGCAGGCACTGACGATTTATATGTACCATCTGATGTGCAGGTCGCTGCATCATGCGCATTCGACAACGGCACGGAGTTCCTCTTGACCAAAACAGCTCTTCCGGCCGCTGTTCCTGAAGCTTTCAGCTATGCTAAGTGCATCTTGGTGCTCATCGTCACTTTCATAGCATGGGAACAAGGCTACATGCTGGCGAGCAGGTGGGCAAACGCTGGCTCCATCAGCGATGACATGTCACGAGGGCTGCGTGACAATGCAAAACCATTAATTCCTGTGGGATGCTTCGAGCCTTTAAAAGATTGATCTTTATTGACCTTTTCGACCTGAAACTGCTGATAGTACCTCGACTGTGTTCCCTTGAGGCACTTTTGCATCTTTGTACCAGTCTTTGGAGTGTCAGGCCTGAGCCAGCACATGCATGCAGGAGGACAAAGAGTGGAAAGCTGTTGCCTGGCCCGTCATTTGCTGTTCCGCTTGTTGGAGGTGTTGTGGAGATGGTGCTGAATCCCTTCAAGTTCTGGGAAGACCAGCGCAAGGCATCCTTCCCTGGTGCGGCGCTTGTGCCCGCCAAACGCCCCTGCATTGCATTCCCTGTATTCTTATTGCTTGTCTGCAGCATCACCTTGCAGTGCATAGTGTGATAGCAGGTGCGCAAGTCACAGATACTGTCCTGCACAGAACAGTGGGCGCTTCAACTGCGTTTGATCTGAAGCCCACGCACCTGTTTCACATATCGGTGCCTCTCTGCAGGGCTGTCATACAACTCCATACTGGGCAAGTTCATGGTCTTCAGCACCGACACGGATGTGTCTTGGAAGATGTTGTCCGTCAATGATCCCAGCTCCCTGCTGATGGCGGTGCACCCCTCCGCAAGGAATATCCTAGGTGATGACAGTGCCACCGCCGCAGCTTTGCAACCGGCTTCGTGACACATTGATTCGATGTGCGCCAGTCAACTCTATCTTGCCTACACAAGTGCCTGCTAGCAGCAGTGGTGTACTACTTGCCGCGTCCTGCTCCAGGCCTGAGAGTTGCATGTTGCAGGCCCAAACAACCTGGCCTTCATGCATGGCCCGCCACACAAGGCTATCAGGAAGTCCTTCCTTGCGCTCTTCACTCGGAAGGCTCTGGGGACCTATGTGGAGCTGCAAGATGGCATTGTTCGGCGCCACATAATGCAGTGGCTGCAGTCAGAAGGGGAGCGTGAGATCAGACCCTTCATCAGGTCAGCACCTTATCTTGTGATGCAAATGTGTGGCGAATTTGCAGATGCTTGACATCAAGAAGGGAAGTGAACAATGCAGCTGAACCGGACATGTGTGTTGCAGGGATCTGAATGCAGCAACTTCACAAGAAGTGTTTGCGGGTCCTTACTTGGACGACCCACTAGAGAAGGAGAAGTTCTCTTCAGCTTTCATGGACATGACTCAGGGCTTCCTGGCGTTCCCGCTGTGCATACCTGGCACAGCGGTCTGGAAGGGTAAACAGGGCCGCCTCTATATCATCGGCGTCCTCAAAAGGGCGGCTGCTCGCAGCAAAATCAGTATGCAGGTATTGCCCTGTTCCCTCATGACCAGCAGCGGGACAGAGCTCGGGGCTCGAGAGCAGCTGCGGTTGGGATGTTGATTCTCAGCACATACAGAAAACCTCACGTCTGGATCAATTTCTCGTCACACTACAGGTACATGATGCTTTGCCATCTAAGGGAGACGAAGATGAGCGGAGTTGCTGTCATGTAGAGTGATGGCGAGCCCCGCTGCTTGATGGACTTTTGGGCGCAGCGCTGCCTGGAGGAGGTGGCCGAAGCCGATGCGGCTGGGCTGCCGCACCCTCAGCACACCACAGACACAGCTATGGCGGACACCATCATGGACTTCCTGTTTGCCAGCCAGGATGCCTCCACAGCCTCCCTCGTCTGGCTGACTTGCATCATGGCCGACCGCCCAGACATCCTCGCCAAGGTGAAACATCCCCTGAGCCTCGCCCATCAAAGCAGTCTTGCAAAGCTGCCAGAACAGGCACTGAGGCACATTTGTAAATGGGTTTCCAGCTGAATGGTGTAAACATGATGGAAGTCAAGGAGCTTCCAGAGACCCCAGGTCTGGCATTGCAGGTGCGGGAGGAGCAGATGCGGCTTCGTCCAGACCTCAATGCCACCATCACCGGTGATGTCCTGAACGAGATGACGTACTCGAGGCAAGTTGTGAAGGAGGTCCTACGCTACCGTCCACCAGCACCTATGGTCCCACAGGTGAGAGAAAATCACACTCAGCTGACCGACAGACCGGACGACTCAGGCCCATCTGTGCAGCAGCATGCCCTCTGGGCCTCTACCATCGTCCACTCTGCCACTGTAGAGGGCAAGCACGCCCTGAAGGCTTCAATTGGGGATAGCGATGCAGTTGAGTGTGGCCCATTACTGAGCTCTGCCTATCACCAGCTTGCAGCAGACTTGAAGGTGCTGTGTGTGTGGTTCTGTGCAGATCACCCAGAGGGAGTTCCAGCTGACAGAAGACTTCACTGCACCTAAGGGCGCACTGCTCATGCCCTCCCTCATCGCATCATCGATGCAGGTGAGCCTGCAGGGTCTCTGCCCCCACGCTATTGACAGACTCACCTGCAAGCATCCCTCAACTTGGCAGCAGTGAGTCTCAGCGGTGTGCTGTTCAATTTGTCACACTGATCCTGATATTATCCACTGCAGGCATTCACACAGCCAGAGCAGTTTGACCCAGACCGCTTCAGCGATGAGCGTAAGGAGGACATCAAGTTCCAGCGCAACTTCCTGACCTTTGGCTGCGGGCCGCACTACTGTGTGGGCCGGGAGTACGCCACCAACCATCTGATAGTCTACCTGGCTATCCTATCCACAAGGTATGGTGCTTCCAGTGCCATGGTGTGCTGCATGATGCTCAGGGCTAAAGGCAGGCTTGAGCAGGCGTCTCAATCCAAGAGAGAGCTCCCAGAAGCGGCTTCCTTGTACTATGAGTGGAATGCTGTATCAGTAATTGGGACCATGCAAGCCACAGCACCTGAACGGGAGTCATCTGCTCTGCAGTTGTGAGTGGACCCGAAGGCGGACAGACGGCTCAGCCAGTGATGCTGAGAACTGGCTCTACCTTCCCACCATCTACCCCCACGACTCCCTCATCACTCTACAACGAGCCACAGAGCTTCAGATCTCCTGAGGATGCAGAGGGACGCCTACGTCCCTGTTCCTGTCCTGTGCGACTTGAGTCCCAAGTTTACGGGCTGTGTGGAGTTCCCAAATAAAGTGGCTGATGTCAGAAGGTCCATGTAGAAGGCAGCTGGACACAGAGCCATGCCAGCAGAGCTTGTCAGCACATCCCTCAGGCAGTACGTGCAAAGGACATCAGCATGTCTGTAGGGGGGCTGCTGTTCCACGTGCATATTGGGACAAGCATGTGTGGGCAGCTGGGCCGTAGCTGCAGTTGTGACAGTCACCACTTCAGGCACGGCTTCAGCTGATGTGCCAGCTCGTTGATGAGCGTCTCATAGGATCCTCACCAGTAGCCAGCGCATAGCGTCCCATGCGACTGCTGCATACCAGGACCTCACCATAGCGCTGAGCATCCCCATCCGATGCTGGCGTGAAAATATGGGCGCTCAACACAGGAGAGTTTCTGCGCACAATGCGCACCACTGCACGATGTGTTTAGCAAGTGCTCCTGGCAGGATGCCACGAGCAGCCCAGACATTGAGAAAAAGACTGCTAATTCTGCCTATGCAATGTCAGGCAGAAGTGAGCTCTGAGCAGGCTGGGCCGTGATATGGGCCACACAAGCGTCCTCTGTTTCAGGGGCGCATCAGCTTGCATGTTTGCCACGTCCTTCTAGACCCTACTGCAGTTCTGCTCTTAGATCTCCTGGACGACAGGGTTATTTGCAGAGGTCAGTTGCTACGACTTGAATCAGCAGGCAGGGAGGATCAGAAGATATTGCTGCAACTTGGTGTATATTGGGAGGTTGTTCAGCCACAGCGGCGTCCGTCAGCCTGCAGCAGCCATCCTTCCTCGAGTCTGACTCGTATGTTTCAGATGACATGGCTCCCCAACGGGGCTTCTGAGGCAGCTGTCTGTCTTTGTGCTTTCAGATATGACTCAAGCCCTAGGCAGCCTTCCAACTGTAACACCCCAGACGGGTCTGTGTGTTGAAATCGGATGATGCTGTTTGGCTGATGGTCGCTCAATGTACAAGCTATGAGCCATAGTCATAGCTGTTGTTTGTGCTGCACTACATGTGCCTTCAGGTTGCAAGGCATTGTGAAAGAAGTAGGCCAGCAGGATGTTTGTTGAGGATCATGAACAGCATGAGATGTCGCATGTTGGTTACATAGACTGAGACATATTCCTTCAAAGCACAGACAGCTATCCCAAGGCCGTGAGATACACTATTCAGCACATTGCAGTTGGTGTGTTTCATGTTACACGCTACAACGGTAACACCAAGAGGGTTGCCTATGAGATGGGCTTTTTGGATTAGGCATGCTCATGCAAGAGACTTGGAGGCTTGAACATCACTGGGCATGGCCACAGGAGAGCAAGATGGTTGAGTCACGTATAGCGCATGCATGTGTGCAGAGGTTCGAGGGCATTGACTTGCGACCTGTGTCAGTGGACTCTGCAACAAATGTATGTCTTACTGGGACAAATTTGCAGTGCCACATATACAGCAATGACAAGCGCTGCTCGTCGCATACGTTAACAGTCGAGATACTCCTCAACCGCACAGAATTGCATACATTGTAGCAAAGCAATGTTGCCTGTGACACACATCGTGCCTGCCATTGGTTGCTGGTGCTACTTAGAGTGCAGGGGCCTGTCAGGACTCCCCTCCTGCGCGTGCCTCAGCGCGGGGAGAGAAGTCCTCATCCTCAGTCGCCTCTCCCTCATAGCACTCAACATCTCCAAACATCTCAGCATTCAGCCTCCTGTAGTCCACTCTGGACCGCTTGCGCTTGCCAAGCATCTCCACAGGGCCCTCTTCGCTCTCATCGCCCTGTGCATCGCTGCGCAGCAGCGCCTCGCGATCGGGCAGCTCTGGCACCCCATGCTCACAGTTCTGGGAGGAGCGCAGCACACGCTGCCTCTTCCTTGGCATCTGCTCTGGCTCTTCTACAGGCCTGCACTGCCAAACTCGGATCACCAAGGGCAGTGGGACAACTGCATGCAAGGAGTCTACGATGACCGACCATACCCTGTGCCTTTACTAAGCCAGCACAGCTCCTCCGTCTGTCAAGCCGGGGTTCAGCAACATAGGCAGTACCTGGTCAAGAACAGCTGGCATTTGCCATGCAGTCTACTTGCAAAAGTAACATGTACCATAGATACCAATACCGCAGAGAGGAGGCCACATGCACTTCAGGTAGCAGTGGGCTGTACCCTGCGTCTTCAGGTCCACTGCTTGAATTGTCACGATGTGATGCTTCTGAGTCCTCGCGACTGCTTGCTGCATCCTCCCCATCACTGGACCGCTCCTCTCTGCATGGCATGAAGCTATAAGGTTGGCTGAGCCCAGCAAAATCTCAGCGGTGATAAATACACGTTCACCTGGAAGCTGGAAGCTGCCTAAACATGCCGCAAAAGCATATGACAACCCCTGCTGATGAGACATGTGGCCTGACACAGACTGCAGAGGATGTACAAAGTTTCCTTGCAAACCTGAAGCTTGAGTCACTGCTGTCAGAGTCAGCCAGGTCTGCAGTTGCCAGGAAATCAGCCATGGACTTGTGCTGCACAGGTGATGCTTGGGCTGTTGCTTCTGGATGTCGTGGCGTCTGGGGTGCTTCGGCAAATACTGCATGCCATGGCGTCTCCTGCTCATACTCGAAGCCATACTCGTCATTCAGCAGAGTCAGGATCTCCGCCTGCAGGCGCAAAGCACATGTCAACCGTCATCGTTCTCACAAGGCAGGCATGGGGCCATCCACTGCTGTTGCAGTGCTTCGCATCACTAGCAGCCCACAGGGGCAAAGACAGCTCTGCTGAACAGGACGCTTCGTGGGCTCTGCAGCAGTGGTGGAAGAAGCACGGATCCAGATGGAAATCAGCAAATGTTCAGGGGAAAGGCGCCATCGCAGCGCATCGGGCACCCAGAGGGGGGATGACAGGCCAATGCATGCAGGGGTCACCTTGGCATCACATGCTGGGCACAGCCAGCCCTCGTCCTCTGGCAGAGCGGCTGCAACCAGAGGAGGATCCAGGCACTTCTCATGATACGCTCGGCGACAGCTGCCATCACATAGTATGATGTCGTTCTCCTGCATGGCAGCATGCAGTCATCCACCATGCATGGGACTAGTGTTGCAGCATGCACGTGGCAACAGTAGAAGGCCCGAAGTCCAGTACACTGGCTTCAGGGCTGGATTTGGCTGCAAAGTAGGCTTGCAACTCACCTCATACAACTCTGCTTCACAGCACTTGGCGCAGAAGATCCACTTCTGGTCAATCTCCCCGTCCTCATCAAAGTGCCTGGCAAGGATCTGGCGGTCGCCGCTGGAGATCTCGCACTCCTTGACAGCCTCCCAAATGCCCAGCTTGCATTTCTCTATCTGCGCCATCCGTGATTGTATCAGTGTGGGATCTCTTGCAGCAGACATCATCAGGTATCTGTCCTGTCAGAAGAGCAAGGCAGGTTTCTGAGTGAAGTGAGGCTGCCGAGGACAGCCGAACATCCAGAGGGCTGAACATCTTATCATAGCTCCAGGTGGGCACGTACCCGTAGGTGCGCGTGCTTGAGGTCGCCATCAGGCTTCACCTTCTCCCTGTTGGCTCCCTTCCAGCCCTCACCCTCATAGGCATCAATGTACGCCTGCTCCACCCTGTGACCATAGCATCGTAATTTTGAGTTGCCTGCATCTGCACTCCAGTACAGGCCTTGAGCCCATGACAAGTGCAAGCAGGCAACAGCGCCATCGGATGATCCAACCAGCCCTAATGTTGGCAATTTTACTGAAAACGTAGCAGCTGCGTCCAGATAGAATGCTTTGTGACCATGCACCACAAGCATATCTGGATATCCTTCTTCAGGGAGGGGGAATGTACCCTATGCGGGAGACCAGGGTCCGGGCGCGGGTGGCCAGCCGGGTGTAGGCAGTCTTGACTTTGGGCGGGCGCTCCCTCTTCACTGCTGCAGGCTCAGAGAGCGTGCCATTGCTTGTCATGCCGGCTGCACCGCTGTCCTGGGCAGCGCTGGCAGCGCCCTGGCCCTCAGCAGCGCCTGCTCCCTTGCCCTTCCGCTTACCACGACCGTTGTGTGCCTCTGCACACAATCTGAAGTTGTCAAGCATCGTGGCAATACTCATATGAAGCAAGCGGCTCTATCACCTATCCTGGATGCACTCACACAATGCTGCCAAGTGAGTTTCAGGTCTGAGACCTTGGAGTCAGGGAGCAAAGCAGCGTGTGTACCTCTGTTCATGGCATAGTTGAGGTCAGCCAGAGCCTCCATTGTGGCATAGTCCACTCGCCCCATCTTGGCTGTCCTCTTGCGCCGCGGTGACTTTGGGCTGGCGGCCCCCTTCTCAAGGCTGCTCGGCCTGCCGTGCAATGCAAGGCTCTCCCCTACACACCACAGGAGCTTCAGCAAGGTGTGGTCTCTCACACAAACTGTCATGCCAATCTCATCACTGGCAGGCCCATGGCAGAGTGCATCTCTCAAATGCGCACCATGCTTGCTTGACAACAGACAGCAGGCCGAAACATTGAAGTATCCAAAGAGGCTGACAGGGGCTGGGAACGCACTTTTACGCTTCCTGCGGCCTGTCCCTAGCAGGGTCTTCACAGCCAGGCTGGGTGTGTGCTTGTCGTCAGCAGCTCTGTCCCCTGTGCAGTGCTTAGCAGCTGTCGCATCAGCAGTTGCCTCAGCATGCTCGGCTGACGCACTCCCTTGCCCATGATCTCCTTGCTTGCCCTGGCTACTCTGACCAGTAGGCTCCTGCTTGACGCCCATGGAGTCATTCTTGCCCCTCGACCCTTGGAACGACCCGCGGGGATTGAATGCGGCAGCATGAATTTCTGGAGAGGGCACAGGCTGTCCAGGTGCAGGTGCTTTGGGGTTGGCCTTCCCCTGAGAGCTTCCTGGTGCTGCTGTTTGCTTGATCCCTGCTGGGCTGCTTCCTGCTGGAGCGGCAAGTGCAGACATGCTTGCAAAATTCTTGCCTGGGCTTGTGGGCCCTGCAGTGCTCTGACTCTGCTCGCCGGGCTCTGCAGCAAAAGCCTTGAGATCACCTGTTTCAGGGCCGTCTTCTGCCTGCTTGTCTGCCTGAGCAGCCTGGTGTGCAGAAGCCTGCGCATTGGCTGTGTCTGCGGGTTTTGCCTGCCCTGGTCCTGCAGCTGCTCTGAGCATACTGCCTTTGATGATGAGCTTGCTTGTGTGATGGCGTATGGGACTGGGTGACTTCTTCTGATCAACATGCTTCTCAGGGGCGGCCTTGGAGGGAGGATCCTTCTTGCTGCTCTTCACTTGCACCACTGGCTTTCCCATATGCTCAAGAGCAGCCTTGATGGACCTGAAACGCTTGCCATTACTGCTCCTGTAATAGGTGTCAGTGGTGCCTGCACCGCAGACATGAGCATTCAGTGCAGGGGGATTCATATGACAGAAGATGTCGCCGGAGGCAAGCAAAGGTACAGAACCTCATATTGAGGTCAAAGAATAGCTGGCCTATCAGGTGCCCCAGCGCCTGTGCACCCAAACGGCGCTTCCGTGATCCCGACCACTGGATTCCACTGGCAAGGACTTCGTGCTATGCAGGGATCTGACGTGATGTTGTGAATATGTGCAATACCTGCCGTGGTGCCTTGCTGGCGCACTTTGACTTCAGCACTCCAGCCTGGGCCCAGGTCCACCTCAGCCGCCTCGGCAGCCTGGTGCAGGCGCTTCAGCTGCTTTGCTTGCAGCCTCTTCAGCTCAGCGCTCATAGCCTCACCATATGACGAGCCATGGTGAGCACCTCCCTGCATCAAGACACACTGTGCTTATGGCAAGTTCGCATGGACAGAGTTTCTCTCGCAGATACACCACAAGCCTACAATGATGCTGACACAACACTGACGCTGGCTGTGTGCATACTTGCACATAAATGTAAATTAAGCCCGGCGAGATGGAGAAGTTGTTGCATCTGGACCCGTTGAGGTACCTTGTGCTCTGATGAGAAGGGCGAGGCGTGCTCGGCAGCGTCCGCAATGGCGGCAAGCCCTGTGGGCAGGCTGCGCTCTGAGGGAGAAAGCTGGTCCGCTCTGTCAGGCTCCTTGGCCTGCGGTGTGACTGCGTCCACGTCCTGAGCTGGGGGGCTTGCTGCCGGTGCCTTCTTCGCTCGGCTGGGCAGATCTGCTGGCCTGCAGTCATCATTGAAGCGCAGTGTGACCATCTAACTACAGCGTAAGGTGAACAGCACAGGGCTTCAAGCGTCTGATGCCTGGTAAGGAAAGCAGACCAGCCTGGTGAGAGTGTGACCTGCCTGCGACTATGCCGTGCATTTCTTGCAGTGAATCTCAGCTTGCATGCAAAGGTGTAACAGCAGCAGCCGGGGAAGGGGCGGGGGAGCGAGGGGATAGGGCCGGGAGCATACCCAATGTCATGAGGCATAGACATCAGCACAGCAGCCACATCCGCATCTGCCATGTCCAGGTCCGGACCGTCGCGGCCGCCAGGCCGCCTTTGCACCTGGATGCCTAGGTGGCGGGCAACATCAAATTTGGACCTGCAGTAGCACAAGCACAATGTGGCGGCTGTCCTTCGGCAGATCTCTAGGTCAGGCAGCTTGAGGGGGGTGCATCTGAGCCAGAGACTGTGCAGACTGATGCGATGCTGAGAGTATGAGTGCTGCCGCTCACAGGCGCTGTGTAGAAGGTGTAAAGACCCCAATCATCTCCACTTGGATGTACAGTCATCCGCAATATACTGAAGCGCTGCGCCGTGCAGGTATGTAGTGATGCCCTACAAGGTGATGTAGAGCGTGAAGTAAGCGCCTCACCGGAAGTGCTGGCCCTCTGGGGATAGGAAATGGTAGTCCACCCTGCTGGATCCATTCCGCCGCTTGGTGTGCACTTGCCAGCCAAGAGGCAGATCCTTCCCTTGCTTGGCCACAAAGAGCCTCAAGCTATTCAGCGCCCTTGTGGTCTGGCCAGTGTTTGTCTGGTCCTGCACCACTGGCCAGGTTGGTGAGGGGCAACCCACTGTGAGAACTGATCTGCATCATGGACATCTGGCTATGCAAGGCAGGCTTCCAGTGAGACACTGAAGCCACTTGTGCACACAAACAGGCCATATGAAGCCAATCTGTGCTGGAACTGGATGGCGCACCTGAGGCTCTTCGTACTCTGGCGCACTTTCCCCCTGAGAGAGAGCATGCTCCCCAGCCTCAGATGATGGGATGTTCCCCATGCTAGATGCCGAATGCTGCTGAGACGTACAAGGCAGCGCGGCTCAGTGTCCCCTCTCCTCACCTGCATTCGGAAGGTCTATCACAGAAGCCAAATATAAAATGAGCAGCCTGGGGCCGGTCGGCAGTGTGCACAGGGGTTCTGCATGTGACTCCTTCAAGAACGCATGGGTGCTCTAGATTCACAGTTGATATATCTGAAGCCTCAATTTTACTGACAGGCCTGCGCTGCGGTGCTAAATTGCGCTGGAATAGCGCGTGCTGGTCAGGCATGCATGGCCCAAAACATGCCAAGAGCAGCCGTGCCATAGCTATGCATATGCTGGCCTGGTGGTTCTTGCCTGACATGGTGAGCACTGACACATACCTGAAAGTGCTAGGCCATGCATGAAGCCACTGCTGTCTCAAATCCCAACCCTTTGCAAGGTAGCCTTACCCTACAGTCAGGAGTCCCTGCTTCAACAGCAGGTATACAGCGTGATGGTTTCCACATGCCTGTGATTGTAAGGTCGTTCAGAGAATGGCCCTTATATATACACGCACCTGTCAGATTTTGGCCAGCGAATTCACAGGAGCTGCATCGTTGACGGCACCGGCATGGTTGCAGATAGCGCCTTCGCACCTGCGATCGAGCAGTTGCCGATGGCCAGGGACGCAGAGACCGCCCCCGTTGCATGGGCATTGAGGAGTTGCTTGCCACCTGAAGAGCCCAATTTGGCTCTGCATACATCCTTGGACATTGGCCCTCAAAGGAGTGAAGACAGCAATCATCCATATGCGTTGCAAGCGTCTACATACACAGTTGCTCATTTGACTGATCGTGCGCGCCTGGACAGCTATCACTTGGGGGACGCTTGATGCTATTGTTTCATGCTCAGCAGACTGAGAGATGAGGATTCTGCTCCTCTTTGTGCTTGTTGGGCAAGCATTGAGTCAGTACGACTTGTATGACACCCTCCGTCCAGCCGATACTTGCGTAGACCGTCAGGCAGACTGTGAGAAATGGGCCAAGCAGATGCCGAGCCAATGTATATACAATGCCCATTATATGAGAAGCAGTTGTCAAAAGTCGTGCGAAGTCGTCCCTGTGTGTAAGGACTCTATCTACGATCCGTGGAAGGGCCTAGCCACAGCTGATGGCACAAGTAAGCAAGACCCTCACAGGGTCTCCTGGTACATGAGTGCGTTGCGCTGTAAGCTCAGACATGACGATGAAGAGTCCAATCAATCAGGGGGATGTTCTCTTGTGCAGAGCTATTTTCTGTGATGTACCCCGGTGCCTATGACGCAGCAGAACAGGCAAGCACTTATGGCTCTCATTTCACACAAATTTCTCTGGAGGCTCTCGGATCTTTCCTTCAATGCACAAAGCGTGATAGAACTCCAATGCTGCGCAGCATTTCAGGCGAGACCCGGCTATGGGCACATACTATGTAGAAGGTGAGGTCAACCGCACGGCGCTGCACATGCAGTGTAGGGCATTTGGCATGCCAAGATGGCTCCTGCACTGATGCAGAGTGTGCTCTTTGGTTGCCTGCTGGGCCACTCATGTGAGACGCAATAGAAGTCAACCCAGTCCATCTCACCCAGCCTGCATCCCGCAGGTCAGCAAATGAGAGGTGCACCATGGTTGCACCTCTCTTCTCTGGGCATAGGGACTTACCTTGGAGATGCTGATGATGCAACAGATGCACAGGCAAGCAGGGCTCCACCTGCAAGAGCTGCAGATCAATGCACAAACAAGGACAGGCAAGCCTGGTGCAATAAATGCACCGAAGAGCGATGTAGATTGTACTGCTCATGCAGGTTGCCACCGCCATTGTTGCAAGGTAAATCCCGTACATGAACACGCAGTTTGCGGATCTTATTTTCCTCCAGTCAAGCACCAAGACAGATACATAACAAACCAAAACCTGTGCAGCGTACACAAGGGCTGGAATTGCATTGACACTGCGTCAAATTACCGATCTGGGAGAGGGGAGCTTGCTGTAGGGTATGCTTTGAGAAGCCTCTTCACTGCTAACGTGGGCATCTCACGTGATATGCTCTTCATCAGGTAAGCATGCCAGTGCAACATTACAGCGTTTATGCAGATATATGAGCAGTTCATTACCTTCATGTCAATCGGTCACAGGTCTCTCAAGGTATATGCAAGGCCTTTGGGGCCTGAAATTGAATGGATCAACCACTGGCGTTGCCTTCTTTAAGGGCCCAA
The DNA here is from genome assembly GCA_000812005.1 of Coccomyxa sp. LA000219. Lineage (NCBI taxonomy): Eukaryota > Viridiplantae > Chlorophyta > Trebouxiophyceae > Coccomyxaceae > Coccomyxa > Coccomyxa sp. LA000219. The sequence continues at coordinate 1,427,738 of KN714652.1, read as the reverse complement.
AATCAGTCCACGCCAGCTCATAAGCTACTCAAAAGAAGAGCTATGCTGGCTGCTCCTCTGAGACATGGTGCTGGGTGCAGTACAAAGGCAGGCTTCATAGCAGACGACATTGCAGACAACCTGCTGCTCAAGACAGAGAAATATGGGGGGATCTCAAAGGGCGACATTGTGGGGGGAAACTGCATACACCCCAACTGCCTTAAGAACAGCCTCAGCAGGAGTCTGCCGGCAATGCACCTCACAGGGGTGAGTCTTAACACAGCCTGGCCTCTTCAAAACTTGGCTGATGCTTATTGCTTGTGTCTCTTCCAAAGTGCTGGCTGCTGCCGCCGCCTCCTATTGCACCCTTCAGTCAGCCGTGATTTCTTGTTGCAGCTGCAAGGAATACTCACAGTCAATGCCTGGTGCTGCTCATGATGCCAGCAATGACCTGCCAGACTGGATCGCCTGTGTGATAATATGTGAACGCATTGCAGGTCGACATCTTGTACCTCCACAATGCTGAGGAGTCTCAGCGAGCACAGCTGGGGGATAAGGCCTTCATGGATCGTCTAAAAACAGCCTTCGAGTGGTTGGAAAAGGCAAGGTCACAGAGTAGGATACAGGTGCGTTCCAGAGAGGGCTGCACAGTACAGCATCCATCTACTGCACCCCCTCTCTGCATCCTGCCTGGATAGTTCTGATCGGCTGTGCCAAGATACCCTCCTTTGCAGGCATATGGGATGGCTACCTGGGATTGCTTCAGGAAGCCAATGGAGGAAGGCGGCCTGCAGCTGCAGAAGATTGTGCAGCTGGCAGAGAGTGTCGGAGGGAAGAATCATGGATTCAGGTAGGCAGCCTGTACAATGCCTGTGCACAATGAGTGTGAGGAGGTAAGCACAGTGCGATGGGTTGCCTCTGCTAAGCTGCGAGCACCTATCCTGGAATGGTGTCACTGTGCATGTGCAGGTATGTGCAGCTGCCAATCAATGCGGGCATGACAGAAGCCTGGGAGCAGCAGTATCAGACGGTAGAGGTGGATGGGATAGCAGAGCAGCTTACGTTCATGCAAGCAGCTGCACGTCTGGGTGTTGGAGTATTTGCTTCTGCTGCCTTGAGGGAGGGAGCTCTGCTTCAGGACACATCCCTTGAGGTATGACCCAATGCCTACTCCCTTTTCAGTAGTGCGAGTGGCCTGTGGACCTGCGATCTAGGAGGCAAACGGTGACAGCGAGGAGTCAAAGCACTGAGGCCTGACATGTCACATCTGGCTGTGCAATCTCTGACATTCGTACGCAGGCAAAATTTGAGAAGATGGAAGAGTTCCGGGGCATACAGGGGTATGGTGCTAGGCTGCTGCAGATTAGCCGGAGTACGCCTTACATCAGTGCAGCGCTGATTGGGCACAAGAGGGTGAGCTGCGGTCTCCATGTGTATCCTTGAAGCAGCAGGTCATGGGCTTCTGTACAGAGACTCTGAGAGAGCATGCTCATGATGTCCAGGAGCTGGCCTTCCTGGCTCCCTTTAGCTTTGCAGAGTTCACCTGTGCGGCTAATATAATCCATTTCTGCGGTGCAGGCAGGGCATGTATTGCAGAACCTGGAGCTTACCAGCCATAATCCCTTTTCAAATGAGACCTTCTCCCGGGTGGCGAGCCTGCTAAGACAAGCAACAGCAGCAGTGTAGGCAGATTCTACGTGGCCATGCATAGTAAAGTGTGAGGGTAATGGCCCGCAGTGCTACAAATTGCGAGTGATGTCACATGTAAGTGCGCTGCCTTCTTTACCACAGCACAGCCCCACTCTACAAATCTCTCACATGACTTCTAGGCTTCAGGACGCCATGGCACTAGCGCATGCCATCGCAACCCTTGCAGAGCAGGGTCACAACGCTCTCTTGGTACACTTGACAATGAGAATACGCCAAACATCCATGCTTTTTTTGTGAATCTTGCAAAGGTTGCAGAGCACATTCCTCAATCACACATCTCAATGCCACTCAATCATCAGGTTGCCTCTCCATTTAATGGCAGGCTGGACACAAATTGGGTTCAAGTCAACAGACTTGCTCAACAATGCTAATAGCAATGTTTCAACTTCCGTAATTCTAAGACACTGGCAGTGCCCCAACTTGCAACTCTGCGCAGCACATCTAAGGTACATCTGAATTTGCATAACTATGACAGGGACACCTTTGACATCAAATGCAGTTGCCTACCTACTGACCTTGCTCTTTCAAGTCACACAGGGCTGGTACACAGAGGCTGCTTGTTGTATCCCTTGCAGACAGTCATTTCTGCTTATCACATCCCCACATACAAGAAACCAAGGCTCACACTCTCTCCTCAGGTGCAGAGGTACTGCAACATCTCCTAGAGGGATGGGAGAACACGCACGGCGCACTTCACCCCAACCAGCAACAGGTGCTGCGTTTGGGATGCACTCATGATGCTACAGGAACCCCATTGGTCTGTGGTTCGAGGCTGCTGCCATGCTGCCTGGGTGACCAGCCTCTCTGCTGCAACCACATCTGCAGGGCCTCTCTCATCCAGGGGTGCCGGCACTTTGTGCAGGCCTCCTCCACTGATAGCTGCAGGCAGTCACAGGAAGCTCTGCCAACCAACTCAAGACCTCACGATTTTATGCGGGAGGAAGACATGACATGAGGTTGACGCACACTCTGGCTTCTATTATGCGTGGAGTATGCCTCAGGGAGTGCGCATGCTCACCCAGAAGCGTTGCCGCTGCGCCATCTCGGGCCAGACTGGTAGCTCGTCTGCCACGTGCATCACAAACATGTGAATGATGCACTTCACAGGTGCCGTGTGCTGCTTGTCTGGCTTCCCCATGTACCTGAACTTTCCTAGCATGGGGACCTGCAGGGTAGGCAGCACAAAACTGCTCAACTGCAGAGAGCTGTTGCTGTGTGATGGATGCATGACTGGACTTACTCATGAGCTGCCGCACTTTGGACAAAACTAAACCATGACTCGTATTGCATTCCCTCACCTCGAGTCTACCCCTGACGCCTGCTTCCTCAACTGTCTCGCGAGCAGCAGCGGACTCCACGTCCTCATCTGTTTCCCAACCACCCTGTACAGCAGTCCTCGGTCCTGGTCACTTCCCTACTCGCAATGTTATGCATCCAGGGATGCCAGCACAGGAAGCAGACCCTTCCCTGCGACTCTGCAGATGTGTCATAGGAGACATACATGTGGTGCAGCCCCCTAACATCTTCTGAGATGCCGGGAAGGATCACCTTTGGAAACACTAGGCCCTTGCCTCCTCTGCTGCTGACAAGGAGTACCTCGACGCCATCCACACCATTGGCGGCCGACCTTTTCCTGACCGGGATGCATCTGTAGCAATGCACTCACATCAGGACAGTACAGTCCCTGGAAACATGCAGAAAGCGGACAAGGTGGCTGGGGCTTTTGGTGCGTCTAACACTGTGGCTCTGCGCACCCGGCCAGCAGGCGCTCTCCGTCTGTGCTATATCTCTGCAAATCTCGGCCTGTCCTTGCCTTCTCTGGCGCAGGCAGTGGCTGCTCAGGGCTAGTCATGCTGAGCTGAGTACTCCTAATGTGAGATCAGCGCCGCATAGCGGCAGAATAAGCTACGGCAGCCACACCCGCATCAACAGGTGTGACAATACACCCACTGTGGTTTTAGGGGCTATTCAGAAGGATAGCTCTATTCAACACACGGTGTTGTATAGCAGACCACCATAGGCATATGAGAGCCAAGGCTCCCGAGGAGCAGAGGCCGCGTCTTTGGCGACAGACACTCGTTAAAAAAGGCACACACGATACCTTCAGTTTATTCTCGTCTCTGCAGACATTGCTTCATGTTGGTTGCTTGGCTGCATGGGGAAATTGTTCCCCTGACTAGACCATTAGTAAAGCCCTACATTGATCGCCGTGTAAAAGCGTCAATCTTGCCCAGAAAATCAGCTCGCTCTGCAGCGATGCGAGCATGCAGTACTAGGAAACCACTGTGTCTTAAAGAATATGGTCGAAACAAAGTCGCGAGGGGCTCGGGCCTTGCTCGCAGTAATTACCCTCTGCTGCTCCTCCCACGCCTCGCCAGATGTGGGCTCTGGCGTCATTCCAATAGATGGCAGAGCAGATGTACCAGCAACTATACTGCCATCAAATTCGTCTGGTGAGTATGTGCACAACACAAGCATCGTGTCACAGTTCAGGGTGAGGCTTAATAAGGGCCTGTTATCGAGCAAAGACTCGCCTTTCAATCCCTGCAAGTGATGCATATGGTACATTGTAGTTCATTGTGATTACCATGCCAGATTAAATTGAGGTGTCACTCTGTAAATGCAGTCGAGAACGTCAGGACACATCTGGAAATTTGTGAATGCCAACAAGCGAACGGAAGCCCTAGTGGGCTCTCGTGCGGGGAGAAAGAGGGTTGGTTCATATCAGGCTTCCAGCGAGAAGGTTCCTGGGTGAGCTGCTCCTTGAAAGTTTTGGTCCTTGCAGTCACTGGCTCGAATGCTGCCCTTTTCTGCTGCTGTGAGTCACTTTCTGCAGCCACACATGATAGCAGCTCACACAGTACTCACGTTATTTGTGCCACTGCAGTTGAGCGGCGGGGGCCTGGTGCCGCTATCGCATGCCATATGCTGCCGGCTGTGCATGCCGGATGAGCTGCCTCCCACGCAAGCGCCCATCTCAGAGGACGACAAGGCCGTTGCAATCATGTCCATGGGCTGCCATGCTTCTTCTGGCTCTGGACCCTTTGCGCTGCAGTGTGAGCCCAGGGGCAATAGCATTGTCACAGGTGGGCTGCCTATCCTACCCAGCTCTGGTGCCGGGCCACTCCAGCTTATGACAGCCAGCCTGCGTGTAAGATGTATGGCACCAAGCACTGATAGGTCCAGGACGTTCTCCGTCAGTCTGACATGAGCGCATAGCTGCAAGTGCTCTGGCTTCCAGAGAAGTTCATAGGCTCCGCGCACATTTTGACAAGCCCATACCTATCAGAGGCACACATGGCCTCTTGAATCTGAGCACTGGCCGTTCAGGATGGGCGGAGGCTGTGCTGGTTAGCAGCAGCATTGATGCGTACTACCCTCTAGGCAGCGCTGCATGCTGCACGCCCTCTCTGCTGCTGGAGAGCGGCTCCGCATGGGAGCTGGAGCGCTGCGACTGCGTGCAGTCGGGCGACACCAACTGTGGTGGCACATCCACCCATAGGTTCCTCACAGGCTTTGATCACTGGAGGTGAGCTGGCACGACCAGGCGCTACCAGTGCCTCCCATATCATCTCAAGCTCATGTTGCTGCACACTTTATAATTTTTCGCCAGAGAGTTTTCTTATCATGTGATCAGAGTGCTTTTGTACTGACCGCCCCGGGAACAGCAGACTTCATATCTGCTTGAATAACCTGTGATGTTCCTGAAGCAGGATGACAAGGATGGGGCAGTTTGTCCCCATAGCACCTGCCAACTGCTGCAAGATGTGTCTATCAGACACTGTGCGGCCGATAGATGAGTGCGCAGACCTCAACATGTGCTCGGGGCATGGCATGTGCGTGACGGGGGCGTGTGAATGTTCGCCTGGCTGGGGCGGCGCAGATTGCGGGGTGCAGGTAACACAGCAATTTGCATGTGCCGACCTCTGATGTCTTTGTTCGCCCTCTTTGTATCTAGTGTTGCTGTGCCAAGATGTTGTGGCAGGGTGGCCTAGGATGTGGTAATAACCTACCTGAGCTGAATTTGGCGTGCAGACTGGGTTTGGATACCAGGGCCTCCCGCAGTGGCTCATCTCCCTCATCATCATGTGCTCCTGCGCCACCCTCTGCCTCTTCATGCTCATCGTCAACCGCCTCATCCGCTTCTTCCACATGCGCGCCATAGGTCCGCCCTTACTCTCCCTCCCCTGCCTGCAGCCTTGCCTAAGATTGCTGCCTGCAGTCGCTGATGGGTGATGCGCTGCCGGCTTCTCCCACCCTTGCCTTCAGACAGTGACCATTGGTATGCCTGTGATGAAGCCATGTGAGGGGTTCTGTGGTTGTGCAGCTGCAGACGGAGAGGATGGGGAGCAGATGCACGAGCCTCTGCTGCCTGGGCTGGGGGGCGAGGATGACGACGGCAGCGTGGGCTCAGAGGACACCACCGACGATGACAGCGAAGCCGATGAGGCTGCACGCTTGGTGGACGATGCCCTCGCAGGTGGCTCCCAACAACTTCAAACCCTGCATCTGTGTGAAGTCCCCCCTTAGGGCTCTCACCATCATGCACTCATAGGCAGAGGAGAATTGGCAGATGAGAACAGGATGGCCATACACTAGGTACGGGGAGGAAAGCAGGACGGTACCACCACATGGAGTATGGTGTACTGAGCTGCATGCTAGGATTACAATCTTTGGTTTCCCATACAGCATGGCTTGAAAAAGATGAGTGTCTCCGCAGTTGCTGCTGCCGAGGAGGAGCGAGAGGGCGAGGACAGCCGCGACGAGGATGCGGCCTCACAAGCTGCTCTGGAATACATGGAGTCCCCAAGCCTGCTCAATAGCAATGCAGGCCGCACTGCTTCGCACAGCAGCATGCAGGATCTTCAGCAGAGGGATGAGCCAGAATCTGCGCAGCAGAGACCCTCAGACGATCTGCGGCATGTAAGTACAGCTAGATCAGAGGATGCAGCGCCAGTCAGCGCAGCCTTTGACGATTCAGGTAAATTCTGAGCCTGCAGCATGTCCTTGCATGAGGCCTGACGCAGCCTGCCTTGCCTGGAGCACTGCAGATGCAAGAGCTCTTTGCATTGGACTCTATCTAGGTGTCTGTGGATTGCATGTCACAAGTTTACTGAGCAGTGTTGCTACCTGCAGGCGAGCTTCCTGAGACAGTGGTAGACATTCCCGAGAAGCAGGAAGGGGCTGGCAGCCGGAGACGGCATGCAAAGGGAGAGGGTCCGCCGGGGGTGCCGGGCCGGGACTGCAATGTGTGCATGGTGCGCGAAGTGCAGGTCGCGCTGATCCCCTGCGGGCACGCCTGCATGTGCCGCAGATGCAGTCGCCGACTGTCGCGCTGCCCGGTCTGCAGAAAGGAGATCTTGAGGCGACAGCGCCTGTTCATCTGAGCTGTTCGGCTCGGCACATGAGTTGCAATGTCATTGTATCAGGCGCCTTTACGCCTTAGGTGTTTCATTGCTGTGCCTTCTGCTGTACATGACACCGTCACAGGCAGACCCCCGGGCAGAATCTGATGTCTGTGCGTGGCGTCTGGCAAGTTTTGCTGCTGGATCGATGCCGGCTGAATGTGCCTGAAGTCTGCAAGGCAGCGGCTTGCGTAACACACGAGGAGGTCAGCTTGACACATTGTCAACGACTTCACTGGAGTCTTTTGCTAATTGATTGATAAGGACATATGTTGTACCATAGGGTCTGTTCTATGCAAGGGCGTTGATGTGTACAGGCGTAGGCTCAAATGTATAATACGCAAGTAAGAGAGGCTCGGACGTCTCTGTGTTGACATCAGAGTTCAAAAGAATGCAGTTTTGCCAGGATGAGAGCAAGGTGTAAGGGAAGGTCGTCTCCTTCAGGTACCTGCAGCTGCCTGATAATACAGGCCAGCATGAAGTGGGTTGCTCTAGAGAGGTATAATAGAGTCACTAAAGACGTCAGTCGGTTGCTTGAAGCTATACAGCACAGCCTTGAATCTCTTAGGCGGTCTGACGCCGACACATCGTACATGTGTACCCCTGCGCAGCATGCTTTGGTCGGATGACCTCATCACTGTGCGGCAGGTCCCCAAGCATTGTCGTTCTTCACCATATCGTTCTATTAACCTTAAGAGGTAGACGTGCTGATGAGGTCGTCCTCATTGAGGCAGCTGAGCCAGGGCCTGCTGACATATGGCACTAGGTCGTTCTCAGAAACAGCTGCCCAGCAGAGCCCAGTAGGGAAGAAGGCCGGCCTTAGTACTGCTGCAAAACTTGGGATAGCGGTGCCGACTGTCCTGATTGGCTCTTGGGTAGTGTCGTCTAAAGATCCGGCGACCAGAGTAGCCATAGCCTTCCAGCTCCCCGTTCGTTTTGCCAGGGATGTAATTTGTGCTGGTCTCATTGCTGCAGGTATGCATCAAGCACGTTCCGGCCTACGAAAATAATGCCGTATCTAAATCTCGTCGAGCCTTTGGGCACCTGCATATGAGCGTTGGAAGAGGTCCTATAAGTGCTCTGCTGAGCTGCTAGATGAGTGGCAGCATTTCTAAAGTCCTCAGTACAGTACGTCACAGCAGTCAATGATCCGGGCAAGAGAGCCTGACTTACAGCACCGAAAATCACTGAGAGAAGAGCATGGGGTGTCTGTCATACAGCAGTATGAGGACGCCATGATATGCCTGTCCTGCAGACTACAAGTGGAGCCTCAGGAATCTGGATGGGGAGCGGTATGAGCAAGCAAAGCGTGCATGCCATGCCAGGGGTGCGGACCGGCTGCAGAAGCTGTGCTTTGCCAACCGCGGCGTCTATGTCAAGCTCGGCCAGCACATCGCTCAGCTGGTAGGCCTTTCACCCACCACAGAGTATTGTAGCGCCCTTCTCTGACTACCTTACCTGTCCAGGGATGAGTATTGTCACCTGAGTCAACAGCATCATGTCTGCACACTTGCACCTTTGCCAAGTCCGCTCTGCCGCTTTCCCTGTGGCCGCGCAAGTCCGAAACTCGCCTGAAGATGGCTCAGCACAAATTTTTGATGTGCCTTCACTGCTACATTGCCGGGGGACGCCGTTGAGCTGGAATTTTGGTGAAAACACAGAGATGACTTTATGTTGCGCCGCAGGAGCATCTCCTCCCAGAGGAGTATGTGCAGACGATGCGCAGGACCATGTTGGATCAGTGCCCGGTGTCCCCGTACTCAGAGGTATCCAGAATGATCACAGAGGAGCTGGGCAGCGCTCCCGAAGAGCTCTTCGCCTCCTTTGAAGAGACGCCTATTGCTTCCGCCTCCCTGGCACAGGTGCGCCATGCCAGCCGAGCTTCAGACTGTGATTATACCTGTCGCACACAGCACCCATGGAAGCTTGCTGCCAGCTCACAGAGGATGAGATGGAAGGTTTCATTCTGCAGGTGCACCAAGCTACTGGCCATGATGGCAAACAGCTAGCAGTCAAGGTAAGCTCCGTAAGGTCTTGTCTCCATGCACATGAGACAGAAATGGGTGCCCAGAGTGCTGTAACACACAGAAGGTTCTAACTCGTTGCATGTTTCTGACCTCTTACTCGCTGATAGTAAGTGTATTCTCTGAGTACAGAAGGCTGCCGCAGGTGCAGCACGCTGGGCTGAAGGACAGCTGTACAGCAGACATCTTGACTGTAGAGTTCCTGGTCAGACTGGTGGACTGGTTCTTTCCAGACTTCAACTATACATGGCTTGTTGAGGAGATCAAGAACACAACCCCAAAGGTGGGCAAATAATCCCCTGCTTTGCAGTGCAGATGCAAAATCATGCTGCTCATCACGGTATGCCTTGCCATGTCTGTGCTCGGTGCAGTGGTACATGCAAATCGGACCTGAAAGATCCTCACCAGGCTTCCCCTGCAGGAGCTGGACTTCACAATAGAGACTGCAAATGCCGAGCGCTGCAGAAAGAATCTCCAGTCACCCAGGTCGCATGTCAGGGGCCAGGTCAAGGTGACCATCCTCATCCTGACAACAACTTGTTTGCTGAGCAGGGTGCTGTCTAAAGCTGTAAGTATTAAGGCTATGAGAGGTACGAGGTCTATACCGAGCATGGTCTTCTATTTTAACAGTACTGCCATGAGTTTCTGGCCCTCCTGCACTTGAGATCTGATATGGCCAGGCCAGGCTACAGAAATACATCTCTGGTGGCTGAGGTGGTCCACTATTGGACTTGCAGATCCCGGACATTCTCCACCATCTGTCCACCGACCGCGTCATCACCATGGAGTTTGTGAAGGGAGCGGGAGTGTGCGACAGGGAGGCTCTGCAGCGCATGGGCGTCAAGCCCAGCGACGTCGCGAAGCTGGTCTCAGAGACCTTCAATGAGATGATCTTCACCTTTGGGGATGTGAGCCCCTTCCACCTTCTCCCGTCCACATCATGCCGCTGCTGGGACCATGCAGTGTCTGGGAGACCGCCACCTCTGCAATCATAGGCGCTGCAAATATCTGCATCACTCGCAAGACAAATGCGAATCACCTGGGGATGTCAGGTGATCATCAAGCTGTTGTGCAGGTCCACTGTGATCCTCACTCGGCAAATATGATGGTACGCCTCTAGACCTGCCTCACAGCTAGCCCTTCATGGCTCATGTGCTTACTGTGCAACTTGCATGCATCTTATCAGTTTCAACCCTGGGCATTCTCTTGCTCTACCAAAATGTTTGTTGATCTTCTCACACCTATTGCAGGTGCGGAAGAAGAACGGAAAACCGGAGTTAGTCCTCTTGGATCATGGACTATACCGTCAGATTACTGACGAATTCAGAATAGAGTATGCCGGTGCGCTGTCTTGCTCCTTGCAAGGGAACCATGCATCACGTTTAGAGTCTGTTGCAATGGCTGGCATGGTCCCATGTGCACGGGTGGGGCTATACGTCTTTTGTCTTCATAGCTGCCAGCATGCGCTCAACACCAGCACTTCAGCGTCACAGGCACCTTGCACACTGACGTTGCACTGGTTTGCACAGGGCTCTGGAAGGCACTTGTGTTCGGGGATGCTGAGGCTATCAAGCAGCACGCAGCGGCCATGAACGCTGCCGACTCCTATGCGTTTTTCGCCTCCATGCTCACCATGCGGCCTTGGGAGGAGATCACAAAGTGAGACTCACACATCCCCATCCACTACATTGTTCTCTTTGGTGTCAGCTGCTGTGTACTCTACTCTAGCCCGCATAGTATGTGATGCTGCCTGAGTCCTTGCTCAATGCCACTGCCATCTGCAAGTGAGACTCACATATCCCCATCCACCATGTTATTCTCTCCGGGTTCAGCCCCTATGTACTTTACTCTCGCCCACATATGATATGATGCTGCCAGCGCCTACCTGGATGCTACTGCTGTGGCGTTGCTGCTGCCAAGCACGCCCTTTCAGATGTCTGACGTGCTGTGATGGTTGCAGGTCATCAGTGGATCACCTGTACCTGCCAACCTCAGAGGAGGGCAGGCGGCAGCTGCAACAAAATGCCGCCAAATTCGCCAAGGAAATCACCAACATGCTCTGGCGCGTTCCCAGACCACTGCTGCTATTATTGAAGACAAATGACTGTCTCCGCACAGTGGACGGCTGTTTGGGCCAGGTACGCATCTCCTTCCTCCTCAGCACCTGAAGATGAAGTTGCAGGAGTTTGCCCAGTCTGCAAGTCATACTGATACATCAGATCTTTTCCAGGACCTTGTCCTAAGGCCATATCTTGCGCGCAGTCGGTCAACACCTTCATCATCACAGCTAGGGAGTGCACGCGGGCGCTGAATGAAGCGAGGCTGCAGCAGCATGCCAGCATCAGGACATGGCTGGTGTGCGCTGCCGACTCTTTCGGGGTGGAGTTCAGAATAGCTGCGCTGAAGCTCATGGCGTGGTGGACAAGCATGAGAGTCACTCTGAAGCTAGATAGAAGGCCACAGAATCAGCTAGCACCTCCGACAGCTCTACAGTCAATCCCTGCTGCTTGATTGTATATTGCAGGCTGTTGAGTGGAACCACAGCCTATGCAAGTTTGCAGTGTCCCCAATGCATGATGAGACATATCGTTGGAAGAAAGATTCACCAGAGCTAACCTTCAGAAGAGTATACGAGCTGCTAGCAGCTGCAGGTTGTAAATACGTTCTGACATCTCCAGTGTGTGTCCAAATGATTCTGGGAGTAAATGACATAGGATCTACAGCTATGCTGTGCCACACGGGAACTGCCACTTGTACACTCCCATGTCTCAAGCTGTCATTCGTCAGTCTTAAAGCATGCTCTGCGGCAGGGTGCTGATATCACCGATGGGTTACATTGCATTGTAACGTCAATGGCAATGATGCCACTTGATGATTGCTCAGAGCAGCTAAAGTCCACTGGCACCAACCTTTTCAGTCTTGCATTTGTAGCGGAGCCTGTTCCTCATGAGAACAGCTTGGAACATAGACACCCAAATCCCCTGTGCCCCATGCCTTTTGTAGGACAAAATTTGTACGATGCGTTCGCTTATATGTACAACCTGCTTACTCCTATAGCTCAGAATACTTCACCACACAGGGCTTCTTCCAGGGCCAAGCATAGCCACTGGCGGCTGTCTCAGACCGTACTTATATACATATCGATATTGCTACACGGGTATACATTGTGCATCAGATTGTCATGTGCTCACTTCATGGCACCAGATATGGCTGTGTGCGGTGCTGTGGGACCTGTTTGTGCAACCTGACATATCATGCATGCATGCAATAGGTCACTGTCCGATAGCTATGATCTTGCCAGTCAGCCGCAAGCCGAACGCGCTGGTGCTACCGCTGCGCTAAAAGTGCACAGGACAGGTATAACGTGCCCCTTCTAGGGCACCCTACTTGCTACAGACCTAGATATGGGGCAGCTGAATGCTTGAGCCATGGTCAGTGCGCAGAGCTGTGACAGCTGCTGTACCTGCGCTGCTAACGCTGTGGTCTTGAGGGCACTAACATGCTATTATTGCTGCTCAGGGAGCCAGCCACGGATCAAGATACTGTTTATAATTTGGGAGGTCAGGACAAAAGGCCACTGGCCTCAGCAGCCCGCTGCAAGCGGTCAGCCCAAGGGAGATGCTGCGCTGCCGCACATGCATGCTACCACTCCTGCACACGGGGTCAGGGGTGATCCTCAATAGCTGTTTTTGTCACTTCGCACCAGCATGGTCTGTGAGGGCTTTCCTGCTCTGAGATACGGACTACGCGACCAGATCCAAATTATGTTTTCAGAAGTGCCTAGCATGAGCATCCTCAACAAACATCTCAGCCATGGTGCTCTAGATGGTGGCCTGAGACCTTATAAGGTGCGGCCTGAGCATGCACAGAGTTTGAGAAAGACTCACCTCGAACAGCAGTCACTGCTCGGCTGCTGCAGGATCCCACTACCTCCATGGGATGCTGCCAGTGCACATCCGTGCTACCTTCTTCCTCTTCGTCTTGACAGGCGCCTGCGCGGGAGAGTCAATCTCCGTTCCTACAGCAGGGGGCGCTCCTGCATGCCAGCTCTACCCTTTAGCACCTGCCAAATGTCTGAGAAGAGGCTTTCTGCTGTGAGGCAGCGTTTTCTAAGGCCTGTCTGGAGAAGCCCAAGATCTGCTCAGAGCCAAGCGTCAGCTTTGCAAGATCTCGCTGACTAACGACACGTCTATGCTGTAACAACATTCAAATGTACATGTTGCCGACTTGATGACCAGTGCTTAGGCTTGATATGTGTGTATGTGTGTGCTGATACAACATCTGATCTCCAGCTCAGACACCTACCCTTTGCCGGGAGGCGCTCTGGCACTGGAGAGAGCCCAGGTGGCCGGCGTTGCGACGCTGCAGCAGCTCGCGTGAAGGGCTTGCTGCCTGCCGCAACAGAGCTGGCCGCGCCCTGATCAGGCACTGTTGTGCTGCGGGCCACACGGCGGCGCACCCTGCGCTCCACCTCCTGGTTGACCGATGCTGCCGCCAATTCAGGCGCTGCTGCCAGGCTGGCGCCTTCTTCCCGGGCGCGCTTGGCGGGTATGGCGCGCTGCGCAGCCACGGCAGAACAGGCAGATGGCCCTGCAGTAGGGGAACATTTTATTGAGTGAAGGTTCAGGTCGACATCTGATGCACTCTCGACTCAAACGTATATCAGTGCCATGCCAGGCACACTCACAGATGCGTAAGTTGTAAAGTTATATGTCCTATGAAAGGCTGCAAGTCAGTCACAGCCACGCTGCAAACACAAGGGCGCTCTGAAGGTACAACGTGGCGCAGGGGAGGAGGCTCACCAGCGGGGTGTGCTGCTCGCTTCTGCCTCTTGCCTCCCTTGTTTGCTGTGCTCGCCACCTGCGATGTGGCTCGGGGCCGGGCGGCCTTCCGGGAGCGCGCTGCGGGCAGAACAGCTGCCAGACGGGGGCACAGGATTACAGCGTCAGAGTCTTCCTCTGTGGCTTGCTGCCACTGGGAGGTTGCTTCGTCAGCCCCTGCAAGGCTAGAGTGTCTGTGCGTCTGGGCAGCGGCTGACACTGCGGGCTGCTGCGAGGCGCGCTGTGCATCTCGCTGAACAGCTGCGCTGCCCTCTGCAGATGCAAGCGGCCCAGCAACGCTACCGGACAGTGCCGCCGATGCGGCCTGATCAGGCCCCGCTTCTTGCGGCAGCACTGCTGGCATAGCGGGGGCAGGCCGTGAGGGCTGCTGGCGCAGGCGCAGCACATGAGCACTGAGGAAGGCACTCTCCCTAGCGCTTGCATCGGGCGTGGAGGGTGCTGGCCTGCGGCCCCGCGCCTGCTGTGCTGCAGGTGTGGGTGCAGGAGTGGAGGGTGCTGTCCTGTTGCCTCCCGCCATGTCTGCTTCAGCTGCAGCTGAGGGAGACCGCTCCCTGGAGACAGCCGAGGCGTAGTGGCCACTGTCTTCCTTGTGGTGCCCCTGCAATGCCAAGAGAGGCTCAGCAAATTCCACTTCACAGAGCAGAGGAAATCGTTGCTGGACTGGGATTCAGCCGCTACTAAGCCAATGAGCATTATAGCTGCTATGCAGGACTGGAACAGTGACATTGGAAGGTCAGGATGGAGAGGCCTTGCTACAGGGTGCTTCCTGAAAGAGACCGGCATGTCCTGGGGTAGGGCTTGCGATGTGTCCTAATGTGCCGTCAGCTGGCCAAACAACAGGCTGGTCTAAAATGCAGAAGGCATGAATGGGTATGCTGCACCTTGTATCTTCCCAGCAGCTCTGCCAGCTGCAGCTGCATGGCTGCGTTCCTGGCCTCCAGGTCAGCTGCGCGCTGCGCCTCCTTCTCTGTAGCTGCCTGGGCTACCTTGCAGGCCTCCAGGGCCTCGCTCAGCTCTGCCCTCAGGCTGCTGTTGGCTGCATTTGCCTGCTTCAGCTCGCGCGTCAGATATGCCACATCCTGATCTGCGTCAAGGCTGTTGGCGCCGAGGTACTTGAGGTGGGTGCGGGCCCCGCTGAGCTGCGCCACATAGGCCTGGCGCTCGCTGTGCGCCGCGCTTTGAGCGTGCTGGAGCTCCTCGCTCAAGTGCATGGCCTGCGCACGCCAGCGCTGCGCCTCGTCCTGCGCAGCGTCGAGCAGCTGCTCTGCTCGGGGGACTCTCGGGTCCCGGGCAGGCTTCTGGGTGACGGGGCCTGTAGATACTTCATCCCCAGGCAGCAGGGCTCTTGCGGGGCGCTTGGGATTCTGGGCGCCGCGCTGCGGCTGAGGCCGCAATGTGGCTGGCCCAGTCTGCTCCCTACATGCCAGAAGTCGTTCATGGTACATGATCTGTGCTGTAAAAGTCATTCCAGAAACGCTGCAGGTGGCTGCATTTCCTGACATGCCGCTGCCCATTGTGGGCTATATGCAGGATGGCCTTCTACGAGAAAGATACTGATGCTCATGCTCTACTGCGGGGACGTTGATAGGCCAGAGTAACGGTAGTGCTATGTGCAGAATTCTGCCAAGTCCCCTGCTTTTGCTGTGTCACGGCAGAGGCGAGGCCTCCGCAGGGGACGAGGGGGATCATCATGGCCATGCAGGAATTGCGGGTTGAGGCACCTCACATCCTAGTTGCCATGAGCATGAGCTCATACCTGAGAGGCGCTGATGAGTGCTGCTTCAGTGGCAGAGAAAGCTCCTCCAGCAGCTGCAGTGTCTCCTCGCGGAAGTCGATGGCCGCAGGCGAGAGGTTTATGCACAGCGCCAGAGAGGCTCCCTCCACAAACACATCCTTCATGATGTGTGTCACCTGCAGCCACTCAGTATGGTCAAGCAGGAGGCACACTGGTGGGCTCTTCAACTGTTGTCCATGCAACAGCAGGACCAGCTTCAGAGGAGAGCAGCTTGTCGGTAGCCTCCACATGTTTGCAGTAGGGTATGGCAACCTGCCAAAGCTGCCGATGGGGTTGGCCCAATCAATCAATGTCATGCATTCCAGGCCAGTGTTTACCTTGGAGCTCTTGCAGGGGACCTCCAGAGGCAGCTTGGGGCCAGCCTGCTGAAGCCACATGTGCCGGCTGAGGCAGGTCTGGATGGCTTGATGGCTCTCATACAGCCATGCGCTGTCTTCTACTTCCAGGCTCGACCCATAGATGTCACTGGCAGGCTCCCTGCCAGCCAGGTCCACGAATGTGAGCTTCGCGTGAGGTACCCTCCTCTCTCCTGCATGCCATCAGTGCAAGCTCAGCGCATTGTGACTTGCGCCAGCAGCCGCAATCGGCAGTGTGCAGAGTTGCCACAGTGCTGAGCTGTGCACATCTGCTGAAGGAGCTTGAGCAAGCAAGGGCTGACAGCAGATGTCCTGATCATGTTTGTATCAGCCATCAGATTGTGCCAAACAGCAGCTCTAAGGACTGTGGCTGCAGGGAATGGCAGGTAGGCACACGTGTGACACTGCACAGGTGCTGAGGCCAGGCCATCCGATTCCAGGTGCCAGCGCCTTACCTGAGACAGAGTGGCGTATGGCCTTGGGCATGGGGCCCCCCTCTCTGTAGAGGTAGAGGACTGTGAAGCTGTGGGAATAGGACCTGTGGTTCAGCTCATGCCGGCCACTCCGAGCCTGCCACAGCAGATCACTGGCCATGGCCACATCCACGACATGCATCTGCATACAGAAGCGGGAACTGAAGCACGTCCTCTTCTAAGCGGCAATGGCCTGGACAAGACAATGCAGAAGCCCAGGCATAGGCCAGATGAAGGCTGCCCTTCAGATGGTGCCCTGGAAACATGCGGCAGGTGCCAGGGCATGAGCGCAGCTGTCAGAATGAGCACAGGTGATCAGGCAGGATGCCTCTGCCCGCATGGAGAATCACTCCACTGCGGGACTGCCAGGATCAGCTGCTTGCATGAAGTTGAGCTCGATGAAGGGGGAGCATGCAGCGCAGCCCAAGGCGCCGTTTTAGCGCACCTCTGTGAGGCCGTCGAGGATGACATGCCCGCTGCCGTCCTCTGTCACACTGACCTCCTCGCGGTCGTTCAAGAGGTCATACACCCTCTCCTGGTGTACTGCAACAGCGCAGAGGGAAACTTCATATGCTGTCACAGCCGCTCTAGCCCTGCACTCCAACAACATCAGGGATGAGACTGTACCTCATAGTGAGACATTGCAAGACTCCAGGTAGGAACGGCCCGGCGCGGGACTCTCCTGCCGCGCGGACCGGTGCGTGGGATCTGCAGAGCATGGTCAGCCATCATGCTTCAAGTTCTATCCAGTCCCTGAAGTAAGTTGGGCATTAGGGGACAATTGATCATCCAGTTGCACCAGAGGGGCAGCCATGGCAATGGCAGGCAGCTGGTCATCTGCCAGACAGACAGAGGAAGGTGCCTCACCATGTGCCCACAGGCGAGCAACTCCTGGATCGCCCTCATCACGATGCCAGGATCCCCCATCTCGCCCTGCACATGCTGTCAGCCTTTCATCTGCTTCTGGAGGTAGAAGGTGTTTTGCATTCGTTAAGATACAACAGACTCTAGTAATGTCAGAAGACAATGCGCCATGGCAAGCAACAGAGCCGCTCTTTAAGCTGGCAGCACAGCAGACCCTCAGGCTGCAGCACATGCATGATTCTTCCTAGAACTGATTGTTTCCAGTCTAAGGCTTCTCAGCATGAGACATATCAACTGCTCGGATGTGCTGGCTGGCATAAACACCAGACGAGATGACTGAAGGCAGGAGCAGCCTCACCTCCATCATGAAGGTCTTTCCGGAGCGGGGCAGGCCCAGGCTGATGAAGGTCCCGCTGCCCCCTTGTCTGCGCACTGTTTTGACCAGGTTGTGGGCGGTGTAGTTGTAGGCAAACTCCAGTCCTGCGTCCTCGTTGACCACCTGGTCCACCCTGAAGACGTGCGTCTGGCCTGCCTGTGCCCTGCAGTGCAAAATTGACATCAGTCACGCAGGCTATGCTGCTTATCAGGCTCTGCATGCAGTGCACGGCATAATATGCAGCGCAGATCGTCATGCGCCTTGCGCTGTTCAGCATGGCATGAATTAAGCCTGCGTATGTGCAAGGTGCAGGGACAACTTAGATGCAGCTCACAAGGCCGAAAGCAGTTCCGGAGCAAGCCTGAAAGGACACAGGAGAAGCTCTGGAGATGACGTATGCGAGGCTTACCCTTCAGGGACATGGACCTCCACTAGGCCCTTGCTGTGAGGGGCGTAGATGCAGGACTCCAGGAGGCTGCTGCCCCCCTTCTCCTCGAAGTCCTCCTGATTGATAATCTCCTCCATACGGCCTCCCCTGATGCGGACGCCCACCTGTGGAGGTACCTCTTCCGAGTTGGGAAAGGTCTGCGGAGTTGCCCCTGCTAGTGCGGCAACAGAACCCTACTCACGCATGCAGCACACCTGTATCCCTTGAGTGTTCGGAAGGTCTGCATCTGGGGGGACATCTTCCCATCTGCCTCCCTCGCATGTGCTGGCGCTGTATTCACTTTCACAAGTAGCCATGCGAAGCTCGCTCTCGGAAGAGGATGACTTCTGCCTCGGCAGGCTATTGCACGCTAGCAGGCTGGCTAACATCAAGTCCAGAGACGAAGCGTCTGTTTCCCAGGTCGCCCCTTTCCCCTTTGTGTCACTCCTCTATGAGATGGTACTATATAGTGTTTTCAAGCTGTTTGCCCACGCCTGGTACGTATGCGCAAAGGATAGGAGGGAATAGTCGTCGTCTGTGTAAGGCAAGCTCGTTCCGACAGGGCTCGGATGGCAGGAATACCGTCTCTCGGAACTTGTGAGCCTTGCTGCCCTCGGCTAGATGGGGGAGCGTATCCTGCAACTTCGTGCAGGTGGGCAAGGGCGGGCAGCTGGGCAGGACCCAGCTTGTTCCGACTCCGGGACGCTTGCAGCAGTTTGCAGAGCTTGAGTGCTGCTGTGAAGAGGCGATTGTTCTGACGAGTACTTTACGCAGCTACCTAAGCAGACATAGCAAAGTACAGCACCCAGGTGTCGAGGTTAGAGGAAATCTTAGTGTCTGAGGTCACAAGAGAGAGAGCCTTGATCCTGACACGGTACCTGTCATTTGATCTCTAAGGACGATACGCTCTTTGGCGGAGTCAGCAAGGGAGCCCCCGCGGCAGTAGGTACGTCCTTCCTGCTGAAAACACACTTAGCACTCCGACCGCGCCTCTGTCTCTCTCTGGTGGACGTATACGTGCAGCGTAGCGTAATTGTATGAAGTTCATACGATTTCCCGCGTTGCAGATGATGTCTGGCGTTCACGGAAGATCAGGAGTAGCCTCGATGAGGCTATGTAGTAAGCACGCGCACAATGGGACGGCGCTGCTGGACAGCTCCAAGCTTCTCTCGGGAGCGAGAACTTGTCTACGAGGCGCTGCGAGGAAGAATCTGAGCATGGTAAGGGACGCAGCTCCCACCTTGTGCAACTGGTGAGGTAGTGCTTTTTCAGACAGTCTTTTCGAGCGTAGTGAGCGGTGCTGCTTTCTTCTGTGGCCGCTGAACAGCACGGCTTACGATGAGAACATGCGGACAGGTTGTACTGGCTTGCAGGCACCAATGGCACAGCAGCAGGGAGCCAGTCCTGTCAGGGCTGGACTCACCATGCTCACAAGACATGCCGCAGCGCAGAAAAGCAGCATTGCGAGAACACAGGCGACTGCCCAGAAGAGGCATGCGCCTCCAGAGGTGCTCCTAGCGCCACCAGAGGCCCTTTCAGCGCCAACGATGACCATAGGGCAGGCCCCACACCAGACACAGAAGCCTCGCAGCCGGGCGCAGAAGCGCTGCAGCTGGCAGCCCGCAGTTGAGCACAGCAGCAAGACCACACAGCCCAGAGCTGTGCGCAGCAGGAAGAGCATACAGCCAGACATGCTCAGAGCTACCAGGGCGGCTCAGCAGGCTCAGAGCGGGTCCCAGCGCGCCTCAACACTTGCGCAGAGGCGCAGCCAGGCAGCGGAAGCCTCCCCTCCTGCAGAATGCAGCCAGGCTGCGGATACGCCCCTTCCTACAGTCCAGAGAAGCAAGGCAGCTCGCGCATGCGCAGCTGCGCAGAAGACGCATACGCATGCAGATATGGCCTCAGATGGCCAGCAGTCCCTGCCCTGCACCGAGGGGAGCGAATCAGCAGATGCGGCCTCAGTCAGGACAGAGCAGCATCCTCCAAGCCCTGGGGCAACAGGGCCAGCGACGCCATCTCAGGCCTCAGAGGATGCCTTCCATCCCAAGCGCCCCAAGGTGCGCCTTCTGAAAGAAGCGCTGCACGAGATCTGTCTCATCCTTCTTGCACATGCCCATCTGCCAAGGTTGCAGGTCTGATGATCATACAGCACATCTGAGGAGTCTGCATGGAGTGCCTTTATACATCGCATGGCTGCTGCTGGCCGTGCAGTGCAAGTCATGTGCGCACTGCCAGCACTATTGGATGACGCATGAAGCAAGTCTGGTGCTGATGCTGGCCTGACATGCAGAGTCAGCCCGCCTAGAAGCCAGACTGGAGCCAGGGGTCTCCTGAAGAGGCACACCATTGGCTCATGTACAAGAAGGTGAGCTCTGATCCATTGCAGCTCTGACTTCTGCACTCTGCAGCGCTCCAGTAGCATCTCATCACTGACTTTCTCGGACAGGGGCGATGCGCCAGTCCTGTGCATGTCGGAACTCCGGTGCCAGTACAGCGGGACCTGATCTTGACCTGACCTGATGTCTGGCAGGGGACAGCAGTGATGCCAAAATGTAGTTTGTGTGCATTGCCGCTCCTGGTGCCCATTTGCGCGTACTTGCAGTCGTCACTCCGCACATGTGCTGTAAGGGCAAAGCACTAACAGCCTCTGTGACCTCAACAGGTACTCCACAGGAGACATGGTGGGGGCTACGCTGAGTATCAAACAATGACCCTGGCGCTGCCAGAAGACAAGTGTAAGCAGCGGTGTCCCAGATATGGGCGCCGAACATTACTCCATGTGGAGTCGAAGCCAGAGGACGACCCGAGCTTACCATTCATGGTACGTCCAAGCGCGTCGTCATGTGCCATTGTACTTCATACAGAGCAGCAGCATGCATGTCTCGATACCTTTCAGGGGTTGCTTGCCTGCAAAATAAGTTGTTCCCACATGGTCATCCCCTTGTCAAGTGCCAGATTCACCCACAGGACCATGCATGTGTATGGGTGGGTGTCACTGAAGTTCCTTCCTGACGCAGGCGCGGCTGGCCAAGCATCAACGCGACAGAGTGATCAAAAGCAACGGAGGCGTCGCGCCTAAGGCAGGGCACAAAGACTATATGGTCTACTGCAAGTTTTGCAGATTCAGCGAGAAGTACTATCCCTTGCCCCCCTCACCCTTGTAGCTGCACTTGCTGCAGCTGAATGAGGGCTGTATATGTGGGTTGGTGCATGGAAGTGGTTCCACCATGTACACTACCTGTACCAAAGCCAGCAGTTCTGGCGTGCTGCTTGGCCTCAACATACAGGGCAACTAAAGATAGCTTGCAGCTGCAAGATGGGCTTGTACAACACTGATGAGCATCAATGGGTTCCGGCGTCAGCGAAGACGCGTGATAGGGTTCTGAGAATAGTGAATACTAGCCTAATTCATGAGTGAGAGGAGCGGCCACAGCGCATGGTGTACATCACATTTCCATGCACATGGAAAAGGCTGACTTTCAGCCAGACTTAGGTAGCTGTGTGCAATAAGGGTTGTGGTCTGCACAGCTGTGATTTGGAGACGGCAAGAGTATACCTAATTTTACAGGTTGACGCTGTAGCGTACGGCTATTCTAGAGCAATCTGCAAAGATCTGTACATGTACACAAGCAGGAAACCTTGTGTCCTTGATTGCCTGAGAGCATTTGCAGATCCTAAAGAATTACATGAAACAGTCATGCTAAGCTACATGTGTCGTGCATATGCCTGACACAAAGCTACCTTCCCAGCAGGCAAGACCTAAGCGCTCAGATGCATCCCGCTCATACATATCACGCACTGCACATTTTTGCCATGATCTTAATGATGCTGGGCTGTTGCGCATCGAGCCAGCGCTCAGACTGAGCAGATCACCATCCAATGGCAACGCAAGCGCCCTCCTGTAGCTGCGCATTCCAGTCTCTCGGAATATGTGAGCTTTGCTGCCCTCGGCCAGATGTGGGAGCGTATCCTGCAGCTTTGTCAATGGGCGGAAGCTGGGCAAACTCCTTGTTCACCCCGATACATACCCCGGACCTGACTTCCGGGACGTCTTGGAGCCATTCGCAGAGCTTAGAGCACTTTTACAGACTAGTAGCGATCGGAAGAGTGTCTTCGGCGTCTACGAAAGCAGACATTGAAGGGTACGGTACCCAGGGAGCGAGGTCGAAGGAAATCTGGTTATTTGCAGTCACAAGAAAGACAGGCTTAAACCTGGCCCGAAGTGCGCGGCATCTGATCCATTACCACGATTAGCTCCTGGCTAGGCTAGCAAGGGGGCCCCGCGGCAGTGAAAACAGCAAGCAAGGTTTTTTCTTACTCCCTGATACAAGCCTTCAGTGCTTGAACCGCGACTCTGCTTCCTGTGGTAATTGTAGAGCTGCAGCGTACCGTGAATGCATGACTCTCAGACGACTGGCTGCCTTGCAGATGATATCCGGCGCTTAGGGAAGATTGTCAGGACCCTCGATGAGAATCACCACTATGCACGCTCAGTACAGGAAGATGCTGCTGGACAGCTCTAAGCTCCTGTTGGGAGCAAGAACGTGTCTACGTGGCGCCGCAAGGCGGAATCTCAGCTTGGTAAGTGATGTACCCACATCACCTTCTGCGTCTGGTGAGAAGACGCTGATGCAGACAAGCTTCCAAGGAGTACTGAAGAGTGCTGCTGTCTGATGTATTCACTTGGGCTACAACATTCATTAAGAGGACGTGCAGATCGTTTATGCTAAAACGCAGGCAGCTGCTGCACAGCAGCAGGGAGCCAGTCCTGTCAGGGCTGGCCTCACAGCAATCACAAGGCATGCCGCAGCACAGAGGAGCAGGGTCGCCCGCGTACAGGCGACCGCTCAAAGGCGACATGCGCCCGCAGAGATCCTTCTGGCACGGACAATGACCATAGGGCGAGCCCCGCGCAAGGCAGAGAAGCATCGCATCAGGCAGCCTCTAGCTGCGCGCTGCAGCAGGAGCACACAGCCGCACATGCTCAGAGAAGCCAGAGCGGCTCAGCAGACTCAGAGCAGGTCCCAGCGTGCCTCAATGCTTGCGCAGAGGCGTAGCCACGCTGCAGAGACAACCCCTCCAGTGTCTCGCTTCCAGGTCACGGGAACAGGCAGCCAAGGCGGTCAGCACGCCCAGCGGCAAAGCCCTATGCAGGTGAATCCCTGCTTCCAGCCTGCTGTGTAGTTGGGTCACTTCACTTTCCTTGCCATCCTCAAGAACATCAGCAGCGGTGCTGCTCTACGCCTGCCGTTAAAGCCTGACACAACTCTGCATCTGAGACTGGATAGACATGAGGTTGCCCTCTTGCACTAGTCTCCAGGTGTTGTGGCCCCCAGTGATACATCTGTGGACATACAAAACAGTGCTGACAACTCTTTGCAATGCTGTAGGAGGAGGCTGAGAGCGATCCCGTGATGGCAAACCAGCCATCATGCGCCAGCGCAGCTGCAGCAGAGGAGCAGCACATGCCTGCTGCTGCTGCTCAGGCACAGGCCCAGGACAGCAGCGACGTGGCGCAGTGTGCAGATCAGGGCGGGCCGTCCATGGGCAGCCCGAGCGTGCCTGAACAGGCACAGGAGCAGGGTTCACCGCACATCGCAAATCATCCTGCGACCCCTCAGTCGCATCACCCCGCCGCCGCTGCAGCGGGAGCTCCCCAGAGCAGCCATGCAGGTAGGTATATGCTGCATCCTTTCTGGAATATGCCAACATTCAGCGCGTCCACAGACAAACCTGCTCTTGCAACTCCTTGCCAAGCATGGGGCGATTGCCTGGTTCATCTGCATTCAGTCCTTCTGCAAAAGACAACTCCGAGTCAGTATCATCTCCTTCATGCAGATGTGTGCGGACTTTGCAGGTGAGAAGCAGCGTCAGCGGCGGGTGCTGGCACCCATACAGGAGCCTGGCAGGGGCGAAATGTCTCCAGCGACACCTGCACAGCAGCAGCTCCGGATGCCACAGCATGCATGGCAACGTGAGCAAAGGCGGGCCTGCGAACACATCCACAGAGGTGTGATGCCAGGCTATCTCTGTGGGAGAGCACATCAACAGCTCTTTTCTCATTCTTGCTTTGAGTGGTCTGCTGAGCTCTCTCGATTCTCAATGGGGGACACCACGCGGCTATGCAGCTGCACATGCAGCGTATCTACAGTCAGAGCAGTTATAAAAGGAACACAGCTGCCAGCTGTGCTGCAGCAACCTGGCAATAACACCACCCAGCGAGTCAGTCCAGCATAGATGTCCAAAGCTGGATGCCAGAGTACAAAACCAGGTGCTTGATTCTGGACTTCTGTTTGCAGGCGCCGACCTCTGTAGCATCGCAGCAGCCTCCTTTGAGCCATGAGACCCCTGAGCCTGTTCCGGCTGTGTGGGACCCGCTTAGCACCAAGGAGAATCAGCACCCAACTCTGCCTGAGGTTATCCTCCACAGCAATGCAGTCCCTTTGCAATGTCACCACTTTGTCCAGGCTTGACCCTACATGCTCAGCAGCCGTGCTACAGACCATGGGAGTGATCAGCACATGCAGCATTGTATGTGCATGCCCTCCCCTCTGTCAGGTGTCATCTTCTGGCCCAGTTCAATTGAGAGTAGGTTTGCGGACAAAGCCCTGTATTACAGCAGAGATGTATCTGGGCTTGTGATGGGGGCCTTGACGCATCCAGTAAGTGCACATGCCGTAGTTGTGCCAGAATATTCGACTGGGAAGCTTCAGGTGAGTTGCTGCTTGCAGAGGCCGGCGCAAACCAAAGCAGCGCGGCCCGCATCACGGCTTGGGCGCTGCCCCAGCGATGCTCCCTCGTCGCTCTCAGGCGAGGCCCTGCCCTGCACCGCCGAGGCCCAGTCAGCATGTGCGCCCTCAATCAGAACAGAGCAGCATCCTCCGAGCCCTGGGGCAACAGGGCCGGCGACGCCTGCACAAGCCTCAGAGGATACCTTCCATCCCAAGCGCCTTAAGGTGTGCCTTGACAGCAGTCCTGCATGAGATCTGGCTCGTCCTTCTTGCACATGCCCATCTGCCAAGGTTGCAGGTCTGATGATCATAAGCACATCTGAGGAGTCTGCATGGAGTGCCTTTATACATCACGTGGCTGCTGCTGGCCGTGCAGTGCGAGTCATGTGTGTACTGTCAGCGCTGGTGAATGATGCATGAAGCTAGTCTGGTGCTGAATGCTGGCCTGACATGCAGAGCCAGCCTGCCCAGAAACCTGACTGGAGAGAGGCGTCTCCTGAAGAGGCACATCACTGGCTGATGTATAAGAAGGTGAGGTCTAGTCCATTGCAGTCTCTGAGTCACTGAGTACACTGTGAAGCCCTCCTGTAGCATGACCTCCCTCCAGCGCTCATATGCCCTTCTCGGACTTGCGTGATGCGCCAGTCCTGTGCAGCTCGGACATGCAGTGCCAGCACAGCGAGACCTGATCTTGACCTGACGTCTGGCAGGGGACAGCAGTAACGCTAAAGTGTAACATGCGTGCATGGCCGCAAACTGACAGCCCATTTGCGCGTACTTGCAGTCATCACTCCGGACATGTGCTGTAAGGGCAAAGCACTAATAGCCTCTGTGGACTCGACAGGTGCTCCACAGGAGATCTGGTGGGGGTTACGCTGAGTATCAAACAATGACCCTGGCGCTGCCAGAGGACAAGTGTAAGCAGCAGTGTCCCAGATATGGGCGCCAGACATTCCTGCAGGTGGAGACGAAGCCAGAGGACGACCCAAGCATACCTTTCATGGTACGCTCACGCACGTCATCATGCATCACTGTAGTTCCTACATTGCAGGGGCTCGCACATCTCTGTTTTGTTCAAGCGCTGCTTGCCTGCATGTCATTTGCCTGGCCCCTTGTCAACTGCCAGGTGAGCCCTCAGGAACATGCATGTGTACGGGCAGGTCTCAGTGAAGTTCAGTCTGATGCACTTCTTTCCGATGCAGGCGCGCCTGGCCAGGCATCAGCGTGATAGAGTGATCAAATGCAACGGGGGCATTGCACCTGAGGCAGGTCACAAAGACTATAAGGTCTTCAGCAAGTTTTGCAGATTTGCCGAAAAGCACTATCCCCCTCATTCTTGTACCCCATCACCCTTGTAGTTGCACGTATGAGAGCTGTGTGGGTGGTGAATGGCAGTGGTTCAACCGTGTACTCTATCTGTACCAAAGCCGGTAGTTGTGTGTACTGCTCGTCCTCAGCGTATAAGGTAGAAAAAGTAGCTTGCAGCTGAAGAATAGGCTTGCACAAGAGTAAGCACCAGTGGGTACTGGCGTCAGCGAAGGCTCATGATAGGCTCCTGAGCACAATTGATATCAGCCTAATGCATGAGTGAGAGGAGCGGTCATGGCGCATGCTTTACTGTGTCCTTGCACGCACATGGAAACGGCGCCGGCTGAGTTTCATTCAGAGTTGACTACTTGTGCGCAACAAGGGATGTGGTCTGTAATTTGGAGACTGCAAGAGTGTATTTAAAATCAATGGCTGGTGCCATGTCGCGTATGGCCACCCTAGAGCAGTCTGCAAAGATCTGTGCATGTACACAAGCAGGGAGATACTATATACATCCCTGACTGCCCGAGACCATTTCCAGATCCCAAAAGGAAGTATATGAAGTAGTCCAGCTGAGCTGCAGAGGTAAACTGGCAATCTGACCATGTCGGCAGAAGGTGGCCCCATGCAAGGAACCCACCATCTGGAAAGCCACCTGACCTACCAGCAATGTGCTCTAGCTTGATAAGGGCTGACACAGGAGCACCAATCACAATATACAAGGTCCACCCCAGATATATGTACATGTGAGCATGACTCTGCTCAGGTCTACAGATCTTACAGATTTCTGCAGCCCTTGGATTCCTATGCAGGCTGTAGATGCCCTGCACCTCACACCCAGAAAGTGGTGTGGGAGGCATGCAATCAAAAGTCATGTCAAGCAGCAAACACACTGGTCAAGGTCATTCCTGTACTGGTCTGCACTAGTCCATGGCATTGGGCGCATATCCCAGAAAACATCCCGGTAGTTTAGAGAAAACACCCAGTCGAGGTCAGATCTGTATCAGCGCATGGCTGATCAAAGCGCTAGATGGTAATGTTGCTGGGGCTATCATCACATGATGTAGATGTAGCCAGGGTGCCTGTACGCTATACCCATAGAAGGCCGAGCCGCACAGCCTGATGCCTCTAAAATTCTGCGACCAGATCTGGAATACATAGCATGAGAGAGCTGTGCCTGATAGTGCACCCAATCCAAGACCGAGCAGAGCTGAGAGGACTTCAGGCGTGTGCCGCAGAGGTCTTCATGAGAGCGTCATGGCGGCAATGCCATCACGCCTCAGACTCAATGGCTGCACTATACACAGATAAGCAGGGCTAGCTGGGCTTTCATCATGCCTCTGCTGCACGCAGATCTGCAGCACGTAGGTATGGCTTGATGGCGGGCGATTCACGCCATGGAAACGGAAGGAGGCGCAGGCGCACATGAACTGATCACACTTGGTGCTTCTGAGCCGCGTAGAATGCCTGGGCCTTGATAAGATCCGCACAGCACCAGGCTTCTGGACTCTGGCTCACTGCGTCCAATCATCCATCAGGCTGTGGTCATTCTCTTTCCCGTCCTCCTCCGGCTGGACGTCTCCCTGCGGAACAGTACCGGGCATGTCATGTGCACGGTCATACGCTGAAGCATGCTGATATAAGATTTGGCCCCATGCTCTCTTGCGCCAAAACCCAAGATGTAACGGTTGCGTGTACAGAAGTGCAAATTACTTATCAGTCATTTGTGCGCATCAGCTGGCTTCCCACGGCGGGGAGCAGGGGGAGGGGATAGCATGCGACAAACAGCCGTAAGATATACCTTAGCTGCGAGAGGAGCCCATCCCTGCAGAGCCGCCATGTCAGCAAGGACACTGGCATCTGGCAGCTCCACCTGCAACATGACAGAAAAGTCAATGTGTGGCTGCAGCTGAAGCATCACCTTCTGCATTTCCAGGCAAGTGATGATAGACTAACAGCATCTCAGCATAGTACCCCGTGACTGCATGGGCCCATCTGCTGTGTTCCTCTTGAGACAAGTATTGAGTACATCACAGGCCTGAGCTGGGCCTAATGTCTACACGAACGCTCAGACGCAATGCCACCAAGTCCTCAGCCTTCCCCATCAGGTGGCTTCTCACAGGGATTGAATTTCAACAAGGGTGCAGAACAACCTGCTGCATGACGGAGGGCGCCTGGAAGCTGTCCGTCGCCTCAGGCTCCCACAGTGGCACCTGTGATGCATCAGAGGAGATCAGTCACAGTACAAAGCATCCCACATGCAAAGCCTGGCAGGCGCTGCTACAGGGTATGTAACAATCACAGCACATGAGCCAGCATGCATCGCCACATTGGACTTAGGCGGAGACACGCAGATGGTCATGTATGCAACCCTAAGCGGCTCTGAGCTCCAATGCAGGCTCTGCATCACATGATCACTCGGACACGAAGATGTTGTCATGCCCTGGTCGCAGCGTCAAGATATACTTCAGGGAGTGACTTACTAGGCAGCTCCCCGAGAGAGAGCTCATCCGCAGAAGACCCACAGCACTGCCCGTGCTGGAGGTGGAGTGGGCAGGGCTGGGAGGCGTTGCCTGATGAGGTGACTGCGGCGCCAGCTGATTGCCGGCCGGCGCCAGCACTCCTCCACGCGCTGCCCCAGATGAGACCTGCTTCTGCCGCTGCTCATTCTCGTCGTCCTCCTCGTCATCCGTGTTCATCCCGTCCATCTGTGTGGTCACCTCGTCCATGCCTGCATGCCATGAAACGTCAGCATGATATAGAAAGTCAGGGCTGCGACCTGCCAGGTCAAGGCTTTCATGACAGACATCAAGACCCTTCTTCTGAGTCAGTGTGTCGAACGCCTACTCACTTGCTGGCCGCTTGCTGGGTACTGGCTGCTCGACGACCTCTGCCTTATAAGGGCCGGGAACGTTGAGCAGGACTGCGCTGCTCTGCGAGTCCTCAGCTTCCATGGGCCTCCGGGAGCCTGCATGGCATATAGAGTCAGACGTCATACGTGATGTCCTCTGGCATGCCATACCACCTAGAGCAGTTGATGCAAAGGCGCTGCTTGTCGCAAAGTCCTGCTTCATGCTGCACATGTGACACCTGGCAGCTGCAGTGCTGACTGCCGCAGCCATGGGCCAGGAGTTGAAGGTGACATGACCTCAAAGCTACTCTGCGAATGCCGCTCAAGCACTATGCTGGCCGATTTCCCGTCTGGCCTGTCCTTGCACTGCATGCAGCTGGACTCTGCCACAAGCATGACCAGGTGACACAAAGCTGCAAGGCTTGCCAACTTGGCCTCAGGTGCTGCAGGTTCAGGCATGAGGGGGAGCACAAGCATGCGCGACAGTGTCCTGCAAGTGTTGCCAGTCTAAGCCCACCAGCAAATTGGCTCATGCATGTGTCGGCCAGGCGAGCTTCCGGGCAGTGCGGGCGCGATGAGGGCACGCCGGGCTCCCGATGCTCGGTCGCGCTGCTCCTGTGCTGCGCTCCTGCAGCCGGGCGCTGCGCTCCGCTGCCTGCGGAAACGCAGCGCATCAAAACCACCAAAGGGTTGCTGCAAGGTCGCCATGCATGCGGCCGCTGTGAGATGCCATGAAGCTGCAAGTCATGGGGCGCAGGCTGTGCACATGCGGAGCAGTCTGCTGATGGGCAGCTGCTACCATCACAGCTAGTGCCGTGCACACCGTCACAGAGCCATACATAAAGTGGCAACTGTCGAGGCTAGAGCTTGCCCCCATGACTACCCAGGTTCAACCACTGCCAGGTTCTGGGAGATACCATGTGAACAGGAAGACAGGCTAAGACTGACGTATGAACACACCTCTGCTGGCAGCATGAGGGTGCTGGGTCAGCTGCCTGCGGACCCTCCTGCCAAGCGCCTCCTGCTGCATATCCTCCGCAGCTTCCTCAGCAGGCACCATCATGCCACCTGCACAAGGATGCGATATGCCTTCACACACCAGGAAAAGGCCAGCGGATGTGGGTGCAGAAGTAGTGCAAAGCGCAGGGAAATTGCCGTCTTTGTGCAGCATGCCCCTTCACATGCCTTTCAGTAGTCTATCCTGGCAAGGGTGAGTCGGTGCAGCGTGCCTCCACAGCTGGCTGAGCAGCAGCCCTGAACATCTTGGATGGGCAGGTTGCGAATTCTGGATAGTGGACAGTATGCATGTAGAGGGAGAGATACTATGCTGACTTTGGACATTTACCCGCGTTTGCCGCCTCCTGGTGGTGATCGTGCGCTTCCAGCGGGGCCTCCTGCTGCCCTGACAATGCAGTGACTGGACTCAAAGCATTCGCTCTGCGCTTGGCGATGCAGCGATGAGTCAATCGCTCCTTTTCAGATGCATTGCGCTTCCTGCAGTGCCAGCATCTGTGTGACCGAGGCAGTACCATAAAAGAAACAGAGCACAAGTGCAGAAATAGACCTCTCATAGTATGCTCTAGACGCAGTGCTACAACTACGACCGGATGGCGACATGTACCATTCAACAAGCAGTGAAGCATTGAAGGCGCGAGCGCGGAGCGATCACCTAGAGCTGACTTCCCTCACAGGCTCGTTTCTCTGCTGAAGGCGATCGGCCCTAGCGGCCGCATCCCTGCTCTTCTGATGACTCTCTGCCCTGAACTTTCACCACTGATCTGTGAAGCTATCATGTTCTGAGCAGTGCTCGGCACTGTGACATCTCTGCGTTCTTGCCGTATGGCTCTCGCTGCCCGTTCGCGAGCCTTCCGGGCTGCCCTCTCCCCTGGCCTCTCTTCGGTGCTGAACTCTCGGATTGGAGCCATACCGACACTTTCAACGCAGAGGCAAGTGCTACCAGACCTGAAGAAACGAGAGAGTGCAGCTGTCGTGAGATGTTCAGACGTCTGCCTTCAGCCTGACTAGGACCGCCTGAGCGCTTCAGCTTCAGAGTGGGGCGAAGCTGGGACAGAGCGTATCCCCCGTGGGGTCCGCCTTCTGAGCCAGCAGGCATGGGTACAACTATAGTAGCGATACCGAGCTAGGTGCATACAGGTCAGTGCAGGTCAATGTGTCCCAATCCTTTTTCCATCCCAGCCCTATCATGGCTGCATACTACAAGAGTAGTACCCCAGCTGGTCTGCAGATCACAGATGGGAATATGGCTGGTCACTCCCTGAAGTAGTCCTTGAAGTCTTCGTCACATACATCACCACAGCTAGGTTTAACTACATACTTCCTTGGGCGTACTGAAACTGATTCACATGGCGTGCCACCAGCAATCACGTCAGCCCAGATACATGCAGAAACTCATCTGACACATACAGCTACGCAGCTGCCATTCTCACAGCGACTATAACCTACAGAGAGCTGATAGAGGAGCCCAAGCTTCCCTTCTTGTATAAGTCTAACATGCTGACGCCACAGTACTGCTACATTGTTACATGAACGGGCAGTGATCCTTTGCTCAAGCCCACCATAATCTGTACCAGCACACCTGTCGTCCTACAGCTTGGCGGCATTGTCATTGTGTCTGATGTCTGTACCGAACTTCATGCATTGGACAGTAAGGAGGGCAATGAGCAGAGCCGCTCCGGCAGCTGCCAGCGCTGCAGCAAAGACAGCGCGAGAAAGCCTCTCTCGGCAGAGTCGAGCCTGCCTGTGCTCGCTAGATGCATCACTGTTCAGAATGAAACAGTGCCTAATCTCATGCATGACACGAAGCTACCTTCCCAGCAGGCAAGACCTAAGCGCGCATCCTGCTCATAAATATCATGCGTTGCACATCTTTGCCATGGACTGAGGTTGCAGGGCTCAGGGCTGCATCTTGATGATGCTGGGCTGATGCGCATCGAGCCAGCGCTCAGACTGAGCAGATCACCATCCAATGGCAATGCAGGCGCCCTCTGCAGCTGCGCATTCCAGCTAAACGTCACCCTCCTGGGTGTACTGATTTCCATAATCCACAGCCATAGCTCAGACGGGTCTGGTAGTAAGTCAAACAGGTGTTACTGCTGACGGAATTGTGGGATGCTACCCGTCCCACATGAGGCCATAACAGGCCTTTGGTGCTGCTGCTGCTTTGGGGATGTGCAGAGATACATTTTCTGTTACCCAGCCTCTTTCCCTGGCTATGCTTGATCTCGCTCATGTTGCTGGTCTAACTCTGCACGAGCACGGCCTGCTTGTGTCTGTGGAATACAGCCTCCGTCTGCCTGATCTTGATTGTCGAGTGCGTGCTGCGTGATTTCACTTCTGCAAAGACCCATGTCAAGCCCATAGCAGGGGCAGGACTAGACTCTTCACGCAGGCTCTCAGGCCGCCCTGGCATGGTGTCTGGACTCTGAGGTCAGTTGAGCTCTGCAGCGCTGCTGTGAGGCCTCGGCTGGACAAGGACTGGCCGTCTGGCTCCAGTAACATACTACACACGCCTGCATACAGGATGAGATTTTACCTCATTGCCAATCTTTCATCAGTACAACCCACTTCATCAGTACAACCCAAGCCGGGCAGCTCTGCCCATGGCTCTGAGTGATACAAGGGGGGTCAAGCAGCTGTAAGCGGAGTGGTGTCATGAGTGCTGAGGGCGTTTAGGGCATCAGGTCACACCCCAGTCAGGCCGACATGAAGGCGACCTGACATTTCCTTGCACGATGTGAGCATGCGCAATGTCAAGCACAGCACTTGCACTTAGGTAAGGGTTTAAGGGTTCTCCTCCTCACAGCAGCCACTGCTCTGAGGCAGGCACTCATCACCTCCACTCAGCACGCACTCCCTGGACCATAGGCGCTTTGGGCCCAGAGCCTATCCTGGCCGGCTTCCTGCGGTGCACTCTTGGCTGTGCCACTGTTTCCTGCACGGGAGGCAGCCTGGTTGGTGGCTGCCCAGAGGCCGACGCTGAGCGTGTGACTTGCTGGCTGCCCGGGTGCCTGATCTGGCTTGCAGTGCCACTGCGGCGCTGACCTGGCCTCGCTGCTCCAGGCTGCTCCCGGCCTGCCTCCAAGGGGTGCCTCTCAGGCCCCGCTGCAGGCACGCTAATCTGCGCTCTGGCGCCTGCTATGCTCTGGGTCTGTGCAGCTGCGGCAGGAGCAGCCGCATCCGCATCAGGCGCCACGCTGCTCATGACCCGTCGGCGCACCCTGCGGTCCACCGGTGGGGTGGCTGACATGGCATCTGGAGCTGTTGTCAGCTCAGGCGCCGGTGCCAGGCTGGGACGCTCCTCCCGAGCGCGCTTGGCGGGGGTTGCGCGCACCACCGCCATTGGAGAGTCCACACCGGCCAGTGCTGCACATTGCACTCCTGCTAAGTTGAGGCATACTTTTTTTGAAAAAAAGAACATGTACGCTCCTGACTCATGCATATGTCACTAAAATCCAGATGATGGCACAAATGCTCAAGCCCAGGCCTCCCTTGCTCATGCAGCATGTATAAGGACCAGAGGTTTCCGAGTTTGTTTGAAACTCGGAAACTTCCAGATATGGCTGCAATCTGGAGGGACAATGTGGGGCAGCATGTTAGCAGCCTCACCTTCACAGACGCCGGTCAGCACAGCAGGCGGCTCGGCTGAGACGCATGCGCTGTGCGGGACCCTGCCGCCTGCGCTTGGCTCGGGCGTGCCGGGGGCCGTTCTGCCGCTCGCCGCCTGGTGCATTGCTGGCGCTCCTGCAGCTGCTGGCGCCTCTGCATCTAGATCCACGACATTTGCAGACGTGGTCTGGCTGCCAGCGTCCTTCTGAGGCTCCTGCGATGGTCATGAGGCAAGCTCTGTCATCACCTAAAACACATGGAATATCCACACAGGCAAGTGGAATGCGCAGAGCATTGACAGCCACTACCGGTCATAGCCATGGAGAGACGGTGGACAGGCTTGCGACCAGTCAGGCTACAGTGCAGGACAGACAAGATATCCTGAGATGTGTAGCCATGCAGCAGTGGCAAGAAAGCTCACCACAGGAGGCAGCAGCTCGCGGGCAGGTGGCGCAGCGCTGTGCAGGTGCTGTGCTGCACGCTCGGGCATGGCCTGCTGCATGCGCTGCCTGGCCTTCTCCAGGGCCTGCGCAACCTTGCTCTCCCTCTCCTGCAGACATTACAAGAAGTCCTTGATACACGATGCTGCCTTAGCGTCAGGAGCCCACCATATATGTGTCCTGTAGCTGTTTGAGGGCACAGATCGATCCGGATCCCTCATCTCTGAAAGCCATGGCTTGCAGCCCCATGCCCTCTCAATTGATACTTGCTCTGACCCATATAGCATTTCTTTTACTGCAGGAATGATGCCTCCTTGGCCCAAGGCTGTTATGTGCAAACCTGCTCTAGTGCTTAAATATTGTCAGGTGTCAAGGTGTACAGAATGGTGATTTTCTGAACAGGACGCACAGGAAAGGATGTTCTGTACCTTGTTGACTTTCTGGAGATTGTCCAGCTGCTGCACCAGGGCCGCTTTGCTGGCGTCCAGGTCAGCAGCGCGCTGGCCCTCCTTCTCAGCAGCTGCCTGGGCTACCTGGCAGGCCTGCCGAGCCTCGTGCAGCTCTGCCCCCATCTGTCCATCCTTGGCTGTCTTGGCTGCCTCCAGCTGGCTGACCAGCTGGACATTGTATTGCTCTGCCCAAGACTTGGCTGCCGTGGCCTCCTTGAGCTGGGTGCGCAGCTGAGTGATCAGCTGCTCTGCCTGCTCATTGCTGGCCTTGCTAGCGCTCAGCTCAATGTCAGTCTCTCCGAGCGCCTCCAGAGCTGCCTCGTACTGCTGTCTGACCTCCTTCCTGCCAGCAATGATGCGCCTGTTCTCGCACTCGAGGTCCTGCACCTTCTGCTCCAGGTCAGCTGCTCTGCTCTCGGCGGCTGCTCGCGCCTTCTGCTCCTTCCTGAGCTGGATCCCCTTGTGCAGAACGGCCTCCTGTGATGAGGCATCCAGCTTTGCCTGTGACCTCTTGGCAGCTGCGGCCGCCTGTGCAGCTGCCAAAGCTGCCTTAGTCCGGAGAAGCTGATCCAGAGCGCTGTCCCTCTGGCGAATGAGAGCTGCGACATCCTGGTGGCCGCCGCTGACCTGGAAATCAGCGCCTGCAGGCCTGGCGCGTGCCCCACGGAGCTGCATGACGATGTCATGGCGCTCGCTGTGCGCCGCGCTGCGAGCGCTGTGCAGCTCCTGCTCCATGCGCATGGCCTGGGCGCGCCAGCGCTGCGCATCCTCCTGCGCTGCGTCGAGCAGCTCCTCTGCTCGGGGCCTCTTCACGTCCCGCGCAGGCCTCCTGATGGCGGGCGCTGAGGACAGCACATCCCCGTCCTTTAGGGGCTTTGCCTGCTGCTTGACAGGCTGTGGCTTGGGCTGCACTGCTGCAGGGCCAGCCTGCTCCCTGCATGCCAGAGAGACTCTTCATGGTCACTGATCTCTGCTTCCTTAGGATCTATTGTCAACGGAATGGTGCACCCGGCTGCTTCTCCTGCTATCCTGCTACTTACTCTTCATAGTGTGCATGATGCCACCCTCAGGGAAAATCGTCGTGCTTGTTGCCTGGAGTGCAAGATATCAGGTGCATGATGGACTGGTCCCATGTGCCGATCCAGTTTCACGCCTGATGCTGCTGGTGCCCAGGCAAAGGCAAGACCTTTCCCTGCATGAGATGATGCCTACAACGGCTGCTATGGCCATGCAGGACCTGCCTATCATGGTGTAAGGCAATCCTGGGTGCCGTGAGCAAGGGCACATACCTGTCTGAGCGCTGCTTCTGGGGCAGAGACAGCTGCTCCAGCAGCTGAAGCGTCTCACCGCAGAAGTCCTTGGAAGCCGGAGAGACGTTGAGGCACATGGACAGGTGCGTGCCCTCCACAAACACATCCTTCAGGATGTGTGTCACCTGCAGCAATATAGCGGTTTGTCAAGCAGCAAGCAACACTGCAGGGCTGTCCATGCATATCAATGTGCAGCATCCTTTCTATAGATTAACACCTTCAATTGGGCCTCCCAGAGTGCAGACAGTTCTGACTGTAGATCAACTCACCTTATCATGTAAGCTCCGTGACAACGGCCCAGCACATTAGCAGTATTGCAGGCCAGGCCAGGCATCACCTTGCTGCTGGTGTAGGGGACCTCCAGAGGCGGCTTGGGGTCAGCCTGCTGCAGGCACAGGTGTCGGCTGAGGCAGGTCTGGATGGCGTGGTTGCTCTCGTACAGCCACGCAATGTCCTCCATGTCCAGCTTAGAGCTCAGAATGTCCTTGGCAGGCTCGTGGCCAGCCACGTCCACAAAGGTGAGCTTTGCGTGAGGCATCCTCCTCTCCCCTGCATGCCAGCACCGCAGTGTCAGCACAATCTAATCTGCACCAGCAGCTCTGATGTGTGCCTGCACATGTGCTGCAGCACTGAGCTGCGCGCGCATGTTGAACAGCTCTGGTACAGTGCAGGCTGACAGCAATGTTCCTGGTCAGGCAACTGTGCCAGTGGGAAATCTGCAACATAGAGGTGCCCTAGGAGGGTGAGTGTGAGGAGCGGCACGCAGGACAGCAGAATTTCTCACACATGACACAGCACAGGCGCTGAGGCCAGGTTCATCAGGCAGATGCGTGGGAGCGTCTGACCTGAGAGGGAGTGCTGCATGACGCTGGCGGTGGCGCCGCCCTCCTTGTAGAGGTACAGGGTGGTGAATCGGTGGGCATGTGAGCGGGCGCCCTGCTGGCGCCGGAAGCTGGCGGCCTGCCCCAGCAGCCGCTTTGCCCTGTCCACATTCTTGACGCGGACCTGCATACAGGAGAACACACCTCAGGGGCATCCTTCCAAAAGAGGCACCGGCCTGACTGCAGGGCATCTCAGCAGACCAGGCAAAGCTGGGATGGCGCCTCTACAGTATTTCTCATGCAGTGCCTGGCAGGAGGACGAAGTGCATCCGTCCAGGACGAGAACAGGCAAGCAGGCGTAATCATACACGCCATGCACGCCATCACAGGGGTGCAGGGGCTGCAACAATCAGCTGGATGCTTTTTTGCAGTGCTTTTGAGTGAGCATATGCTTGCAAGAAACATTACAGGCATGCTTCAGCACACCTCGCTCAGGCCGTCCAGGATGACCTGGCCATCTTCATCCTCCTTGATGCTGACCTCCTTGTTGTTGTTCAGCAGGTCATACACCTTCTCCTGGTGGACCTGCATCAGTCCATACGGGACACTTTATCCAAATAGAACGCCCGTCCAGTGCACCAGCCTGACAACATGACTATCTGCAGAGTGGTTGCGGGATAGTGGGAGCATGTGTGATGTGATTCAGGAAGCAGAGAAGACAGCAGCAGCGCTCAGGTGCAGAAGGTACCTCGTAGTGAGACATGGCCACGCCCGTCCCAGGAGGCGGGAGTTTCATCCCGAAGGGGCCCTGGCGGGGTACCTGCACAACCCGGTCAATTATGACACACTCGACACCATGCAGAAGATTGTGGCAGGCAGGTGCTGGCGATGCAGCTGGCCATAGTGACTGGATCAAAGGGGCAGCCACAGTGATGTCAGGCGGCTGCTTCACCAGCCAGAGAACGGACATATATGTGGGTGGCAACCCGCTGCCAAAGGCCTTAGGGCATTCACAGACCTGTCTGCAGCCAGAGTCTGGGGCCACTCGTACATGCACACTCTGCAGCCTTGTCAACTGGGAAATGACTCACTCCTAGATGTGTTCCCTATAAACCCTCTGGGCAATGCATGGAGGGGCCTCCCTTGGTATAACCACTCGAAATTCCAGGAGGAACATAGCAGAGCGGAGGTGCGCCTCACCCCGTGCCCGCACTCGAGAAGCTCCTTGATGGCCCTCATGACCACACCAGGATCCTCCCGCTCACTGTCGCCCTGCAAGTGCCGCCAGCTTCTCAGGATGAGCCCCACTGCTGATGAGGGAGAGCGCCTGAACTTTGTGTCCCAAGAGGGAGGAGGCACATCGCTCTGCACCTCTGTCAGGATGCAGGACTCTGGGTTGCGGGACAACATGAGCCTGGCACTGTAAACAATCAACACCCAGCAGACTTCAGTCTAGCAAAGCAGCACACCTCAAGGCTGCAGCGCATGCATTCCTGCTTCCAACTCTGATGCTTTTCAGCCTGGGCTTACTGATCATGACTTCATATTGAGTGCCTTGATGCGCTGGCGTCCTCTCAAACACAAGTTGAGGCGGCTCAGGGAGGTGCACAGACATGCTCTCACCTCCATCATGTAGGTCTTCCCAGAGCCCGGGAGGCCCAGGGTGACGAAGCATCCAGAGCCTCCTTCCTTGCGGACCTTCCCCACCAGCTTGCCAGCCGTGAAGTAGTTACCAACGTGGAGGCCGGCATCCTCATTGATGACCAGATTGAACCCGAAGGTCCGCACCCCTTGCCCTGCCTGGACCCTGCAGCACAGGGTAATTCTTGTCAAATGCTTCTGCGATGGCTCTCATACATAGCTTGGCATCTTATTGCACTGGATGACCTAAAACAGCAGGGCCTTGAAAGCATCCTATGCATGCCCTCTGTGGAAACAGGGGCTCCTGCTGCTGCTGCAGCAGGCCTTGCATGCATTGTTCTCAGGTGCAATTGGGTAGTCCATGATCCTTGTACCTTGCACCTAGGCGCGTCTAAAGCTCTATCACTCTTACAAAGCGCAGAGATGTGCAGGGCATTGAGCCGGGAACGGGACAGTGCGTGCTTGTTGACAGCATGAAACGAGCCTTTGCAAGGACGGCATTATATGATGCAGGCCTGACGCCTACCGTGCTGGCGGGAAGACCTCCACGGAGTCCTCTGCATGGTGCCATCGTCCCATGGAACCGGAGAAGCAGGAGTAATGCGAGAAGTCCCCCTCTCCATCGTAGACATTCTCATGCTCAGTTGCTGCTGTAGAGCTGCCGCGCAGGCGAAGCACAACCTGCTTGCGGGGAAAAGTCTTACTTGTGCAACCTTGCACTGGCAAGCAGCGAAAACCCTAAGCTTCGCCTGCAGCGCACCTTCACTGCCTGGGAGCACCCAGATTCTGCGTCTGACGAGCACGTCTCCCTGTCCTCGCCTTGAACTGTCGTAGCAGACCAGCTTGATTCTTCTGCTGACCTGGTTGCAGTCAGGTGAACCTGGTCCATGGTAGTTTGTCCTCAGCTGCCAGGCTCTCGCACACGAAACAAGTCCTATCAAGCCATTTCTGAGTCTTGCGTCTGCCGCAAGGTTCTCGTTCGCTTTCTCTGTGCCTCAACCAATGATCTTACTATGTTGCTTTTCCCGCTGCACTCAGGCGGTCGTCCGAAGTGTTGCTATGCCTCAGTTTACTCCGATGAAGGCCTGTCTCGCTCTGCGAGTGAGCAGGAAACCGTGTGGCCGGGTCTGTGTGCTCTGCTGCTTCTCTCGGGCCAAAGTGTATCCTGCGGTCCCCTCGGGATCGTCCTGTGTGAGTAATCATTAGTCATGTGACATAGCCTCTGCGCAAGTTTGCTGCAGACTCGCGTGCCACCACCTGTAACAAACAGCGG
This sequence comes from Coccomyxa sp. LA000219, assembly GCA_000812005.1. NCBI lineage: Eukaryota > Viridiplantae > Chlorophyta > Trebouxiophyceae > Coccomyxaceae > Coccomyxa > Coccomyxa sp. LA000219. The sequence continues at coordinate 1,388,038 of KN714652.1, read as the reverse complement.
CTCCTAGATTCATGGAGTACAATGCAAACAGAACATGTTACCAGGCTCAGTGTTTTGTTAAAGGTGGTGGCATTCGAGTCTGCGAGGGCTTGGATCTGAGCGTATCCTCCATGCTTTGTGCCCTGCTTTGCCCGAAGCAAGGGAGGAGGGCGAAGGTACCGGTGGGTCTCATGCCGGGCTCGCCGTCTTCCAGTAGTGCACTTGAATACTCTATCAAGCAAATGAGAACGGTATGTGGTGGGCTGTTGGCAGCATATGTTCAAAACGCTGGAATACATAACACGATGAGGTGAGTGCTCGGGAGTGTCGGAGAGCAGGAGAGAGGCCGTATCTTGGAGTACACATCAAGGAAAGGGACACGAGCCCAGCATGGCGGAATTGATGGAGCAAGAGCAGCCAGCAGAAGTGAATGAACTGGAGGATGAAGAAGACATTATTGGACCAGGACAAGAGCCACGCGTATCAGACATACAGCCGAAGTGCGTACACCAAACTGTTCCCATGGATACGCCTGGTGCACCCATGGACTGCGCTGTGTGAACCAATGCTTGACATGCAGGAACTGGGAATCGCTGTTTCCCAGGCAAAGTAAGCCAGCAGAAGCCAGAAAGCCTGGAACGAGCAAGCTTCTTGTCGCGGGTGGTCTACATGCAGTCGACCTGGATCTTCAACGCATGCAGGTACGCCGGGCTGGAGGTCACCATTTTGAGCTCTGACCTGCAGTGAGCAGACCTGAAGGCACGAATGATTCCGGCACGCAGGTTGTGGTCCGCATACGACCCTTGACAGGAAAAGGAGCAGAGAGAGCGAGCTGCATCCATGCATATTCGCAGAGCTGCTTGGCCATGGCGCATCCAGAGGGCTCAAAGCTGTAAGCAGTCATGCACCCCCGTGCTGCCAGATCCTCTTATATCACCAGTCATGCATGGTCTGCAGAGCCATATGTCCCAGTCACATTGTGCCTCATGTAGCACCTTACCTGAGGTGCTTACGTACCGCTCATGTAGCACAGTACATGCGATGTGCAGGGTCACGGGATTTGCATCATGCCAATGCGCAAAGCACGGGGTTCTGGCTGAGCAAGCATGCGACCGTTCTGGCTCGACCCACATGCGCCGCGATACCGCAAACTTTGCGCGAGACGCGCCGACGCTGGGGCGCCTTGCAGGCACAGGAGCGGGGACAGGGAGGAGGACGACTGCTTCACGAGCTTCACCTTCTCGCGCGTGTTCGGGCCGGACGCCAGCCAGCAGGACTTCTACCGCGCCACGGCGGCGCCCATGGTGCGCGGCCTCATGGACAGCGGCCTCAGCAGCGTCATGATGGCCTACGGGGTCTCCGGCGCAGGCAAGACCTACACCATGGAGGTGAGGCATTCTTGAAGATTTACAAGGCCATTGTGAGCGACTACTGGGCGCACATGCCAAGCGGTCAGCTTCTGCGCAGCACAGGGCGGAGGTGCACATGCTGCTGGCTTGATTGTGGGAGAATTGTGCATGCATGAGCTGCACCATGGGTGGAAGTACAGACTGAGGAGATGGCCAAGTATGAATGAAAATCTCAGGCAGCACAGGCACACCTGCACACCCCCAGCAAACAGGATAAGATGTCTGGTCGGTGAGGCCGGATGAGAAGCTTGCCAGACCATGCACGGGACTGACAAGCACTGCCGTGGTATTGCAGGGCGTTCCTGGTGACTGGGGTGTCATCTTCCTGTCCATCCAGTCAATCTTTGAGGTAGAGTCAAACTAGACGGACCTGCTCAGCTCAGCGTCCTTATCAGGCCTGCACATCCTCTTTGATGATACTGTCCTTACTTCATGTTAGCCTATGACTGATGCACAGGTCCAGTGACGGGGTTGTTGAGGTTCCACTGCCACCTGTGCAGGAGGCCAGCAGGGAGGACCAGATGGAGAAGCCCACAGTCAAGATCTCCCACTATGAGGTGTAGCTCACTTAGCAGACTGCCAATTTCTTATTGCCTTTGGCAGAACCATCATCCTGCACTTGTTACACCTTTCCAGGAATCCAGCAGCTTGCTGTGGTGCAAGCGGCTGCCCTTGTACGTAGTACTATGCTACAAGGCCATCAGAAGGAGTTCGCCATGCCTTTGTGGATAGTACACTCAACTGTCTTGAGCCTGCTGGTCTTGATGCAATCACTTAGACTTGGGGATGCAAATAACCATCTGCATTTCAGAATTCAACATTTTGAGGACGTGACACAGTCACTGTGCGTCGCAGATCTATCGGGAGAGGGTGCATGACCTGCTGGCTAATGTGCTGCCCGACGGGCACGGGCCCAAGCCCCTGGGGCCGCAACCGGTGCTGAACGTCCGGGATGATGCCAAGGGCCGCGTGATTGTGGACAGTCTCACAGAGGTAAGCACTTTGCTTCCCTTGCATGAATCTGAGAGACCACAGACGCTGATGATCATTTGGGGTGATGGTATTGTCTGGTGCTTGCGCATGTGCTTCTCCTCACAGGTTGCAGATGTGTTAAAAGTGCATGTTCATAGATCATCTGACATCTAGGGAGGTGTTCTCATGATTTTATCATAGCGCTCCGAATGCAGGCAGGCCTCCATCCTGAGGGGACTGCTCACTGCAGCCCTAATTCTATGCAGCCGGTGTGTCTTTGAGGATCCCTGCCTCAACAGAGAGTACTGTGCTGAGCCATGGGCTGCATGCAGGTGGAGGTGAGCAACACAGCTGAGGCCTACAAAATTCTGAGGCACTCCTGCCGCCAGGAGCGCAAGCGGGCGCCCACAGGCGCCAACGACTGGTCCTCCCGCTCGCACTCCATCATCACCGTCGCGCTCTACATGCCCGAGCTGGACCTGCCTGGCAGTGTGCCAGCTGATGCACAGGCCGCCTCCCTCTCTGGTGAGTCCAGGACTATGGGCCTATTCACACCATCCTAGCCCTTGCCCTAACCATGTCTATGCCTCAGCAGAGCTGCCATGCATCTTTGCTGACATGTAGAGGCCCTTGGCATTTCTCTCAGTAGCACCAGGGTGGCGCCCTTAATGCCTTCCTAGACTTGCCTGGCAGCACCCTGCAGATGCAGAGGGCTCCCTCCCTACTGGTCAGCTTGCGATCGTAGCTTCTTGTCTCTCCACACATGCCACAAACAACAGCACTGCGTTTCAGCCAAAGGTCCCCAAGGGGGCGCCCTCCTGCTGGGCATCTCCACTCCAGAAATGATAGTCACTGCCCTTTTGCCGGGGTCTGGCGGGCATACTTTTCTGCTGCCTTCGCCTGCTATGACGTGGCTTGAGAGCACCCTTACATGAGTTGCTCTTGAATGCAGGCAGCACGCTGTCACCCTGGGGCCGGCTGTCCTTTGTGGACCTGGCAGGCAACGAGCGCGCAGACAGAACAGGCAACACAGGGCAGCGCATGGAGGAGAGCAAGGCCATCAACAAGAGCCTGTTCAACCTGCAGGCCTGTCTCAGGGAGCTGCGCTGGAACCAGCAGAATGCTGCCGAAAAGGAGCCGAGGAATGTCCCCTACAGGGCGTCCAAGGTGACTTAATTCAGCGACTCTGGCATGCTGGGTGTCAGTGCATATAATCCCCAACAATGTGATACTCTCAAGCCAGATGTAAACCAATGAGCAGCTGCAGCCTGTTGTGCAAGGACTACATAGGACTCCAGGCATGAGGTGCAGTGGCTGTCTGTGCCTGCACTGCTGGCTTGAGCCTCTCTGGGACCTGCATAGTTGCCTGAGCTTGCTGCGTCGGGCTATCTGCAACCTGAAAAAGTCTGCTTTGCATGCAGCTGACTCACCTGCTGCGGGATGTGCTCCACGGCTGGGGCCAGCTGCTGATGTGCGTGAACGTGTCGCCCACGGCCAAGGACTTTGAGGCGACTGTGGACACGCTGCGCTACGCCACGCTGGCGCGCCGCATCGGCACAGCTGCGCGTGCACAGCCCCCAGCCAGATTCATCAGGTCAGCATGCTCCTGTGTTGCCCTTGGATCTGCAATGTACTTGCAGAGAGATTAGAGTGACTTTGTCATCTATCGCTGGACAGCAGCCTGGTCACCTGCAAGTCTATCAGCATTTCAATGCTGCAGGGTGGCTACATCACCCCTGATGCCTCTGCAAGCCCTTCTCTCGCGTCTCGGAAAACCTGACACGACTTTCTCTCCCAACGTTTTGCTGTGATGTGGCTGTCATTGTTGCGCCCAGATTTATGCCTGCCAGCCCTAAAGGTTCAGATGTGGTGTGCAGGGCCAAGACTCCCAACATCACCAAGAAAAGGCAAGCGAGGCAGTCCATGCGGCCTAAACAGGAGGCCCAATCCAAGCGCCTCAGAAGCTCCACAGCAGGCAGCGTGCGCCAGCTGGCGTCGCCTGAGCTTGAGTTTAGCACTGAGGATTGCCAGGGCATTCTGGATATGAACAAGCCAGAGGCGATGGAGGCTATTTCTGAGGAAGAGGATGAGAGGATTCTGGATCTGGAAGCGGAGATTGAGGAGCTGAGAGAGCAGGTGCAGAAGTACTCTCAACTTAAGTGCAATGCTGTATGATCAGCCATGCATGGTACCTGCCAGACTTCACCTGAGGGGTACTGGGAGAAGAAAGATATGTGATACAACTGTCTGGCAGACATGCTGCAGAGGGACCCCAGGCCTGACATCAGCTTGTTCAAACTCCCCATCACACGTATTGCAAGAGGACTGGCGCAAGCATCCTAGGATGAGAATATACCAGGAACTGCAGTGACATGAGATACGTCAGTCTGATTCCCGCTCCGCTTGACATGCAGCTGGCGGATGCTGAGAAGGAGCGGCTGCGCCTGGAGGAGCACCAGGTGGTCATTGCTGACCTGGTGCGCGGGGAGGTCTGCGAGGAGTGGCGCTCTGTCATCGGCCAGATGGCGGATGAGCACGAGGTGAGCTTTCATGCACTGCTGTAGCTCTACAGATTTTACGGCTGGTCAACCTTGTACAGGGCTTACAGTGGCTTCCGATAAGAGGTTAGTCCTGCCCTGGTTTAAACCAGCCGAGCACTGTGGGGGTACACCATCGGTTTGTGGAAGTCTCACATGCCAGTGCGGACACATCAGGCTGTCTCCACGTCCTTTGTCAGCAGCGCCTACATTTTGACTGCGACAGTGCTGGCAGAATAGGGTAGCATCAAGTCATGAATGTTATGACAAGGGCTGTCTGACAGTACTCATGGTATAAGCTGTTGCAGGCGAAGCGGACCGAGGAGTTAAAAGCACTCAAGGAGCGCCATCAGAGGGAGGTCGCGGCTCTGGAGCAGCAGCTGCAGAAGGCAGCCCACAAGCCCAGGAAGCAGGCCAGAAAGGGCAGGGCGGGCAGCCCGGGCAGCGGCGAGTCAGCACTTCCAGGCGAAGCCCTGCAGCAGGAGAACGCTGGCCTGAAGCAGCAGGTGCAAGAGCTGCAGCTGGCAGCAGACCACCTGAAGGCGGAGCCGAGCGCCTTGAAGGAGCAGGCCCAGAGAGAGGCTGCCAGTGCTGCTGAGTGCATAGCAGAGTCATCAGCGGCACTGCAAGCTCAGGTCGCAGCCACACAGACCGCTGAGGAGGCACTGAACAGCTGCCATGCCTCTCACCATGCGGAGATGGATGGCCTCAGAGACAGCTTGCGTGCCGCTGCAGTGCGGGATCAGCAAGCTGCACAGATGTTATGTAAGGACATTATCCAGGAAGTGCAGGCAGTCACGGAAGCAGAGGCAGGGGCAAGGCAGCAGATCAGAGTGCTTAAGGGTGAGCTTACCAGACAAGCTATAGTCAGAGAAGCTACTGATCAGCGGCTTGAGAGCCTGCAAGCAGAGAAGGTAGAGACAGCCAAGACGATAGCAGAGCTACAGCTGAGGCTTAGCGAGGAGTCATCAGCCAAGGAGGCGGCAGAGAGGGCTGCACATGAAGCCAGGGAGGCCCTCGGCAGTTTCAGAGCGACTGCCGAGGCCAGTGAAGCTGAGCATGAGGCTGAGGTGGACGCCAGCAGGGCGGCCTGGGAGGCTGAAAGGCCCAGGCTTGAGGAGCAGCAAGCGCAGCTGGAGGAGATGAGGGTGCAGCTAGAGGTGATTTGCCTTGATGCTCTGCTGAGGCATGCCTTTCAATTGATAATCTATGCTGCACACGGACATGGAAGCATCATCTCATGCTTGTTGCACAGGCAGGGTCTTCAGAGCATGTGGTGTTGATGAAGTGTGGTGACGCAGCCAGCATTCTGCGCCATCGGCTGAATGGGAGTGGTGGCACATGCAGGCAGATGCCAGCATGAGGGTGCATATGCTGGAGAGGGAGCTGGCTCGCGCGCAGAAGGACATCGTGGCGCTGCGGTGCCAGCTCAGATGCCAGCCGGGCTCCTTGGCAAACCCTGCTGTCCTTCGCGCTGCTGCGGCGGTGAGTCTCTGACACCCTAATTTTGCCGATTGCGCCCTGAAGACCCAGTTCTTGGCGTGGTCTGCCAGTCCAACTGACTGTGCCTACTGCATCAGGCAGAGACAGTATAACACAGACTTGAAGGAACCCCTGCTGGCAAGGCACAGCAACATGCATGGGTAGAGAACCACTCCGCTTAGGGTGCGTCCTGTTTGTGGAGCTATGCACTACCAAGTATGTCATCCCTTCTGACATGATGTATGTTGCGCAGGAGGGTGGCCAGGATGGGCCAAAGGGGCGTGGCGCTGCAGGAACGCCGCACAACATCGCCCTGGCCCGCGCCATTGCCGAGGCACAGCTGTCACCCCTGCAGGTATATTCATTCATTGCCAAGTCCGTCCCAGACACCTCCTCAGAATAATGCGTACAGCCTGCAATGCCATTGTGAGCTGGCTAGATGTCCGTGAAATGCTGCTCAACCTAGTAACCTGTGTTGATCTTTTTCTGTTGGACCACAGTGGGTCATAAGCTCATTCTGGTGTGCGCAGTCCCCACCTATCCAGCTGTCCGCGCCTACGCCCGAGCAGGAAGCAGATGGACCTGGGTGCTCGCAACAAGCAGTGGTGCCTGCGTCAGCAAAAGCAGAGAAGCCTGGGTCTGCCCATGGAGCATCACCTCACACAGGTGCCGTTGCAGCACAGCTGCAGGCCCCTCAGTCTGACCAGCTAGCTGCCCAGGGCTCAGCAGGGCTTGAACAGGCTGCTCCAGGTTCATCCAGAGCGGATAGGAGAAAGTCCAGAATACCTAAAAAGCCCGCAGCTGCCCAGTCAGAGCCTGCCCAGTTTCCCGGCCCAGTGCCGCAGAAGCCAGCCGTGGCCAGAACAAGACGCCAGACAATGGCTGCTGCAGGCCATGCACCAGGTCCCCTTGCCAGGGCCTCTCAGGCAGACAGGATGGCTCTGGGAAGCTCACGCCTGACCAGCCTAGCAAAGGACGGACCACATGAGTGTGTGGTGGTGGAAAGCCAGGAGGCCGCACCAAGAGCGAGGCAAACACGCAGAGCTTCTGTAGCTCCACAGCTCAGAGCAATTGCCGAGTCAGCCAAGGGAGAAGATGGGTGCATAGCACCGCAGCTGCCTGCTAGTAGGCCGAAGCGGCGCAGGGGCGCCAGCATGGCAACAGCTTCGGATCCGGCTGCAGCAACTGAAACAGAGCGTCAGCCACTTGCAAAGGCAGCCCGCCGCAAGACGGGAGTCCCATGCTCCGCGGTAACGCATGAACAGGACGCGGTTCAAAGCAGCTCTGCAGGCGCCTTCCCTGCGCTGTGCTCCTTGGATACAATCAGGGAAGACATGGAGGTGGAGGATCAGCAAGAGGAGGGAGCAGGACCTTCATGCACTGCTGTTCCCGACAGCGCTCATGAGCAAAATGTAGCACCTCCACCTGCAGAAGCCACGGCTCAGCGGCCGCTCTCAGATGCAGCCATTCAAAATGGTCAGAAGTCAGCTGGGCAGAGGGTTGATGGCGCAGAGCAGCATGATATCGCTGCGCTCCCAGGAGGGGCCGATGACTGGGAGCTGCCTGAGAGTACCAGCCTGCAGGGATGCCCGTCAGGGAAAGAGCAGACCTCCAGGGGCAGCCGTGAGCAGGGTGAGGGGCCAGTCAGGCGGTCTGCCCGCCGGGCGGTTCTGGCTGCCCGGCCCAGCAGTGCCCAGGGGCAGCTCCCGCGCCCATGTTCTGCATCGCCAGTGGTGGACCAGACTGGCGCCCCTGCAGGTAGGATAGGAGCTGTGTAGCCTGCTCTGTCCCTTTGCCCATTGATTTTTGGATGCTTGCATCCCTGTGATTGTAGTCATGAAGGGCTGATGAGCTCTGAAGATTTCAGCAATGCTGTAGTGTAGCAATGCTGACAGACATCTGCTTGGTCTGTGTGTGCATGCAATGGTCGATGCACACATGCTCTTGATTTCTGAATGCAATATGTGCACTGACTTTATATTGATATCTCTCAGGGGAGCGGAGATCTGCAGCAGCAGATGAACAGCACCCTTCCCAAGCAGCAGGAGAGCAAGTACCCACGTCTGCCCGGGCCCCTGACGCTGCCCGGGGAAGGGCAGGCAGCAAGGAAAACACCTCAACTAATCCCAGGCCAGCCTCAGCTCGTGGCCAGAAGCCCACAGCCGATGCACAGGAGGAAGCTCCCGCAAAGAAGTAAGCACCCACTTCAGCCTTTCAGAGCTTTGTGTGAAGATGCCCATAGCTATACATGTACTGGGCAACCAGATGGAATTGTCCAGTATTCTGGGAGTGGGGAAGGATACTGGGCAGACATGAAGGTGATGTAACCAATACTGGCGCAGCTGCCAGTGTTTTGCTGTCCACAAGGGCCTTGTGTGTCACAGGTGCTGAAAGGTTTATCCTGAGGGACAAATGCTTGACTTGCAGGGGACGCAAGAGGAAGCTCTTGCCGGGCAAGCGCGCTGACAAAGCCACTGCAGAGGCACTGTTTGGGGCGCTGGACTTGGACGCGCTGCCGCTCAAGACGATGGCAACGCCTGTGGCGATGCGCGTGCGCCGGAGGCACCGGTCTTGACACTTTGACACAGACAATGCTGTACTGACCTCAAACATGCTGTCCATTGTTGACCCTTCAGCTCAGCTGATTGTGCAGTTTACAGAGCTCAGACTTTCTGTAGTTGAGGTGCAAGCCTGTCAGTGGATAAGATTAACAACAGAAGATGTTTACACCGTGTGATAGCTCTCTGACCTGGAGCATCTTGACATATCGCACTAGACAGCTAACAGCGTTCATTATCAGACTGTAAAAGAGATGAGATGGCCTATATGTACATTCACATCTCCACCTGCAATGCTTATTGCCTGCTTCTCTGAGAACCATGCACCAGGTTCTTCAAGCGGCTCTCAACACCAAGCAAGGCTGGCAGCGTCACGTGCTTGACAGAGCTGCGCACAGCGCTGGCCTTTCTGAGCTCCGAGCACAGGCTCTGCAGCTGACTCTCCAGCTGTGCCACATGCG
>KN714652.1:729178-777791 GCA_000812005.1 Coccomyxa sp. LA000219 | reverse complement strand
CTCTGATAGGGTGAGAGGGGAGGGAGACTGGTAGACCAGAGCTGCGCAAGCCGCTGTCAGGGTAACATGGATATTGCAGGGATACCTTGCACTCGATCACAACAGAATGCCCTCATCTGCAGGTCACCTTTCTGTGCATCTATGCAGGACACCCTGATGTATGAGAGCCTACCGCTGGGAGAGGTGGACAGCCGGGTGGGTCATATAGCCAAGCACGAGAAGGACAAAAAGAATGCAGATGGCACCGACCAGGAGCAGGAAGACAGCGAGGTAAACTTCCTCCTGTATCTGTCTCTATGGAAGTCTGTCCCCTGCCAGAATCTTGAGTCAGGACCTGGTCATTCTATCAGCACCTGGCCCATGTATAGGGTACTCAGACTGATTATATTGTGGGGTCCCTGTCGCCTGGTCAGTGTTCTGTGTACATAGCGTGTGTGTGCGGAAAGCTGACTGTGTCAGAGGGGCTGCCACAGCTCTGCAGCCTGATATGTGTAAACCCCACCTGCTGTATGGCAAAGTGTACCGTGAGCTGGTGAATTCTGTGTCAGCCAAGTATCTCCTTAGAAAGCAGTATATGCACATCGTCCCAGGCTTGCCATTGTGCAGGATGAGGAGTTGATGACGCCAGGCGGAGACAGGAGCGCTGCCAAGCAGGCTTGTGCAGGTAATGACACCTATCTATGCCATTCTCACGGACATTTGCGTCTGCCTGTTTATCAGCCATAGACATTCTGTTCTTCACACGATGGCTTCTCAGCAGGCCCAGACGCCTTAGCAAAGATGTTTTGGGAGGTCTCTGGTCGACATATCGAGCTGCATGTGCCTTGGACATTCATGGCCACCTTCAAAACACTGGACAGAGGCTGCATAGAGGCTGAGGAAAGATTACCACGACTGAGAACATGAGAAGGTGCGTCTGCATGCAGGGGACCACCGAGGAAGCAAGAGAAGGAAGGACAGCAGTGGCTCTTCTGCAAAGAAGCGGCCCTCAAAGTCCAAGGCACTCCCCTTTGCTCAAGGTACCGCTCAACTCCTAGGCATGCTAGGAGTTCCTGTCGTACTGGCGAAGGTCTCCCAGACCCCGGCCTGGTCATAGATGCTGTCATACTGTTAAGCCTGGGCGCTGCGGCATGAACATAGATCATACTGGCAGCAGCTGTCTTGCAAGACAGCACCTCTGAGCAAGCATTCAGCTCAAGCAAAGTCCAGATGAGGTCTGGATCTGTAGCATGTTGTGCTTGGACGTAGTATACATGATGCCAATATGTTGCTGACATGGCAGCAAGGGTTCTACGTCTATGCGTAGCATGTTTGCAGATCTGGGCCTCAGGCGCTGTCAGCATATGGCTTGCCTGCGCATCACCTGAGATGGACCCCTTTTATCATACAGGGTTCTGCATGACTGAGGAGATGTTGTCTGGTGTGCGCAGGTATTGTGGTCACAGCCAGCTCAGGCCGCCAGGCAGGGGCAGGCCCAACTGCGCAGCACAGCCATGGCAAGGCAGCAAGGGCTACGCCAGAGAGCGCCAAGGCAGCTCCCGTGCAGCAGAGAGCAGTCGCATTGCCCAAGCCCCTGGTGTCTGACCAGCTGCTCAGTCTTCAAACCTCACCAGATGCAGGTACGGGCTCTTTGCACCTTTTGGTCGTGAAACCACTGAAGTTTTGTACTTTGACTCAACACATCATAGATCGCGTAGTCCTTTGAGAAGTTTCACCTCTTCATATGGAGGTTAGCAATTATTGCAGTGGCCTCATTTGGGGACATCGTAGCTTTGCAGTATTGTCAGGGCAGGAACCTAGGCATATGCATTGGCATCAGAGAGCTATCTTGACAGCTAATCAGCCCACACGCATGTGTGCATTGCACTCAGGTCTTGGCTGATGCGCTGCAGGGGACCTGGAAGACACACTGCAAGAGGACAGCAGTACCCCCAGCAGGATGCACGAGCACTATCCCAGCGACCTGGAGTCCAGCCTTGCTGAGCCGCTGCAGGGCTTTGACAGCTTCTCACTGCCGCCAGGGCTTTACGCTCCTGAGGCGCCCAACACAATTGGCGCCCAGGCAGCAATCCAGACCCAGCCACCATTCCTGGACCAGCTGCAGACTCAGGTACAATTCTCGAGATAGCTTGCCCCTCATGTTATGTACTGATTCACAAACACAGCCTCTCAAACACCTCCTTCTCCTCCAAAAATTGATGTAATGAATAAAGCATAACAACCACAGACTCCCTCCCCTCTTCTCAATTCATGGCCATCTGCAGGCCATGCCTGTGCAGTGAAGCTTCCTAATTGTTTTGATGGATAAGACTGTCTGTGATCTCACCTTCCTTCTTTGCAGTGCATGCAGGGCTCTCCCTTTACAATGGTCGGTGAGTCGCCCTTCAATCCTGTCACCCAGCCATCAGCGGGGTCAAATACCACGCAGTACACGGGCAGCTCGGATGCGCAGTACTTCCAGACTGCGCAGATGAAGCTGCACGCCAGGGAGCAGCGCCTGCAGGTACTTAATCTGCCCCTGAAAACCATTCCTACTGTCTGCAACTCTTACTGTCCTATCAAGCGAAATATTTGCGGGGCCGGCAGGGCTATAGCACACAATTTCAGTTCCTGTGACGTATAAGTGTTGCCATGGTTTCTCAGTTCAGGGTGGAGTGCAATCGCACTGAGATGGCCTTGTTGCATGAGATTGGCATCACACCCCAGAAGGGCTTTAGAGGCTTAGTGTGAGGCTCAGTGTGCAGAAGGAGGATGCAGATATGATGATGACTGAGTGGTCATGCAGCTGGAGCGGGCGATGCAGCAGTCCGCGGCGCAGCAGCAGCAGGCGATGCAGATGCAGCTGCAGCTGCAGCTTCTGCAGCAGCAGCAGCCGCCACCTCCTCCCAGAAATTCACCCTTTGAGCCGCAGGTACGCCATCTTGCCCCTCCTTAACATCCTACTGATCGTGCAGTGGGATAATGTGGCCAGATCCACCTGTCCAGTCAAACGCAGACTCTCAGCGTGCTTTCATTCTGCATGCTTGCGGCAAATCATACATTGCTCTGGCCAGTGCCGCGCACTATCAGCTCTCTCTGTATTCCATACCTGGCATCATAATGTGTCGATAAAGCACGCCCTAAGGCCATGCTGTCTGGCTGAGCAGTTGCTTTTAGCTGCAAGATGATCATGCTGGTCGCGGTGATTGATGAAGGCGCTGTGGCGTCTTGCAACAAGGACTAAAGGCAGAGAACTCAGACATACGCTGCTACACCTCAGCACACACCTCAGTTGACGCCTGTGCGCTGCGCAGTCTGCGCCTACACCGTCCCCTCTCCCAGCGCTGCAGACACAGGCGGGCCGGGATGTCACAGACCTGGGCTCAGATGTAGGAGACATCCCAGTGTACATGCCGCCCAGCCCCTGCGCTCTGCCAACTGTCGACGAGGAGGGCTCTGAGGAGCTGCCCGCAGAGCTACCTGATGACATCATTCTGCAGAAGAAAGCAGGTAAAGCATGCCTGCAGCCTTAACTGATATCTGTGCATTAAGAGGGTCAAAGGCAGGGGATATGAAACCAGGATGAAGCTAATTGAGAGAGTAGGCCTGCCTGAGACCCTGGAGACAGATGAGAGTGTGCACTGCGAGGGGCTTTATTCATAAAGATAAGCAAGCAAATAGTACCAATGGAAGGGTTATTGGCCATCCTTTGCACATTCTGGAGGAGCCCTGTCACTCAGCACACAGCATGCATGGTCATGGCCACATGATAAAACTTCAAAGTCAGATGCTGCACAGCCAGAATCCCACAAGTGTCATGCAGGCCAGGGCCAGGAGCGCAAGGAGTCCAGGCGAAGGCGCGGGGGCAGGGGCAAGCGCAACATCGATGCTGACTCCCTCGAGGGTTCCCACCGCAAGCCCCCCAGCCCCAAGTTGGCCGACCTGATCATGCCCGTGCTCAAGGCCCGGGAGAAGGCCCAGAGTGAGGCCCTGGAGAAGCAGCGAGGCGGCTCTGCCCCGCCAGAGGGCGCGCCTGTGCCTGAAGAGGGTGACAACACCGCAGAAGCTGCAGATGCTGCTGCTGAGGCTTCCGCTGCAACGCTGACGACGCCTGGGGAGATGCGCAGGTGAACTCCTGGTGTTCCTGGCAGCAGTTACTTAGGAATGAGGGTAGCTGCGCAACAGAGTGTCAGTGCCAAGCAATGTCTGTGTCAGTACTGAGCGTCCGGGGCAATGTCGCAGCTCGTCCTCTGGGCGGTGAGTAGCTCTGTGTGTAACCATCTGCGTCTGAGAGAGACTGGTACTGTGCAGCTTTGCGGATGTCGCCAAGCCTGCGCAGCTGCTGCGGCCCTGGGCCCAGGTGGCCCAGGATCCGCCCACAAAGATGCAGGGGCCCGGGCAGGGCACCCAAGCAGCTGGGAAGCAGAGGGAGGGGCAGCCCACCCCTGCGTCAGTGGGACACCAGTCACTCTTCACGCAGCAGCCTGGCACCTCATCCCCGGTCATCTCCCATGACTACACCCACTTCCCGCCCCTGCCCCCTTCGTTCAAGCCATGGCTCGGACCGGTACGCAGCGCAAAGCATCGTCTCGGCCCAGTCATGATCGTTCTAGCCCAGTCCTTGGAATGCTGTGGGCCATTGCCAGTACCATAGCCATGTGCCGTCAGATTCGGAAATGAGGGTCTTGAAAGACATCGGGAAAGACTTCGTAACACTAGCACCATAGATTTGACTGCCGTGTCAGAGGCTGATACATGTCTCTATCAAGGATTGATGTCAGCTGGTCACGACAGGTGGCACCCCCGCAGCCGTCCCCGGAGCCTTCCCCTCAGGTTGAGGCGCCTCAGCCCCCTACACCCCAGCCCCCAGCGCCCAGCAAAGCCCTCCAGACTGATGCAGGGACCAGGCTCACGGCTGAGCAGTACCAGCAGCTGCTGCATCTCCAGCAGCAGCAGCAACAGGTGGGTTTCCTTCGCAGCAGGCGGGGTATGCACTCTCACGGGCTGTCTTGGGGCCGCCTTCACGCCTACCATGGCTATGGTGCAGCAGGAGGCCCTACAGAAATGTGTTATGCCCACTGCTGTTGAGCTCCTTGCCATGTCTGCAGACCCTTGAGGGCTTTGCTTTAGTGCATCGCTGACAGCTGCAATGCCTTGCACCGCAGCAGCAGCAGCAGCAGCACCAGGCTCAGCTCCAGGCGCAGCTGCAGCAGGCTGCGCAGGCAGCAGCCATGCCCATGCCCATGCAGCAGTGGAGCGCCCAGACTCAGCTCCCCCTGCAGCAGAAGCTGGCTCTCAGCAGGGACTTCCAAAACCCTCCTTTTGACCAGGTACTGCTCCTGCATTAGCAGCGATAATCTGCGTACACAAGATGGTTGAGCAGAACCTCTCTAGCTGGTCCAGTGAATGAGTATGCATAAGCCGCTCAAGGATGCACACCAGGCACCAGGCATCTCCAGTCCACACTTGACCTGTGGCAGGGGATCTTGCCTGGTACTTTGAGCGGCCTTTGCATGATCGTTTACTTGAGCAGGTGGCGCTTTTGCTGCAGCAGCAAGTGCCGCTTGTACGCATCTAATCTGCACGGAACAAAAATAGTCAGGCTGCCTGATCCACTACCTTGAGTGGCGCTACAGAGGCAGCGCACCTGCTTTGAAGCCCTGCTGTTGATGCTTCCAGGGTCTGAGCAAGCCAAAGACCCCGGAGACCGCTCAACTGGAGGGCGCATCAGCAAGCGCAGGGCCCTGGAGCATCAAGGCTGACTGGCAGTCCTTCAGCCACCAGTGGCACAGCGATCTGCGTGCAGCGCTCCCTTACCCTGGTGAGACAGCCTGTCATCATCTAACAAGCGGGAATCTCCATGACAATGTGGCGGCTTTTACCATGCCAGCGCTTCCTTGCATGTGGACACATGCGTTGCTCACCTGTGCCCAGTACAGCGCAGTACCAGCAATCTGGATAACTCACACGATGCAGCAGTGCTCTGGGGCTCCCTATATGTGTGTCAACACTCCAGTCATGTTGGCAATGCCTGTAGCCCAAGATCAGCAGCGTACTTCTGACACCCACAAGGAGACGTGTAAGGGAGGCTTTGCATTGCAGGGTGTGGCCAGGTGAATCCAGAGCGCGCAGGAGAGCGTCCCCGTCCAGCACCCCTCAACCTCTGGGTGAGCATCTGCCCTGATCACTCGTCCGTCTCAGGAAAAAACCAGGCAACAGGGGCACACTATATGCTGTCAAAGTCATGACATCCCCATCATACCTTATAGTACAGATCTGGACAGCCACATGTAGCTGCGTTGATCCTGGGTACATAGCTGACAAAAGCATAGCTGTCAAAGCTGTCCCTTGACAGACGCATATTGCGGCGTTGATCCTGAGTGCATGATGAATGACATCATCCGTCCCTGGTGCCAGTGCATGAGAGGTTCAGAGTACTGGCAACACGCCTGCCCCATGTGTCCCCACATGGTGAAGACACCCCAAGACAGGGCAGGCTGGAGGGCTGCCATGGAGTGTCTGCTGCATTGCAATCGATATATGTTTTGGAAAGTGTGGAATAAATGATTGAGTGAATAAATGATTGAGTGAATGTCACCAGTGAGGCGCCTGTGTGTGCAATTGATGAAGGGGATGGGCTGCAGGGTGAGAGGGAAGAGTACAGGACTCCCAGCGTCCCAGAGCCACGCCAAGCTTCGCCAAGCGTCCGCGCAGCTGTAGACAGCGGCCTCAAGTACAGGTCAGCGAGTGCTCCCCCTGCGATTGCAGGCCCCACTGCTCATGCTCACAGCAGTCACAACTTGACTAAGCCAGGGCTGCTCCAAGGAGGTCCATGCTGCTGGAGGAGCATCCTGGAGGCCTTGGAGTAACCTTGGCCTGAGAGCATGAACTACATGTGCTGTGCCTGAAGCCCACCATCGCAGTCCTAGACTACAGAGCTTTTTGGGTGGTGCCATGCCTACGCAAGCACGCACTGCTCTGCGCAGTGGCGCTGTGCTACATCTATTGTAGGAGCTGCTAGGGCCTGTACTATAGAGCTTTTCCTGGTGACAAAGGTCTGCATCAAGAGCTGTGCCACCTGCAGGCCGGATGCTGTGGACCAAGACTACAGCACCACACACCTGAACCAGGCGCACGGCAAGTTCTGCAGCCTGCGACACCTGGCGGAGCCTCTGCATGCTGATGTGTCAGGGAGGTACGTGAAAAATGCTTCTCTACTCTACCGTGGGCATCACATCCTGCCTCCAGGCTTCTGAATGAGGGCCTGCGTGCAATACCCCACCCCATGTGTGCAGGACCATCCCCAAGACAGCAATGAGAGTACCTCTCTCACTGTTGCTCCTATTGCAAGTACACAAAAGCTCTGTCATGACTGAGCAGGGCAGCGGCTTTGCTGCCCTGCTCAGTGAGACTGAATTGTGATTGTCAAATGTATTTTTATGCGTGTGCAGGGCTGCGGCAGAGTGTTTCAATGTGAGGACAGGAATGATACCCCAGCTCTTTGACAAGCCGGAGTTCTTTGACAAGATTGCCGAGCGCAGCCAGCTGACTGGCCAGAGCCCTGACCTGCTCTTCTTTGTATTCTACTACCAGCCGGTGAGCCCTCAATCCTCCATACCACACCTAGTCAGATCACATCAGACCACAATGATGTAAGCCAGACCAGTCTCATCATATGCTGTGATGTGATGCCACCTGATGTGTGCCTGACCATGAGGGAGATGAGTTGACCTTCTTGAGACAAGCAAAACAGGTCCGGCAATGCCAATCAGATCCTGATACATGCCATCAACACGCACTTATCAGTGTTTCTCACAGGGCCACATATCTGTGACGCTGATGCAGGGAACGCTGCAGCAGCGCTATGCGGCCGCAGCGCTGCAGAAGCTGAACTGGTACTACCTGCCCCAGACCAAGCGCTGGTACAAGCCCATCAACACGGGCACCACGGTGGACAACTTTGGCAGGGTGGGTGCCTGCTGCCCCTTCAGATGTTTGTGTGGCAGCACACTGACTTTCTGTGTAGGTTAGCAGGCGCCAGGCGCCAGTCCATCTGTACAGAAAGTCATTGTGCTGTGCCATCGATGTTTGATGCCTTCCCGCTGCACTAATTTGGCAGGCCAGCGCCACAGGGATTGGCGCGGGCCCTGCACACCTACATGCAGATGTATCAAGCAATAGTGGAGGTGGATATAAGCGCATGATGCTAGGGAATGGCTGTGCAGGTGCATGTGGATCAGGGCGCCTGCATGTACTTCCACCAGGACCTGAAGCGAACAGGGATCAATGACTGGGAGGGCTGGTCCATCAAGCACACCACCAACAGCTTTGGCCAGGGCATGGTCCACCATCCGAGCTTCCCATAAGGCGCTCACGTGCACGCCTGAGGTCACCCCGAAACCCTGAAAGCGCAGCGCAGGCTTCTAGCATGGGTGCCTGGCGCCTGATGGCTTGAAAGAGATTTTGGGGCAGAGGGCTACCCAGAAGGCCTGGAGTCAGGGTCCTGTCCAAACACGAGCAAGCGCAATAATGAGAAGGTATCTGACATAGCTGTGAGCAGTGCGAGCCACCGTTCCTCAACTTTCACCCGCAGGGAGAACAAAAGAGGAGCGGTGCTTAAGTACCCTGCAATTTTATTTCATCCTATCCTGAGCGCTTCACCAAAATCAGAACGAAGCCTTCAAATGAATTTTTTTGGCCTTATGGCCTGGCTGCCTCTTGTCACAGTGGCATGCATCAATCCGAGTGTGTGACCTGCTCAATGTCATATGTACTTTCACGCTTGCGTTTGCTGAAGATGCCCTGAAGTGAACTTGAGATGAGGCGGGAACGCAGCGGGAACATCGTGTGTCTGTCTGTCTGTGTGAGACAATGCCCTTCCAACGCAGAATGTATTGTGTGCACATTTCATGCATCCATGTGAAATCTCATGGGAACCTTCCTTAAGGGGTCTCGGAGAAGCTTGTACCACCAGAAAAGTGAACCTGAGTGCATATGTGTACTAGTAAGCCATCATAGGAAAGCACCAATCCGCCAAGCTGACTTGGATGTAAGTCATGAAGCATAAACTTACACCCTGCACACTGAAGCTGGACATATGCAAATCTGTACCCCAGAATAAACATTCAGTCCAGGCACATGTACGCACTGAGATTGACCACATTGCCGTTCTCCACACAATTGATGCCATCTTCATCTTTTGGTCCTCTGTGCCACTCATCATGATTGCAAATGCCGCCTGCTTGCTGCCAATTCCAGCCTTATGAGTCAGTAGGCAACATAGCTCATGTCTTCTCATCACAGGCCTGCAAAATCCTCTACAGCCTTCATGTGCGCCTCAACGGCACTGTGAAGCCATACAACAGCCACCATGCCACTGGAATCTGGAAAGCCAGAAGACCTAGCAGTGCCCCAAGGGTTGTCTCTGTGCGCTCATGGAAGTAGCGTGCTGTAAAATGCATATCGCCACACGAGAGGGCCACCAGTGCAGCAGCCAGCACCAGTCCTGCATTGCACAAGCCCTGTCAGTACCTCTGCACAATTCACTCGGATGCCAGAGCTCTGGTGTCGCGCACGCAGAACAGTGGCAGTGACGCTGCGAGAAATTCAGCAAGAACAGCCTGCCTACACAGACAGGATCATCTTCACAAGACACGCATGCTGTCAGGCCTATAGGCAGCCATGTGGGATACATCGTCACGACTGTGGTCATGTGTAGGTTGGTGTTGCACCTGCAATGCTCAGGAGCTGTGCAGCCAGAGGCTTCCTCTGTGAGCGCAGGTCAATGCGCAGCAGAACAAGCTCCGCTGACAGGATGGCCACCACAGATGCCCCCAAGAAGATATGGTCGGACATCAGCTGAACAGGCACTGCTGACACCACGCCTATTCGAGACAGGAGTAGGTACACCCCTGCATGCATGCAAACTTTCAATCCACAAATCTGATCTTTATAACAGGGCAAACCACAATTTGGCAGAGCAGGCTTTGCAACTGTCAGTGCCCATCTAAGAGACATGCAGCCTTTGCCTGAAGCTCTTTCCATATACACAGCAACATACACTATTCCTGCTCTGTCAAGGAGTGTGCAGGAGCAGCGCACGTCAGGAGCTCTCACCCGCGCAGTGCAGGAAGTACACAAGCAGGCGCATGACTGAGACGCCCAGGTAGACAACCGCCGTCTCAGTGTAATGCCCCTGCAGGCGCCCGCTCCGAAGCCCAGTCAGCCTTTGCTCCTCCCCGCGCAGCAGGACCAGGTCTGAAGCCAGCCTCAAAGCAACCACTGGCAGAGGCAGCAGCGGCCCAAACCTCCTGAGCAGCCGGTCAAACCACAGCAGAGGCAGGCGCTGCTGCAGCGCCTTGGAGTCTATAGCATGGAAGGACTCTGCACACCCAGGCAGCAGAATTTACAGAAAGCATTGCGTGGCTTGCAGGAGCATGCACTTGTCCAAACGATGATAAAGCCAGCTGCAATCGATGACATTCAGATGCCACAGGTCAATCACTGCATAAGGAGACGCAAGGACGCAATGCTTTGGAATGCTTGTCATGTGCAGGAGTACATGAGAAATTGTACCTTGATGGAGCCAGCCCCCAACAAGAATGCCGAGTAGCCAGAGGATGGCTACCACCAGGATTGCCTTGCCGGCTGCCTCCCTCTGCGCCTGCGGCACAGCTGGTCCATATCTGCACATGTGCCTAATGTTAGAGGCACTGATATCTGCGGGCATATGAAGGTGATGTTAAGTATCAAGACCTCCCTGCCTCTGCTCAGTTCTTCCCACTTGCACCATGAGGTGCAGATAATAACGTCATGTTCAGGATTGTGCACATGGCTGATCAGGATAGAGTCACAGCACTCACCTGTCTGGCAACTGTTGCACAGCCTCCTGTACTGCCACTGAGGCGCTGTGAGCTGCATCCTTCACGGCTGCTTTCCTCTCAGAGTTGCTTGCTTTCTGACCAAAGGGCCGGTAGTCCTGTAAGCTGCCGACATCGGTGATGGTGTCTGGTCCTGCAAGATGTTACGAGCCCATTCAAAACACGACCTTGCTTGAAGACCACCAAACGGGAGTCGTCCTACACCATGCAAACGCTCTTACGAGTGAGATGCAGCTTACCTAAGCCCCTTCTCTTGGTGCTGGACTGCGGTTCTGGCAACGGTGTGTGAACAGCGGCGTCCAGATCGTTGTTTTGACTGCTGGTAACACTGGCCACAGGGTGACGTCCACTGCTTCGTGTCCGACGTGCCACTGGCTCCGACCTCAAGTCTGTCATTTATACTTCTGCTGCAAGAAACGATGAGTGGACACTACTCTGCCAAGTTACTCCAGCCTCAAGGCACTCCGCTCAACAAAGCTCTCAGTCCCAACCGTCGCTTTCTTGGGCGATTTAAGCTGTAGACGTCATATGTTTGCTGACGGAGAAACAAGGCTGCTGGACAGCTAAAGGCGGGTGATTGCGGTCGTAGCTGCCCTGAAGCTGCCACGCTCTACTTTCCGCTTCTGAGATACAGCAGCAAGAATATCACTCCAATGATGAGCAAGACTTGCGCTATGACAACAGGTACAATGTACCTGCAAATCAGCAAAGCCAGAAGAACTGAGTTTCCAGCACTGGTTCAAGACTCCTCAACTTTGCTCATATCAAGGAGTGGTCACACAGGGCAAGTAAACATGCCAAAGGGATCTTTATCTTATATGGTATGCATACAAAGCTATCCGAGAGCAGTGCAGGGCCTTACTGCGAATATCAGTAGACCTCCGCGAGAATGCACTCCAAACTGAACGCAGGTCTGGAGCTTGAGCTGTTTTCGAGCAGTTCTCTAACATCTTCTGCGTTGCTTCCCTCCTCTGCCTGCTCCAGCAGGCAATCGGACGCTTGGTCGTCCGGCTTTGCCGAGCCTTGTTCCTGTGTGAAAGACATTCTTGGTGACTATATATCTACGCAGTAACGCTGTGAGGCGTGTGTAGTGTGCGAATGCTGTTGCTGCTTTGTACTGGCTCACTCTGTGCTCCACTGTTTTACCGCAAGTCAATGACACGTTACACCCTGATGTAAGCAATGAGGCTGTTTAGGCCTTCAATCATCCCTCATGGGACGTCATAAATCTGTGATAGACATCTGTTTGTGAGCCAACACATTCCATGTGTCTCGAAGGTCTGCTGGTGCCCAAGAGGTGCCACACCCTTCCCGCAACACCGTGCATGCAGGGCAACATTCACCTCATGTGAGGAATGGGTCTATCATGATCATGGACAGCTGAGTGATGTTCAGTGATGTTCAGTGATGTTCACTGGGAGGACAATCTGGTAAGCTCATGTCTCAGGGTGCATCATAAAGGAATGCGCCATCACGCCCCTGGATTGTCAACACACCATATTGCCTCTGCTGCATTGCGCATGCTCTGTTGCTGAAGCAGCCGCTGTACCACTCTTTCAATTGCGCCAATTCAACCGTGCGGATGCTCAGCTGCTGCAGCAGCCGGTTGCTGTGGCCCTTCTGGCTGTGTCATGGCTGCAATTCCAGCCTGGCTGCCAGCAGAGACCTGAAGCAGTGTTAAGGATGTTGGATGGCCTGCACCACAACTGCATTGCTAAACAGCCTAGTGCTGCCTGCTCGGCTGCTTTGCCTGCCTGATTGCAATGCTTCCCAATTTGCTCAGAGCCTACAAAGACCACAGGCTATATTCCCAGGCTTGAAGTCACCTTTGACACAGAGTCTTGGTTCTTCATACCTCTCATAAGCTCAGTCTGCTATACACTGCATCCCTCAGTATTGAGTCTGACGTCACGCACACCTGAGGAGCCTTTGTCCCTGACACTGGCCTTCCCGGTCCACCCCCTGGCGAAGGGGCGCCTGGTGATGCGCCCTGTGAGACAGGGCCGATCAGCCGAGGTGCTGCTGCAGCACCGGCTATCGCTGCAGCTGCATGTGCAGCCGAGGATGCGGCAGGCTGCAGACAGCACACCTGCTCTCAGCCCATACTCTGCAACCCTGAAGACAAATCTGCAGGAGTATGCTCAAATACTGCTCATCTCTATCTGGCCTTCTCAGATAGCCACTGGACCCCTCTTTGTCAAAACAGGTCAAAGCTTAGGCAGAAAAGGGTGGCTCCATTGGTAGTGATTGACATGACATAGCAAGTTTTGCATGGAATAGATAGAGCCTGAAATAGCCAATGTCTTCAGAAGGTAGACAAACATGCTAATTGCATATTAATCTTCCTCCGAGTATGGTGTGAGGAAGAGATACAGGTCAGCACCTGTGAAGCGCCTCCTGCCGCGCTGCTTACAGGCAAGCCTGGGGTGGCTGGCATCCCCGGCTGCGGGTATGAGGCAGGCCTGTAGAGGTAGGCTTGCTGCTGCTGCTGCATGCTTTGGGGCCGCATCTGCACGTACGGCGGCTGCATTCCGGGCGTCTGCAGCACCAGGTGAGGCGTGGTGCCGCGAGGCCCGTTCGCCACTGCCAGGACACCCTGCAGGCCCAACCCCAAGCTTCAACACGCCGGAACAAGCACCACTGAAGTTTGGCCCACAAGGTCTCAGCATTACTTGTCGGTGATCCCGGGTGACTCGAGGCTGTGTGGGCGCCCCATTCTGCTCGTAGCACTGGTACAGCAGGCACTATCATATTATACTGGCATGTCATACTAGCAGGATGAAAGGTATGGCGCACTGGCGGAGGGCTGGTCAGAGGCGTCTGAGCCCCTGCCTGCACGCCCGGCCTAGCGGCATCCAGCACATGCCTAGTTACACATTGAAATGTTTATCATGGCGGTTTGATGTGTGAGGTGTGGCGCACCGGCGGAGGGCTGGTCAGGGGGGTCTGAGCGCCTGCGTGAGCGCCCGGCCTGGCGCTGCCCAATCCAGAGGCAGCGGCCATGAGCCCCGCCCTGCGAGCAGCCTCCAGCTGCTCCTGCTGGAAGGCCTGCATCCTGCATGGGCGTAAAAAACCCCGCTCAGCTCTGGCAGGGCGCTGCTTTGCATCCAAGATACTTGCTGGTGATGCGCATCGTGTGTGGGACTCTCTCGGCAAGCCACGCGCAGCTGCAGTGCGTGTTGAGGCTTCTGGCCCCAGTGCAGCCTAAGTGACATCTCCTATCGACAGTACTGATGCACATACTGCAATGACAGCGCCTGGGCTGACAACTCATGACGCCAATAGAGATATGCAAGGCATTTTGGGCTCTTCTACCCTGGTGGCCTGTCAGGTCATGGTGCCATGCCAAGCCACCAGATATGGGTGCTGGCAGAGGAGACAGACCTCATGCGGTTGGCCTCGGCCTGGGCCTGCTGCTGGCGCTGCAGCTGCTGCTGGCGCTGGTAGAACTCCTGCTGGCGCATCATCGCCTTCTGCTTCCGCAGCGTGTGCCCCACATCCTCCAGCACCTGCGCAGCTTTCCCTCTCAGCTGCCGCACTTCAAGCCCTGGTACAAGTTCCTGCCTATGCTGAAATCTAGCACTGCAAAATGAGGGCCATGTCCTCCAGCACCTGCGCAGCATCCCACCTCAGCTGCAGCACTTCAAGCCCCAGTACAAGCTCCTGCCTATGCAGAGAGATAACACTGCAAAACGTGGGTCACAGCTTTGCACACAGCCCTGTGTTTGCCTTTGCTGACAGGACGGGTCCCACTTGACGCTTCTGAGCGAGCTGGTGGACAATATGGTAGGTCTGGCAGCATAGAAAATAGCCGATAGAGCTGCAGTCTCAGTGCTGGCACCAACAAGAGCTAGGTATGCCTGAGCCTTGCGTGCAAGACAAGTGTGCTCTCTGGAGAGTAGGACATGTGTCCCTCCCGGAAAGGGTCCACACTTGGGGTGATCAGGCCTATCGGCTCAGGAGATAATCACATGGCTTCTCCTAGGGTCGAGAGCGCACCTCCCAGGGCGAGACTCTGGTGGGGACGTTGGTGGGGGTGTCTGCAGCGTCCCAGGAGACGTCCAGCGCCTTCCAGGGATCCATGCGGCACAGCCAGGAGCCGTCAATGGGCGTCCCCTGCAGGGCGTTCCCTTGCCCCATGGGTCGCACCAGGCCACCTGCATGCAGATTGTGCTTCACTTCAAGTTCCTTGCCTGAGTTGGCTGCTGCAATACAATGGCTCTGGCAAATTTGCGATGGAGCTTGCCTCAGTACACCAGAAGGAGCAGAAGATAGTTGACAATTGATAAATCAAGTGCTGCAGCAATGCTGCTGTGCAATCTGGACTACCGGCCAGAGAGTAGCAATAAGCTGTAATCTGTACATGATCAGATACTCCTCATGGCCTACCTGAGAGGGGTCGCTGCAGATGTCCGCCCTGCGAGACATTGAGGCCCGGCAATGCCTGCATCGGCCAGGCGCCTATGTTGGCACCTCCAGGGAGGCCCGGCCTTTGCGCCAAGACAGGCGCTGCATGAGGGCCAGCTCCAGGTATCATAGAGGACCAGCCCTGCCTTGTAGCGTCACCTGCAAGGAGACATGTCAATAAGATTTTCTCTGTTAGTTGCCAAGCATTCCTTTGGGCATACATGTGTAAGATGACATGGGCTGCAAAAGCAGAGAGCCTGCTGCGCTGATACTCAGAATGCTTGCTCAAGGACTTCTCGAGCGTGATTGTGTAATTCAGGCCGGAGAGTGCAGGAGGCCAAAGGGCACAGATTTGGAGCTGATCACGAAAGGCTTACCTTGCTGGGGTGCTGGCCTCAGTGCACTTGCTTGGCTGCTGCCGAGCCACTGCTGGGTGACTGTGGATGCCAGAGAAGGCAATGGAGACGCCTTTGTCAGCGAGCCCGGCCGCTGCGCTGTAGGCGCTGAGATGGGCAGCTGCTCGGGCTGGGCGCTGCTCAGAGTAGGCATGGGTGTTTGCGCTGTTTGCCCGTGCTGCCCGGGCTGACTAGCTTGGGCAGCTGACCTACTCAGCTGCTCAGCTGGAATCTGCCCAGGACCTGCTGAAGCCGAAGAAGCTACTTTGCTAGACGCAGTGTGTTCGGACTCGCTCTGCACCAGGCCATTCTGCTGCTTCATATCCTGCCGCTGAGCTGCTGATGTAGACACCTCAGACACGCTGTTCATTACTCCTGCATCCAGCTGTGCAGGTGCTTTGCTGTCATCCGTTTGCTTCTGCAATTGACTGGAAGTAATATGTTCCTCAAGTTTGTCGCTGGGCGCTTCCTTTGCATGGGCATTGCCATTGCTCAGCGCATGCGCTTCTATTGATTCGACTGCATTCAGTGTTCCCTCCTCTTTGCTGAGAGAAATTGTTTGCACCGGACTGGCAGACGCCTCCTGCTTTGATGCAGGACCAGGGCTGCTGGGCGCTTCAGGAGGCGTGCTACTCAATCGCTGGGCATGTGGCTCTGATGTGCCCCTTGCATCAGGGGTAGCTAAAGGAGAGGGCGCTTCGGTGCCCGACACAAGCTCTGCCTCAGGAGCCGCGCTGACTGGCTCACGTGATTCAGTGCTGGAGACAATCTGCGCCTCGGGAGCCGTGCTGCTGCCTGGCTGAAAAGTTGCTACAGGCGGAGCTACTTCAGACTGTGGCAGTGGCACCGCTGCCTGGGGCACTGCAGCTGCTGCAGATGCGCTCGAGGCGGCTGCGGCTAAACTAGGCGCGGCGCTTGCCTGTTCTGGCCCTGACTGAGGCTGAGGGGACGATGCCTGGGGCATGGGGTGGTCTGCCTGCTGAGCCGTGGCTACTGAGACAGGAGACTGCATGGGCTGTGCTTGGCTGACGGGGGCGGCCAGGCTGGGCGATTGCTGGGCTGTGGATGCTGAAGATGGGGGCTGAGGCACTGATGTCTGGCTGGCTGGCATTGCTGACGCACCTGCCAGACTGGGGGTCTGCAGGCCTGGATGTGCTTGGGTAGGGGTTGGCGCAGAGCCCGGTCTGCCCGAAAGCATGGGCAGGAATGGCTGCATGGATGCAGAGGGCCCCGGTGCCGCACCTGCCCAGCACAGCAGCCCCTCAGCATTACCTCTTGTTTTACTGGACCCCTCTCTGCCCATGAGCTACATCAAATGCAGGAGCAGCTCTGGGAGGTATGCAGCTTTATGACTGTGGTTAACTGAGCAAACAAGCAATTGAGCTGCTCGCAGCACTGCTGCATGATGGAGAGATCAGTTGCAACATTGGCTAGGAGTCAGGAGCTTACTAGCTGGAGCCAAGCCATTGGGCAGGCTCGGGCTGTGGTCAAAGGACCAGGGCAGATAGGGACGCGCCAGGAGGCCTGTGAACCACTTGATGGACTGCTTCCGGGCCACAGCCTCGGCAATGGTAATGCCGTAGCATGGCATCTTCACGGGAGTCCCTGCATGGGAGCACAAGTATTGTCAGCTATTTGACCACAATGTAGCTCACGGGTACTTATGCAACAATGCTTCAGCAGCAACGTCCAGGAGAGCTCACAGGCAAATGAGATACACAAGCCTCCACATAGCACTCTCTGGCGACACGCTCTTCTGAAGCTTATTGCTTCTGCATTCACTCTGTTTTGGCTGATCCACTTCAGCCTGGCCATTGCACAAAGTGCTACCAGTCCACAGCGATGCATGAAAATGGTACGTCAGGATGTTTACCTGCGGTGTAGACTCTCCCCGCGGTATCCAGGAACTGCTGCACCGGCAGCAGGTGGTGCGGCGGGCGCTCGCCGACAAGAGGCCGCACGTAGACGGCGACCGCTGCGAAGTCGGCGCTGCGCACCCAGAAGCGCCGCGTCTCGCCCTCCTCGCCCACATCTCCTGCTCGCGCCTCGTCATCCGCGTCGGCCGCTGCCTGCAGCCTGGCGGCTTCCTCGGCCTCCTCCTGCATCAACTAACAAGGTTCAGTGAGCCCGAAGGTAGATGATTTGATAATTCCTGGGGTGATGTCCGCGCTGCGCACTCAAAAGCGCGGCTTCTCGCCCTCCTCGCCCGCGTCCCCCGCTCACGCCTCGTCATCCGCGTCGGCAGCCGCCTGCAGCCTTGCTGCCTCCTCGGCCTCCTCCTGTCCACAGTCAGCAATCACTCAGTGATCCCTGAAGATGAATCCATGGCACAGTTTCAGGTCTCCTCGCGTATCACGCTGATCACAGTGTCCCCTTCGGCCTCGTCATCTGCAGCGGCTGCTTCCTGCAGCGTCGCTGCCACCTCGGCCTTGTTGTGTGCCAGCGCAATGAAATTTGGTACACCTAGCAGAGCAGCATCACAATATATGCACCTCTACAGGCACTGTGTAAACTTGCCCACACATGGTTCCCCAATATTGGAAAGACCATGCACTCTCAGTGATAGCTTGCGGGTCTGAGAAGAGCATGTTGAGGGGGAAAAGGGTTGGGACGGAACAGCACTACCTTGGCTGTCAGCTCCTGAGTGTTGCCCTCATGCATCAGGGCAAAGTCGGTGACCTTGCGCGTGCTGCGCCTGCTTCGCCCTGTGCGCTGCTCGCCATCAACACCTTTTCCGTCTGCGACGCACACCAGCAGCAATGAGGGACTCTGTGATATGACTCGTTTATCTCACACTGAGCATTCTCTCACCAGCGAGTGTGTCCAGTGCAATAGTAGGCCACAGCACACACAAGCTCGAAGGCATGACAGGGCAGTGAAATGAGAAGGGGTATATAGCTACGGGAGCTGAATGGGGTACATACCTTGAATTCCTGGCCCTTCTGCATCCATGGGCTGTGGCTTGGGCCCTGGACCCTCAGAGCTCCCTTCAAGCTTTGGGGAAAGCTGAGAGGTGCCATCCTCTCGCTGCACATGTGCAACATCTCACTCAGTCACTTTCTTCATGGACCACCATTGCTGTGGGGTGAAGGAGCAGCTGTGACAGAAAGCAAAGGTGGGACAACAAAGTAGTCCTTGGAGTTCTGCCAGCCATGGTGAGCTTGCACGGTCATGCAAAGATGAGAAGCAGAGGACGTGTGGCTGGTGCTGCACCTTCACGGGTGTGCTGCCCGGCTCAGACTTCATCCCGGCCGTGGCTGCAGCGCTGCCAGTGCCTGGTAGGGGGCTGAGCGGCACTGGCTCATATCGAGGTCTGAGTATCCTGAAGCCGTGCTGGAATGTAAAGCCCTCCCAACTGATGCCACCTGCACGGAGCATACATCGCGCTCCCATCATCATTATGCAGGGCCTACTAAGGCTCTCGACTCAACATGACACAGTCATTCCAGTCCACACTCTGTCAACAGGGTAAGAAGGAACTTTTCCAGATTAGACTACATCACAGTGACTGAATAGGCGGGAGAAGAGTGCAAGAAACATGGTGGAGCAGCACCTTTGGTGTCTTCCAAGGAGTCTTGGGAGCGTTGGTTCTGGCTCGGTCTGCGCTCCAGCAGCAGCCATACAATGACAAGGCTGTCATCATCAGAGCCTGCCGGTACCGTCCCAGCGAATCGCCCCTGCCACACCGGCCGCTGCCAATGTCCACGAGCATAAGCAACCTGCATACAGACGTTCCACTTTAGGCTGTGGCAGATTGCACAGAGGTCATCTTGGAATGTGCATGACCAATGGCGTTGCAATCTCACATCAGCAGCACTCTCACAGAAAAGACTGACTCTACGCTCACTGCAATGCACAGCCGCTTGATCATGGGCACTCAGCATGGTCTATTGAGGAAGCTTGCCTCTTCAATGCGGCACTTCTCTGCCCATGCCCAGGATTTGGGCACCTCGGCCGGCATGGCCTGCGCAGGCGGCCGCTGCCGCGCCTTGTGCGCCTCGTAGCCCGTCTTGAGCAGGACGGCCTCGCTGCCCGGCCCGGGCAGGAAGGGCAGCTGCATGGCCTTCTTCTGCACAATGGCGTCAAACTCCGCCTTCTGCAGGATGCCCATGTCAGCCTGGAGCCGGCAGTGCACCACCAGCTGGCATGCAATCACCGCTACCTGTGACAAGATACAAGCAGGCTTTAGGACGCTGCTAGCATTCATGGCTGATACTGCTCGGAATAAACTGAAGCTGGCACTGTCATCACATAGGATATTCAGAATGCTCACTATAAGAGCACCCACACAAATAGCCCAGAGCAGCATTGGCAGGGGCCTCAGTTCATCCTCTAAGTCAAGCTAAAAAGGCCTGCCCGCAAGGAGGTTTGTGTGATACAAAGCATGCTGCAAGCGTCATGAGACACATGCAGCCATGGCTCGGTGCGTGAACAGCACACAGTCAAGTACAACTTATGAGAGAGATAGATTGAATTGCTTCACAGACCTGAGCGATGGTGCGGCATGACTCAAGCTGCTCCCGGTACCAGCCCCTTCTGCGGCCCCACCCAGTGCCCTTCAGGAGGTCGTCGTAAATAAGGTCCTCCACCAGCCACATCAGCCGCGCCAGGTCAGACATGCGGTCAGCCTTCCTCAAAGCTGCCAGCACCGCCGCACGTGCCTGCACGTCATGAGCATCTAAGAGAGGGGTCCAGTCACGCATCACGTCTAGCACTGGCCACTCACAGACTGATGCTGCTCTGGACTCTCTGGTGTTGTCTTCTGCAGCGCTCCAGCTCCAAGAGATGATGCGTGTGAGCATTCCCACGCTCGCAAATGAGTGCAGGTATGATTCAAGGTTTCTGTACTCCCCAGCATTACAGAGCAGCATGTTGAGCTTGTTCTCTGCAAGGGACATCCCTTCGCCAGGCGGGATTACAATACACAGGAAGTGCAGCCTTCTGCCACCTCCCACTGGCATTCATGGTGGCCTGGAAGCGCACCTGCATCCAGTCGCAGCTCTTGTCCCAGAAGCGCGCGCCCTGCAGCAGCGCCAGCAGCTGCTCCCGCAGCAGCGGCAGGCCGTCCGCGGGCAGCCGGGCTGCCCGGTACCCGTCATCCTGCCTGCCTAGGTTGGCAGGGTCTGTGGACGGCATCGCTGCAGCCTGCACAGAGGCACATGGGCATCAGCACTGGCACCTTTGATAGCATTGTGGCATCGCAGCATTCGTTGCAAGCATAAGTCCCAGCTAGGCGCACAATCTCAGAAGAAGATGCTACGCCTTGAAATCATCAGGTAGCATGCAAGATCATGCGGCTGTACCTGGTGATATCAAGAACTACATAAACTTCTGAGATAGTGAAGCCCATTCTCAGTCAACTACAAAGGATGTGCGCAAGCATGCCCAGCTGCCCTGGACAATCACATATAATCAGAAGCAGTGGCGAGCCTTGCCTGAAGGTCATTGTCAGGCTGTAGGTGCGCCTTGAAGGTCTCGTGGATCCTGTCGGCCAGCTCCTGCTCAGTGTCACTGCCGCTCTCCAGCCAGGCCATGAGGCCGGGCAGCTGCGTCACGTCGTAGAAGCCCCAGCCTGAGCCTCCACTCTCCTCCACAAAGAGCTGCGTGCCCCCTGTTGTAACATTCGCACTGATTTCAGCACTCTGTGCTATCTGAGATTCAGGGGTACTAAGGGCTTGCACTGCTCCAGACATCGGGCTGCAACCCAAACTTCATACAGGTAATTATGTTTAATGAGCAAGCCGTGCCCTCAGGGCTGAGGTGTTGTGGTACACCTCCTTGACTCACATAAACGTACTTCTTGACGGGGAGGGCGATGCTGTACACCACCGGAACATGATGCAATCTTGGCAAAGCCCCAGCCCGTCTGTGCTCGAGCAGGTAGTCGGAAGTCAGAGGAAGGCCGGTGTGCTAATGGCCTTGATACCTGAATCCGAGCCGAGCCGGAAGTACAGGTTGCCCTCTGTGTCGGCACCCAAAGGTTGCCCCTTCTTCACAGCAGCGTCCTCCGCCTCTGTGGATGTAGCTGCCATATAACTGCGCAGAGCGCAACACTCACCTGTCAGGATCTATAGCGATTCCAAACAGCCCGCTTTTGGTATGGCGTGCGCTTTGCAGCTTCAAAAGCGGAACACAACCCCTAGCAAGCCCGATCACTGACAGCCAGACAGCTGAGACCAACCAAAGTATGCCTGGCGTATTTGTACTTGAGGGACTTTGGCAATCCTGGGTCCAGAGATATTGGTCAAATGGAAGGCCAGGCAGGCTCCTCTCAAATCATGACATACTAGTACTATGGTAACGCACTTGCGGACGATCTCGGTGTCTGCCACAGCATGGATGAGCGCCTCCAGGAGCTTCAGCCTGTGCGCGCCGCTGAGGCGGCAGTAGTCGCCCTGCTTGAGTGCGTCCAGAGCTGCCCGCGCCTCCACAAAGGGTGGACTGGCCTGGTTGCCCTCCAGGTAGTGCCGCACCAGCTCTGTCCAGGTCAGCGGCAGCAGAGGCCTGTGAATGGCCCACGTCATGAGCATCCACATGAGTGGCAGAGAGGGTTCATCATTTTCCAGAATGACAAGGGATGCTCTCAAGGTCTGAGTGCTCTACATCAGGACATAAGGAGGCACCAGGCAAGGTGCTACCATGGCAGGCTGTGCAGTAGCTCGAGAATCCTGGAACACGTAAGCAACAGCTATGAGTAGGTACCTGTAAGCTTCGTGGGGTGAGAGGTCCGCTGCAGAGCCGTAGCCGGCCAAAGTGGGCGCCTCCTGGACCTCCTGGTCGATGCCTTCCATGAGGCGCAGCAGGGAGCAGTGGATGTCCTTCATCAGGGCGCCCTGCCCTTCAGCGCCCCATGCTGGCTCGCCTGCAAATCAAGAGTTCACAATCCCTCACATTTTGCGCAAACCTCTTTGATAGCACGAGCGTGTCTGTTGCTCCCAACAGATGCTTCAAGACGCCACAGGCCGTCATGGATCCTTGGGAGCAGAAGCAAGAGCAAGGCATGATGGGGTTCTCCAGGCATTGAAGCTGAGGAGTGACTTCAGAGGTAGAGAGCTTACTGGCTCTTGTGGAAGCAAGCGGGTTGGCGGACGGAGTGGCTGGTCTACTCGTGTCCGCGCTCGGGGCATCCCCATTTGCTGCAGCAGGCAAGCCAAGGCTTGAGCAGTCAAGGAAGGCCAGAGTAAGGCCTCTAGCATGCCGTGGCAATGTGAATAACTGCGGAGACACCTCTTGAATATTTTCTGCAGGAATACCCGACTGCGCATGACAAGAGCCCAGTGAGTTTACCTTGGGGCTTCTCTGGGGTCTGAGCAGCCGCAATATCACCTTCTGCTGCATACGCCTCTGGCGTATTGCGCTGCTCCGGCGCTTTGAAGTGCAGCGGAGGCTCCTCCATGTAGGCCATCTCCAGCCGCGCCAGCGGGAAGGGAGGCAGCCGCAGCAGCGCCCTGCAAGATATACAGACTTTGAAGCCAAGCAAAAGCTTTTCTGCAGCGCTGGCATGCTTCCTCACCACTCAGATATGATGGGCGTGACCAATGCCAATCTGCTCTTACCGAGATGTTAGGGCAACTTGGTCATCTTGCAGAGCATACGGAACGTTACACTGAGGCTTCTCTGCAGGCCATGCGTGCTTCAAGATGCTCTAGGTTGTCTGGCCAGCGCCAGATGGTTAATTGTAGGCATTGATTTGCCCGGCTCAGCAAGTCAGCGCAAGGGAAAATAAGCATGGCAGCTACAGCTCTGCCAGGAGGTGAATTCAGCAAACAATCACTCAGGCATAGCGGGTGCCCCTGCCTGTAGCTGCTGCAGAAGTCCCAAGCCATGAGGAGGCCGGGAATGAGCTCCGGAGGCGCCAGGAAGTCTTTTCTGGGCGCTGGCCGCAGCTCTGGGTCTGCTGGAGGGGCATGCGTGGGCTGCATCCTGAGCCTCCGCCCTGCACACATATACTCTCATCAACACATGCTGAACATCACACCAGGGGTCTCAGACACCACAAGGTCCGCCAGCTGGATTATCTACTTAAGAGGCCCGGCACTCTATGCTCAAGATGCCCCTCTGCATATATGCAGTCCTATCACCACACGCACAAGGCCACGTTACGATACCGTCTTATTGAGCTACAATCAGGACGCCTTGCCTCTGATAAGCTTGAACAATGTGACAAAGGGAACTTAGCGCTATCCTACGAGGTCTCGCTCAGACACAGTATCAAGCAGAGCTGATCAATGCTCACTCTGATGCCATAGTGCTGCGGGAATATGTATCATTCCTCACCTGGCTGTACCAGGTCTTCCAGAGGGGTTCCTGCAACGCTGGACAGCTCCTGCAGGAAGCCGCATTTTGGGGCATGGCGGCCCATCATGGGCGTTAGCTGCCTAAGCAGGAATGGGGCCTGTTGCCTGATGTAGGCCTCTGAAAACTCCCCTTCGTCCACAACGCCCCAGTACGGGTCGAAGCCGTCCTCCTCATCGCTATTCCAGTCGTTTGACCCACAATCCGCCGCCAGGATCTGCATGTGACACCCGCACCGCGCTCATTCTCCCATTGATTCTCCAATTACCTGCCTATGCCCTGTCAGTGTAAGCAGACAATGCATGAGGCTGAGGTCAGCTCAGAACAGGAGGTCGGAGAATATCTGCGTTTCCCCACTCGCATGACCAGGACCTCTCATGTGAATGAGATTGTATGAGGGCGGGCTTCAGCCCATGCAGCGGGAGCTGTGCTGCTCAGGGAGAACAAAGGCATCACAAGTGGCTCGGCCTGCTTTCATATGCCCATATACTCATGAGCTCAAGTCTGGGTGTCAGGCCATGCAGTGGGAATTGATTGTGCTGCTCAGGGACACCACAGGCATCACAAGTGGCGCGGCCTGCTTTCATATGCCCATATGCTCATGAGCTCAAGTCTGGGTTTCAGGCCACGCCCTGGAGATTGATTGTGCTGCTCAGGGACAACACAGGCATCACAGGGAAAGCGCTCTCACCCTGGGAACAGCCTTCTGGAAGGAGATCAGGGGCGCTGCAAACATGACGCCGGCGCAGCGCCACGCCAGCTGCGCCATCTTCAGGGCGGGCCCGAAGGCCCTCATGTAGTCCTCGGCAGGCGCGATGAGCCTGCACATGGACATTCTTGTGACAATTATCTTCTATGGGAATCATAGCATTCACCATCATTGCAGAACACTTGCATGCAAGTTGACAGATGTGCATCTAGAGCATGCTGGCCAGCACATCGCAAGACCCAGATTTCAAAATGTCACAAGCTAAAAGCTTCCATTCAAGCTTTGCAAAGTACATCATGCATGCTGAAGCGGGACAGGATCAGAATATCTGCAGCAAAGCGCGGAGAGCACACCTGTACCAGGCCCAGTCCGAGATGATCCATACAGCTCCGGGCTCCGAGTAGTCCACCACCCAGTCCCGGATGTAGCGGATCTGCACGCGCACCCGCGCTCCCTCCCGGGCTTCCTCAATGGCGGAAGCTGCGGCCCTGTGGTCCAGCAGCACGCCCCTACCCCGCAGCGCCCTGCCGTTGACTGAGCCTGCAAAGTGTGTGCATCCTCGGCACACAGGAATTGGCCTGAGACAACGCTCAGGCTAAAGTACTAATTCCATGATAGGCGCATGCTTGATCATCACAATACTGTCAGCTCGCTTCTGGGGATGTCCTAGGCTTGCAACAAACACATATGCACTGCACATCTTGACATGAAGGATGCATGGGTGAAGAGGATCCTGCTTATATCATTCCCGTGCATTCTCCCAGGGGACACAGCCATCAGCGGTAGCACTTGATCAGCAGGAGCATAGCTGGCAATTGCAGCATTTCTTGACGATTCAAGCAGCCAGAGGGCCGCCTCGGCAGCAGCGCACCATTTGCAAGCATCTGTAGACCAACAATCTCCTCTGCCCCGCTGGCATCCTCGGTGTACAGGCTGAAGCCGTCCAGCAGGCGCAGCGGCAGCGCTAGGCTTCCACTAGCGCTTCCGCCAGGAACAGTGAGGTTCACAGGCCCGAGCGCTGAGCGCTCCTCTACATACCCATCCTGCACGCAGCATGCAGTTGTTGGGAGCGTCCTGCAAGGGGCATAGTACTGCAATATGCCTCCGGCACAATGGAGGCTACGAGGGAGTTCTGAGCTGGGCGTCCAGCAGAGCTCCCGCCAGGGACAGTGAGGTCTACTGGCCCAAGCGCTAAGCGCTCCTCTACAGACCCATCCTGCGCGCAGCATGCAGTAGATGAGAGCGGTCAGTGCTATCCCACAGCACTGCCGTCTGGCACACTGAGGGCCACCAGGGAAATATAAGCTAGGATGCCTGTCTCAGACTGGCGGCAGCAATTGTCATCCTGGGAAGCTGACGTTCCACTGACTCTTTAGAAGCTCCTCCTGGGCTTGACAGAGGGCAAAGCTCCCTGTGTCCCAGAAGAGCCTCAAAATGCAACAGCCCATGCGTTGGCGATACTCACAGGCTTGTGCGAATACACCATGCCGCGTGCAACATTCCCTGTAATTATGATGCCCCTTGAGAGGCCCCTCATGTACTGGCTCTTGTGGCGTGGCAGTCACGGACTTCTGATGCGCCACGCGATCCTCGAAGAGACTGGTGCGGAATCCCTCAGGCTGCTGTCATTACCCCTCTAGAGTGATGTTTGATGGTCAACTTGATGGTGTAGGGGCCATCCGTCGTGAGTAAGCAGAGGTAACCGTTGCAGATCGCTCTCGAGGGTCTCTGGCCTGAGAGCCGCAAGCCTGAGGGCATCATTTCTTGTTGGCGAATATGAGCAAAGGGATGTGTTTGTACCGATTGGTAAGGGGTAACGTTTTTGCGTTGCCTCTTGCGGGAGGCGGCAAGGCCTCGCTTCATGGCCAGGCCCGCTGCTGCTGGACAACGCCCTCTGCAGCCACCAACAAAGGCAGGCCGCAACTTTTTACGTCGCTGCAGAAGCTGGCGGGGGCCTGCATGGACGCGTTGAGGTGTTGTGAGCCGCGTAGAGGGCGAGAGTCGTCCGAGGATGGGCAATGCTGTGGGCAATCGTATGAAATGGCATGGGCATGTAGCGCCGTCGACCAGGTCTGCCCGAGTCTGGGCACACCCTTCTACTCGTGCGACTTATTTTCGACCTTCTCAGGATAGAGGCCTTCACGCTCTTAGAACCGGCGCAGTTATTGATCGCATCGCTCCAATTGCTTGACAGCCTACCAACAATGCAGCTCAGCCAGCACTGAGCACTGTGATCTGACAGGCTACAGAGTGATCGAGTGCTTGGCAAGCCGTCTATGAGCGCACAAACCTCAGCTCGTTCTTTGCCGCAACATAATAGCCTGAAGTATACTTATCGGCCACTGTCTTATAGAACTTCGTCAGGGTTTACTGAGGGCAGTATAGGCATCAGCTTCAGTGCACTGCTCTTCTCAGTAATCACAACCATGCAACAAGAAGAAAGCAGCACAGATCTGTTGTGATACATCAGCTTTACAACTGGAGCGCACTCCCGCGATGAGGGAAGGCGTGTAGACTTTCACACACAGCGCCGTGATAATGCAACAACATCAATGCGCATACTCTTCAGCAGCACAGCTGTAGTACAACCCCTCTTATGGGCACTAAGACGTTGATTGTTGCCCCATGCAGTACAGTCTAGTATACATCTGGCGGGCGCTGCCCAAGGCTGAAGCTGTGAGCCTCTGTGGCTTGCCGCAAGTGCATCGACAGGCTGTAGTTCGTCAGCTCCAGCGCCTTCACTTTCTGCTCGTACTGTTGCAGCGCTGAGCGCAGAGCGGCCAGCTCAGAGTCCTTTGTCTGCACAGCCTCCTGCAGGAATGTTCACATTGTCAGAAACACCAAAGCTATGCTGCCAGAACTGATCGTCATGCTGGTATACATTAGCATGCATGTCAGCTCGTGCTGCTTGAGAGATGGCATCATGCAACAGCTTGCGAGATGCAAGCGGGGAAGACGTGGGCAGGGGAGTGCTCCTGCCCAACTGGACTACAAATGGTTGCAGACAGAAGCCTACCTGCAGCCGGTTGTTCTGAATGGCCACTGCTCTCTTCAGGATGGCATTGTCGCGCGAGAGGTCGTTCAGGTGGCTGCGCAGCGCTTGAACCTCCGCTTCCCCAAGGCCCTACACAAGCAGTGCACACAGATGTCAGTGACTGCACACCTGTCAAGCCTCACTTTCTGACATATACATGAAAGCCTGGCAAGGAGCTTTGTCAAGTGCTGCGCCACCCAGTACCAGACAGCGCTGAACCTAGGAGCTTCCTGGAAATGTGAGATCTTCTGCAGAGAAGTCCGCGTCTGTGGGTCCTCACTATCAAGGAATTCTAGAAAGCTGTTATCTGGAGTGCTGCGCCTTCACATCTCAGAGTACGAAAATCTGCAAAATCCTGGGATGTATTGTGAGGAGTGCCCACCTGAGACGCCTGCTGCAGCACAGCCTGCTCGAAGGCCTGCAGGATCTGCGAGGCGCGGCTGCGCGCATCGTCCAGATCCTTGGCGCCAGCCATCTGCTGCACCAGAAGCTCCACCCACTCCTGCGAGCTCTTAGGCTCATGCTCTCCTTTCGCCTCGGCAGCACCATTGCTGTCCGCGAGGACATGGCCGTTTGCTTCTGCCGTCCCTGCAGCACCATGGAAGCTCTCATGTGCCAGCGAGTGGACTCATACTTCAGCCCCACAGCAGCCAGCCTGTGGCATGGGAACGGAGGGCTTTGTAAGGAGGTCTTTATCCTGGTGCGGAGTGGCAATATGAAGAGGCAGCCTAAACATGCCACGACAAGGCTGCCTGCCAGGCAATGCAGTCTTAGTGTTAATAGTCAATGACCCCCCAAACTGCTCCACGCGACCATTACATTTAGGAATCATTGCGTGGAGCAAGGAGGGGCATACTTGACACTAGCAATAGCATCAGCAAGCGGTGTGCCAAAGCCAGGCAAGGGTCAGCAGGCATGCTTCACAGAGCGCCCTTCTGCTGGACCCACCTGCTTTGCTTGAAGCCTTGCTGGGCACTGCTGCTGGCTGGGCCGCCTCATCCAGTGCAGCAGCAGAGCAGTTTGCTGTCAAGCGCAGGTCACCAAGCCTCTTGATTGCTGCGTCTATGTTGTCTCCGCATGTTTCCAGTATGTCTGACAACACCTGCAGAGCGCATGTGTTCAGTGAGGCATGACCATCCTTAACCAGTCTGGCAACAATAGCGACCACATATCAATTCAAAGCCTGCTGCTAAGCCCGTTCCTTGCAGCTGCACACAATTCAATATGGAGAGGTTTCTGTAGCAAACCTGCTCTTCCATTCCAGGAAACAGGCCCTTCAATGCAAGGAGGGTCGAGGCACGAGCTGCGCTTGCGTGATGGGCCTCTGAGCGACCCTCTCGATTTGCTGTCGCCCTGTGGTGTTGCCTCGGCCTCTTTGTGTGGTGCTCGGAGGAGTGGGGATGATGTTCTGAGGACTCTGCTGGCTCAAAGCTGCGCTTCTGTCTAAAGTGGGTTGGGGAATGGCTCCTCTCAGCAGCGACAGACATCAGTGCACCTCCAGCGGTGCGCCCAGGCCGACAGTTGCCGCCTGCGAGCTTCTGAAGAGGGATATGGGCTTTCCCTAGAGTGATGCTTCCCTTCAGTCGAGCCAACGAGGCGGTGAGCCCGAACCGGCTTCCGGGCCACTCAGAAGAATAATTGTATCATACTTGACAAACAGTCGGTGGTTGGTCCTGTCTCTCGAAGACTGCTGCTGACTTTCGGGCTGGAGGGGGATATGGCAACAATAACGCACATGAACACCTAACCTGGCACCTCTGGAATCGCTGCCTTTTATTCAGCCTTGCTCATTGCATTATTATCTTCTCTGCTCTGGCACAAGCCAGCGCTTTGAGCGAAGAGCCAGGTCTTACGCTACCTTTAGTAGTGCTTACTCAGCCATACCTTGTTGGAAGCACAGTGGGGACAGACCACTTTCCAGGCATCGAATCCCAGCATGCATGTAAGGGGTGCCTCTTTGCCTTGATAGAGCTCCAGCATGCCGCGCCAGATTGGGCGAGCAGTTCGTCTTCTCTCGAGTTGCATCCATCAGAGGGTAGCAAGTGAGGCCGTAAGGGCGCTGCCTGTGGCACTACAGGAATATGTGAGAGCTCAATAAACGATACTCTTGTGCAAGATACTGCTTCTCACGGAAATCCATACTTGTCTTGGGTGTGACATACCCTCACCGTGCAGAATTTCCCTGGGAAGGCCACACTTTGCAGTCGCAGGAGCTCTGTGCATTGACATCCTTCAGCAAGTTTTGCTTGGCACCATCTTTAGGCGCTACTATTCTTGCAGGCATGCTCCAGCAGCGGCCCCTCCTTGAGGAGCTTTGCAACCAACAGTCAGGATATCTTCAACACGGTGAGCATGCACATGAGCAGCATAGCACAAGCATGTCGTGCATCTTCTGTGACACAGTGCACTGCCTTGTTGTTCTTTCTGAGACCTGAGACTGTGTGCTCGGCCATGCAGCACCGGCATTCAACGCAGAACAACTGGGACACGCCGTTCGACTTCACCTCAGAGAACTATGAGCATGTACGTCCTGCAGGCCAACACCTGCCCCTTTATAGCAGCATTGCTAGCACTCTGCACCACAGCATTGCTTCCTGCTGCCTGGGGCTCCCTGCTCTTGCTGTGCTCACGTAACTACCTGCATGCAACTTCCATGTACCTGTCCCACGTGCGTTAATCCCTTGAGCAATGTGCAATGCAAATCCGACTGTTCACAGCTGAGGAACGCTTCTGTGGGTTGCAGGTGGCGGAGATCCTTTCGCGGTTCCCCACGAACTACAAGCAGAGCGCCTGCATACCGCTGCTGGACCTCGCGCAGAAACAGAACAATGGCTGGCTGAACCTGGCAGCCATGAACAGGGTGGCTGA
This sequence comes from Coccomyxa sp. LA000219, assembly GCA_000812005.1. Taxonomy (NCBI): domain Eukaryota; kingdom Viridiplantae; phylum Chlorophyta; class Trebouxiophyceae; family Coccomyxaceae; genus Coccomyxa; species Coccomyxa sp. LA000219. The sequence goes on along the minus strand of KN714652.1, from coordinate 747,224 downwards.
GATCCTAGAGGTGGCTCCAATCCGTGTGTACGAGGTGGGCTTACCAGGAACTACCCCTGGAATCCTCACAATTCTATCTTTTGTGCGTTGCTTGATGCAGATCCTGATGATTGTGTCACAGGTCATATTGGCTTGCTGGATTTGCCTGCAGGAAGCCCATCTCTGCCAGCAAGGCAGGCAAGCAAGTACGAGCTACTACTGTGTTGCTCATCGACGCTGGAGGTTGCAATGACGGGAAGGATTGCACTGGATGCGCATGGGATGAGAGCCGTTACTGACTTGTGCAGGTGGCAACCTTCTACACCATGTTCAACAGGTCCCCAGTGGGCAAGTACCAGGTCCTGGTGTGCGGGACCACGCCCTGCATGCTGTGTGGCTCGCGCAACCTGTCATCTGCGATCCAGGACCACTTGGGTATTGCATATGGGCAGACCACGCCGGTAGGCTTCCTGACACTGCATTTATTTGAACAGCACAATGCAATCCCTCTCATTCTTGTTCGTCAGGCGGTGGCAGTCACACATACTGTCATCACCCTGCGCTATCAGCCTGGACGCTGTCGCAGCCCTCTAAAAGTCTGTTCACTTGGCTGGCTGGCTTTGCCATCCTTCCACAGTTTTGCGCATGTGGCAGTCAGGTAGCATAAACAACATGGTCCAATTTGTGGGAATCTCCTGGATTGGGTTGCAAGAATTAGTGCTGCTGCAGGATGGCATGTTCACCCTGGGAGAGATGGAGTGCATGGGCAGCTGCGTAAATGCGCCCATGATTTGCATCGCCGACTTCAGCAACGGCGTGGAGGGCTTCTCCTACAACTACCACGAGGACTGCACCCCCGAGGATGTCATCAAGATTCTGGAGGACATCAAGGCCGGAAAGAAGCCCAAGGTGAGACAGCAATCCTTCCGTGACGGCAATCGCCTTGCGCAGCGCCTGTTGCGCCAGAACAGCCCAATGATCACACGCCATGCTCGAGATAGCGCTGGTAGAGCACTGTGAAGCTCTCTGGTATCAGGTAGATGGGAGCCATGTTCAATGTGACAGATCCTGGTCATTAAGGGGGGGAGTGCATGCACAGCCCAGGCTTGCATGCAAAAGCTGAGCAATCATGTCTTCATCTGTGTGGCTGAGGTGTTGGTCACTTCAGCTGTGCAGAGGCTTGGGAGCCACAGTGAGCTCATGTTTCAGGCTGTGGTGTGTTGTGGCGTGCAGGCGGGTTCGCAGTACAGGAGGTATGCAGAGCCGGCAGGGCAAATGCAGAACGGCAAGTGGGTCTCGGCCAAGAACAAGGCGGGCCTGACGCTGCGCTTCGAGAACAGCGGTGGCAAGCCGCCTGGCCCATACTGCAGAAACCTGGACGAAGCTCCGGCAGAGGGCGAGGTGTGCTTTCTGCGCCTTCCCTAGCTATAGCCCCCCTACTGTTTGCAAGAAGCCTGGCCCTCACTCAGGAGATCATCCAAGATAGGAGAGCAGTTGTGTGTATCCGCAATGAAGAAGTGAGCTGCGTGTCTGGTGTTAGAAAGAAGAGTACTTTGTGAGGCTGCTTTGGAGTTGACAAGCTTGAGCAGGGCGCCTTCATAGAAGCGAAAGGTCTTGAGTGCTGGGCTGGTCTTCAGCTTCCTCCTTATGGCTGCGTATGTTTCTCGCTTTCAGCTGTGTCTGATGCAGCACGTCTTAATCAGTTTTTTTTTCATGTGCAGCCTAAGGGTCCTCCCAGCGCCCCGCCCCCGCCGCCTAAACAGGAGGTCAAGGGCGTCAACGCAAAGGTCTGATTGAAGTGGAGAATGGCTTTGACTTAGAGGACAAGGATGCAGCTGGTATCTTAGCTTTCCAGCAGTTACTTCGGCCAGGCTCTCGGGATGTTGTTCTGCACAGGATTCGCCTAATTGGGCAACTTCTCAGAAATACGAAATGGACGTCTGTAATGACAGAGCGCACGCTCCTAAACCTGACTCGAGCTTCTCCTGTTGTCATTTAAACGATTTGCAAGTGATTGCAAAACACGTTACATGCGGTATGATCGGCTAGTGATGCTAGGCCAAGTTTTGCGTAGCAATCTGCATATCATGTGAGCCAAAATCATGCGAGAAAAAGTCAGCAGGCATTGACGCCATTTTACTAGGCCTATAGTAGGCACAGACGGCCTGCCTGCGGCTTGAAAAGGGCCGGTTCGGGGCTCCGACCTATAACCCAGGTGACTTCGCGACAGCTGGAGCACAGCTGGATCAGTCATATGACTCATAGTGCCATGTCCAGGCTGCGGTATTGTCGCACCGAACTATCACCGCCCCGCAAGATCCAGGCACCTGCGGGCCCTGCTTCCGGTGCGTCTAGCCTTTCGGGTCTGACAGTTCCTCTGTGTATCACCCAGACAGCAGCAGGCGTGCCAGGTCGGGGGTACACCGGACCATAAGAGTGAGCAGGCACGAGGGGTCAAGATCGATGGTACAGACGGTCACTGGGTAGAGCATCCCGGTGGGGCGATTGAGAATCGACTCTGATGCCGAGAGCTTGACGCTGACGGCTTCCGAGATGGAGAGGGCGTCGTGCGACATCGCCTTCAACGATCTGCGGTTCACGATCCAAAGTGGAAAGGAGACATTGAGGCTCTTGCAAGGCGTCAGCGGCGCGTGCCGAAGTGGGAGGCTGACTGCAATCTTGGGCCCTTCAGGATCATCCAAGACCACGCTGGTATGGTGTTATATACAAAGTACTTCCGGTATGTCTATGAGGACTTGTCCTAAAGTATATCATCAGAGAAGAGCAGGGCCATGTCTGTGGGGTTGCATCAACATCATCTGCTTCTGCTTGATGGATTCTCAGCCTGCACGCAGCATGTGGAGAATGAAGACGCAAGTTCGCTGAAGGTGTGAAGCACTTTTTGCGCAGCTCAAGTTTCTGGCCGGATGTATCTCCGGAGGCAAGCAGGACGGCACTGTGCTGATAAATGGCACCCCAGTGCGAGACACTGCCTTCAAATCACGCCTGGCCCTTGTCTGGCAGAGCGACATCCTCCTGCCAACAGCCACTGTACGCCCTTTCCCTAGCTTTGCTGGCTGCTCCGTTGCCATCTGCGAACACTTATTTGTACTTATAAGAATACATATACATCGTGCTTGACCTGTGCAGTCACTTTGCAAGGCACCACCATCTGTGCTATCATGCATGACACAAGCTCAGTGCCATGACCTTGTTATCTCCTGCAGGTCCGTGAGGCAGTTCTCACAAGCGCGCTGCTGCGGTTGCCTAGCAGCATGAGCAGGGCGCAGAAGGAGTCCCGTGTGGATCACATCCTTGAAGAGCTGGTATGACTCATCTCTGCATGCCCATCGGGCCTCTTTTGGGAGTCTGTAACCTGCCCCGCATCTGTTGCAGGCTGTCTGGAACAGCCCATATGTCTCATGTAGTGTCCCGCCTGATGACACTGCATCAGGATAGGTCCACCATACCTTCAAGACCAAGTCCCACAGGAGTTGCCCTTGTCGTCAGGTCAGCGTTCAGCGGCCCCTTATAGCCTGCCCCAGACAGCACAGGGAGCTGTCAATGCATTCTGCATGAAGGGGCTTCCCGGCGCAGGACTGCACTGCTGAGCCTCCTTGCTTCAGTGTGACGTCGCTGGGACTCTCACTGCGGGGTTTTCTAAGAGCTCTCTAATGGCACCGTCATGCTGAGCACTGCCCGCATGCAGGACCTGGCGCGTGTGAAGGACCACTTGATCGGGCAGGACATAGACGGGACGATGTCCGGCATCTCGGGCGGGGAGCGGCGCAGAGTCTCGGTGGGCATCAGCCTGGTCACAGACGCTCAGGCGATCTTCCTGGACGAGCCCACCACCGGCCTCGACTCCGAGTCGGCCGAGACGCTCATGCAGCTCCTCGCTCGTTTAGCGCAGAAGCGCGGCAAGACGGTGAGCCGCCTCTCACGCCTGCGCCCATGACCGCAAGCCAGGAATTGGTGAATGCATGCACATGCTAACAAAGCAGGGAGTGCCGAGACCCTCATGTGCCTGCTGGCCTGACCGGCACAGTAGCGCATCATGATGGCGAGACACAGAGTACGTCTGCAGATGCGCACCTGCAGCAGAAACTCCACAAGGCGGCATGCAATGTAAGGGCACTCGTTGCTGGCTTCTCAGTGCATGAAGAGGGTATGCATAACAGATGACGTGAGTCGCTGCAGACGGGGTGCTGTTTTGTGATGCTCTGTATTTGTACTGCAGGTGGTGTGCACCATTCACCAGCCCAGCAGCGACATCTGCTCACTCTTTGACGACGCTATGCTCCTGTCAGGTGAGCAACACTTCTTCAAGCCTTGCCTGGGAACATCCACATCTCCAGCCATCGGCCTGTAATCTGAGTTGCGAGAATAAGTGCATGATGTATGTAACCCACCTAGTGAGCACATTGTATGACGAGGGCTTTTGCTGGGTTCAGGTGGAAGAATGCTGTACAACGGGTCGTGGGAGGAAGCAGAGACATACATGGCAATCGCTGGCTTTGGGTGAGCGCCTGCATTTATGAACACCTGCTGGCAGAACTCTTGCACCTGTCAGTACAGACTCTAATGAGTAGGACACCTGGCGCAGTGTCCATATCAGCGTCGCGTCCTGGAAAGATCTGTCCTGTTGGTGAGGGTACATGTCTGACGAGTGCACCCATGTGCAGGCGGCCGCTGCAGAGGAACCTGGCAGAGCATCTGCTGTGGCTGGCCAAGGACAGGGCCCACTCCGTGCCAAACCTGGCCAAGCTGCACACCCTGTCCTGGAAGGTCCACTCGGCCCTTGAAGAGGTGATGAGCCCTCTATGACAACCTGACTGACTTGAAGGTGCCTCCGTGCCGTTCTTGTAGACTGCGCACTGTTTCACTGGCACCCATTGCTGCTGCATGGGATGCAGCTTGAGTATCTCATCACGATGGTGCCTCAGATAGGTTGCACGTTCAGGACTACTAATTAACTGTAATACTGCTGACTATATGCCTATGTATCAGTGAGGTGGGCTTGATCATCTATCATGTTTCACTGCAGGCTAACGTCACTGGAGTGGACAGCGCTCACGTGCTGCAAGAAATCTTGATAGAGGAGCACGAGAGCACCCTGAAGGGCAAGGGCGTCAAAGAGGTGCCCTCTCCCGCCAGCGTGCTCCACGTGGACTACCTGTCAGACACCTGCAGCCGCTCTAGCAGCCAGCCCACAGAAGAGTCAGCCAGCAGCAGCACACCAGGTGTGCCCATCCTTCCCTGTACCTACATTGGCGTGTTAGTCATCAAGCAGGTCCTGAGACTAAATGCCATGAGTGCGCTATTTTACAGAGCAACAATGCAGGGAAAGCAGCAAAGCCTTCACACAGAGCATCGTCACTCTGCCCTGGCACTGCAACGAGACGAGATGCCAGAACACATGAGGTTGGCAGATTCTGTTGGAGGTCGAGGCAGGGATTTGAGATACGTTGCGCATGCGCAGTGCTCTGGGACAACAGGTCGGACAGGTCGAGCAAGTTCGAGGGGGGCGACAGCAGCGCAAGGGGCGCGTCTCACCTGCGCCAGACGGGCATCCTGTGCGCGCGCTTTGCGCGCTCCTGGCTGCGCAGCCCTGTCAGCCTCAGCATGCAGGCGCTGCAGTACGGCATCGCTGCCGCACTCATGGGTGAGCGCAACTCCTGACATACCAGGCTTATACTGCCTCTCTGTTGCAGGGCAGCGGCAAGGAACAGGCCCCCATGTCTGCTGTTACATTTCACAATTCATAAACATGGACGGCAGCTAAGCAGAGCTCGTTTACATTAAGTGGAGCATCTCCAGCCAAAGCATGAGCGCACGTGCGCACATCTGAGCTATGTCAGGTGGCTTAAGCGGGATTTTGCAAATGCGTGATACCTTGCCGAGCATGATGGCTGCCAGTGACTTGGGGAAGACTTCAACTGAAGTGTTGTCAGAAGTGAGCCCCGGTAGCTGACAACGTCACTGCTGCTGCTGCAGGGGCCATGTACTACCGGCTGCCCGGGGATGTGTCGGCGGGCGTCTACGATAGGGTCGCGTCGCTGTGGTTCGTCGGCATGGTTGTCATCTTCATGTCCGGCAATAGCGCGCTCACCATCTCGTACACGCAGAAGCCGCTGCTGCGCCGGGAGGTGTACGCAGGGCACTACAGCTACCTCCCCTACTACATCGCCAAGACGCTGACCACCCTGCCACTGCAGCTGGCGTATGCTTCGCTCTACGTCCTCATGACGTATTTCCTGGTGAGGCCCCCTCACACCCACCCCTCGCGCACCATTAACCCCCCACCCGCCCATTGACCCTGCAGCATGGCATGCTGCACCACAGCTCGCCTGTCACAGTGCTGCAACTGCAGCCATGATTTACTTCGTGGCGAGGCCCCTCCCACTCACCCCCACCCGCCCATTCACCCTGCGGCCTGGCCTGCCACAGATTAATTGTCACAGCAGTGTTGCCATAGCTGGAGCAGTCCAGAACAGTAGCCTTATGCCCCTACCTGGACATTGTGGACCAGGTACAAGCATATCATCTCAGAGTTCAGAGCCGCTGGATTCTCAGAAAGGCATGCCACTGTGCAGGTGGGCTACCAGGTGGCGGCAGCGAATTTCTTCTACTATGCAGCCATCATCTTCCTGCTGATTCTCATCTCTGAGACCCTGGGCATGCTATGCTCTGGGGCATTCCGGGCCGAGCTGACCGGGGCCATTGTCTTGCAAGCCCTCTACGTGCCTCTGCTGATGTTTGTCGGCTTCTTCCAGGTACGAGCAGCTTCCTTCAATACTGCACATGGCTCCCTCTTGACACTTCAGTCCTCTGCTGAGGGCATTGAAGCTCCGTATAGCAGCTTTATGTCAACTTTAGCCACCGCCAGCTGTTGCCATATTCGTGACTCTGAGTGGGTGCATGTCAGGTGTGTGTGTCTTGGGGGTCACTTGGTATGTGTCTGCTTTTGTTGACCTATTCTCTGGGTTCCCTGGGCAAGAATAGGGCAAACCGAGTCATCATGAGGTAGCTGCTGACGCTGGCTGTTATGTGCAGACAACCACCCCAGCCTGCTTCGAGTGGATCAAGCGCATCTCCTACGCGACATATGGCTACTCCGCGCTGGTCAAGAATGAGTTCAGCGGCCTGACCCTTCAGGAGGAGGGAGGATACTACACCTCCGATGCCTCCGAGCTCATCCCGACAAACATCAAGACCAGCTTATCGCTGGGGGCAAACGCAGGGATCCTGATTAGCATCTTGGTAGGCCTACGCATCATCCAGTATATCCAGATGCGCCTCATCATTGCTGCTAAGTTCCTATGAGCGCCAGGCCAGCTCTGCAGTAGCTAACGAGATGTCTGAGAGATGCGCCAGGCAGATGATGACAGTGACGGAGGCAGGCTTTGTTGAAGGCGTTGCTCAGAGCAGAGTGGTAGGTTTTGCGGCCCATTTTGAGGGCATGCACCGTGGGATAGAGGGGTTTCTCTCACAACACACTAAACCAGGGTCACGGACAAGCAAAGTAGTGCCCTCATGCCCGAAACAGCCCAACACTTCAATACTTAGGGCAGGGCTGATGTGGGGCAAAGCATGGGAGTTTGCCATGTCAGAGAGAGTCTGGGATTGCTTTGTCGGCTTGTGGCAAGAAGCTGTAGACTGACAAGGGCCAAGCAGGAGGCACCATCATGACAGACCACCTAACCTGACAGGAAACAAATTGTCCAGAGATTGTTCAGACTATTGTAGCTTAGAAGAAGGGAGCTAAGCAGCATGCAAGAGCCTGTAGCCTCAAGCCTACTGGCTAAGGCACAGCCCTTTACGTCCCGGGTATGTCAGTGATCAGAATACCAGTAGTTGCTGTGCACTCGAGAGAAGTTTCCAGCACACTACCATAGACACAGCAGCATTGTTGGGTGCACATTGCGTGCATGCAGTGCGAGACCACTCAAGAAGCTCTCCTAGACAACACAATGTAAGCAGATGCCTGCGCTTTTACATCCACATGCCTCCCCTCAGACTGTTGGGACACTCTTACTCATGAGATCAGGCCTGCATCTGCCATTTGCCTGATGCACGCTTAGCACTCCAGCCAGCCTTGCGTCACCAGCAAATTGCTCTTGTCCTAAATTGTTACACAAGGGGATGCTGATCATGACAGAACCTCCATATAAGTACCTCACAGCTTCAAGCCTGCTCGAGAGGCTGAGGCTAACAATGCTACCATGAAGCTAATGACCTTGTGCACTGTAACACCCTCTGTCTAGCTGATAGGCGAACTACTCATGATGCAAAAGCAGTGTTGACCTGACCAAAACAAACTATTTCCCATTGCCATGTGCGGTAGTAGAACGGTGCCCATGGGCGACCGCCCCCAGGAGCTTTGATAAAATCCCCAGGAGCTTTGGGAATCTGACACATGACCAATTGTGATATGACTGAAGTTGTAGTATGTGCATCATTGCAGCTAGGTCAGCGACTATATTACCGCAGCGCTGAAGATTCGACTACACCACAAATGGGTATGGTGCGGGATAGTCAGGTGCAGACTGACTACTGCTGGCTTTGCTAGCCCTCATGGATCTTATTGCACCGTTAGCCATGTGTCCTGTTGGAAATTCAATTCAGAAGCGCCTCACGATTGAATTCTTCGTCCTCCTCCTCCTCTCCGTCCTCCTGCAGAGCAGAGCTAATTCCTGAATTGCATGGCATGAACAGCATGTTTTGCTACACTATGCCAAGATACTGACCCAGCTCTCCAAGGGATGGTGCTGGACCTTATGCTCAATGCACTCAGGAGGGTTCAACAAATCATACAGTCATGCCCTGTGTATGGTAAAGTGCATTTGCAAGCGATAGTGTCAGGCATTGTTGAAGGGCTAGTCTTGAAAACATGCAGCAGACATCTACACAGAGCACTCTGAATTTGCCAAGACAAGCATACTGATCCCTCCATGTATAATCTGGTGACACGCACAGGCTTATAGCACAAGATCCTGCATGAAGTCTGTACTTTGCAGGACTATGGCCACTTACATTTTCTGAGACACAATGTGGATGTCCAAAACTACTGACCTTGTAGGGGCTATTGACTGAAGATGTCCTGCCTAGCGATGCCAGGTGACCGGAGAAACCGCTGGTGCTGCGGTTGGGGTTGTTGATCCAGTCCTGACGCGCGCCGGTTGCCTCAGCCTCCTGTACCGCCCTCTGCATTTCCGTTCTGTCGCCCGTGCTCAATCGCGCCAGCTCGCCTGACAGCTCCACGACCTCTGCATGGCATAAGCTTTCAGCTTACGACTTATGCGGTGCCTCCCATTGTTCACAATGGTGATGCATATGAAGGCTCACCGTGCATGGGCTCCAGCTCAAACGTTGCCTCAGTCTCCTTTCGGAAGGGAGCCGGTGTCTGGATCATTGTCTTTGGCGATAGATTGCTGCTGGAGGGCGTCTTGTTGCCTGTAAGGTCAATGGTGTTCCCGTTGTCAGTTCTGACACATAGCACCTCAAGAGACTCATTGCATGAGGTTGCTCCCCCACAGGGCATGAGGAGCCTGATGACAGGCAACATATCTCAGGCAAATTAAAGCTGTAGGTCAGTAGATAGTCAATTGGCTCAGTTGCAAGGCTTTTGCCAGATCCTAAAGAAGAGCATATGGTGATGCCATCAAGGGCTCTGCACAGCTTCTGGTGCAAGGAAGGGCTCACCAAGCTGAAGGGGCGGGACAGCTAGCAGTCCACCAAGGCATGCAGGTGGAGGGATGGGAGCTGCTGCTGCCGTGTTGGTGATGCTGTCGAAAACGCCTGCGCTCACTCAGAGGCATGGATAGAGCCTAACTGCAATCTGGACATGTCAGGCTTACAAAGATTGAGCATGCACCGGGCCAGCTGGAGCTGAATGGACTGAAGTCATCCTGAACAAGATAACGTTGCGGTGCTGCCATGGGCTCTGCACCGTTACGGAGTCCCAGAGGTGGCTTACTCTGCATGTTGGGAGTGACACGCCCGGGTGGGCCTGCGGGGGTGGGAACAAAAGTGGGGAAGGCCCTCTGGTTGAAGGCGCCTGCGCTCACCCACACTTCAGGGAGTGGAGCCTTATCGCAACCTGGACGTTTCAGGCAAAAGAAACCATGCATGCGCGGGGCTGACATTATCATAAACAAGAGGACCACAAGCTGCCGCCAAGCGCTCTCTGTGACTTTCTAGTGCACAGAGTGGCGCACCTGAAAGGTTTGGGGTTACAAGACCAGGTGGACCGACTGTAGTGGGCGTGAACACGGCCAAGGCGGAGCTGGGACCGCTTCCAGATGAACCTGCACAGTTGTCTTTCATCATCAGAACACCATAGGAGTATACAAGACAGGCGGAAATCTGCAAGGACACCAGCAGCGCTTGCATACAACAGACAGCTATGCCAAGGTCTCAAGGTCCTGGTAAAGTTGCGGATGCTTGTCACTAAGCCATACGTGGGCTGTCCAGCCCTGTCAATCAGAGGTCTCACCTTCAGCAATGGCTTTGTACTGCTTTGCAGTGCTGATATTGGCCATACCCGGCAGCTGATGCTTAGAACAAAACCTTGGCGTTGAGTTTCCTGCATGAGCATCCAGGAGTGAAGGCCATACTGGTGCACATCCCACACCAGACATATGCAGACATACATACCCATGCAAAGGAATGCTCTCAATGGGAAAGGATTCTCGAACGGATTTCTCAGCAATGACTCTCGCATTGGGCGCTTCTGCCGTTGTCTTACAGTGGAGATGCTGGCGCAAGACGCACCTTTGACATTGAAGTTTGCCCTTGTCTCACATCCATCAGCCTCGCACTTTTTGTGATGGTTGTCTGACATGTCAGACTGCCTGTGTTGGCTGCAGTGGGTGCGTTCTGTGGTGCCCTTTGCTCCGTAGCTGGCGTTTTTGTAGCATCCTACCACTTGGCATATGTTGCTGCCCTGCAAGTTGCATGACCATTGTGAGGGGCATGAACTTGTCCTTGGCATCACTGACTGTCTTTTCTGACTCTTCACTCGCATGTGCTGGATTGGCTGTTACTCGGAACCCCATGCAATTCATATTGATGGCACCCACACTGATATCTTCAGCCTACTAGTAGTGAAGAGCACTGTGTTTCCTCCCCGTCAAGGTCTATTAATAAGAATTGAGTGCACTGAGTATGCCAGGCTCACCTTGCCATCGCTGGCCACCGTGTGAATGGGCATGTTTTGAGTTGATAGGGTGTTGAACTCGACTCCTGTTCGCACCTACTACCTACAAGCAGCACGATCACATTCCCTGCAACACTCTACTTGGGATGCCAGACACCCACTGGACAGAACGGCCTGCTTTACGTTGGTCGCTTATGCATGCTTGGGGAGCATGCTGCTGGCAAGTTGAAGCTATCACAAGAATGATGCATGGTGGAACTCGTAGCCCAGCACAGTCTTCTGTCTTTCAGGCTGCTTTTGGTACTGCTGAGATGCCAACAGTGGTCCAAGAATCCGAAAAAGAAGCAGATTCCCAGGGTGAGCCGCACATCATAGTGCCTCTCTTTCATAACTGCTGTCCTGACCTTATCATTGATAGCTTCCCCGTTTGTTATGGAATCAGATGAGAAAGGAAAGGGGTGCACCTGCACGCCTGCTCCTCGACGAGCTCTGGCAGCGCTTGACGAGTGTCTGAGCGTTGCACCACGCGATGCACGCAGTAGAGAGCTAGTAATGTATGTCTTAGATACAGTCTTTGGGGCAGAAATGGAGGGAGATTCGGGCAAGCTGTCCGAGGTGCTGACTCATCATGAGCCCTGTCATCACCACCTTCTGCAGGTGCATCTGCATGCAACAATGTGGCACCACATCTATTACATTGCGGGCTTGATGACAGCCAGAGGTTGGCTTGGAGGTACTGGGAAGCATCACTGCCCGGCCGGAACCCTTCCTTCTTGCACAAGCCTCACGGTGTTGAGAACCATGCATGCCTGGCAGTGCAGGTGCATGTGCTCAAGCAGGGCTCATTGCAGGTGCTCTGTGGGGCTTGAGAACCTATCATGGGTTTTCAGAGGCTTTTGAAAGGATCGCACGTCCTCAGCTGCTCCTGAATAAACCACACATGAGCCATTTTAGACCAATGTGCTGCAACATGCTCATGAAGCATGTGTCAGTATCACAAACAAGTACAGCAAGGTTGGTGCTGACACTGTGACATGCCCTCTCACTGCTTGAGTACACCATGCCATCTTTGCCGGTAAAATTGGTGAGAGCTTCTCCGGACTACTGTCTTCCATGCTGAGTCATTATCACAGTTCGCGCCAGAGTAAGGTTTTGCTGGCTAGAACTCGGACTATTGTAGGGATAACATTACACCAGAGATGGGACCAGACTAGGACACATGACGGACAGCGTTCCAAGAGCATTTAAATCAGGTCAATTTATAACACGCTGTATCCTGAGGTGTGCTCTTATGCCATCTGTGCAGACTCAGCTACTGCAGCGCTGTGGCTGCATAGCGCTGCTGCAAGGCTTCTAGGAAGTGTTTGAGCCCTTGATGCAGCAATCATCTTTCCCACAAGGCGCTTCTATGCTACTGGTGTTACAAAGTCATTCCCAATGCCTTTTAAAACACTTGTTACCCAATCTGAAGGCACATGGCTATCGTACTGGCAATGGCCCACAGCAATCCAAAGACTGGGCTAGAACGATCATGACTTGGCTGAGACAATGCTTTAACCGGTCCGAGCCATGATGGCTTGAAAAAGGGGGCAGGGGCGGGAAGTGGGTGTCGTCATGGGAGATGACCGGGGATGAGGTGCCAGGCTGCTGCGTGAAGAGTGATTGGTGTCCCACTGACGCAGGGGTGGGCTGCCCCTCCCTCTGCTTCCCAGCTGACTGGACGCCCTGCCCGGGCCCCTGAAGCTTTGTGGGCCGATCCTGGGCCACCTGGGCCAAGGGCCGCAGCAGCTGCGCAGGCTTGGCGACATCCGCAGAGCTGCACAGCACTCCAGTCTTTCAGATGCAGATTGTGCTGCACAGAGCTGCTCCAGTTTGGGAGTTTACTGGGGTGTGACTTCCGTACTTGACATTATAGCAGCCACTGCAGGGAGTCAAGAGGTTCTTGCATTATAGCTCTCACTGCCAATTCACTGCTGCTATGGATAGCGGGTTTCTCACCTGCGCGTCTCTGCAGGCGTTGCCTCTGCTGCGGTTGAAGCATCAGCAGCGCCATCAGCAGCTTCTGACTTGCTCTCGCCAGCCTCAGGCGCAGGCGTGCCATCCTGCTGAACAGAGCCGCCCCTCTGCTTCTCCAGGGCCTCGCTCTGGGCCTTTTCCCGGGCCTTGAGCACGGGCATGATCAGGTCGGCCAGCTTAGGGCTGGGGGGCTTGCGGTGGGAACCCTCGAGGGAGTAAGTATCGATGGTGCGCTTGCCCCAGCCCCCACGCCTTCGCCTGGACTCCTCGCGCTCCTGGCCTTGGCCTGCAGTGAGTTTGTGACATTTTGGACATGCAGCTCTCTGGAAGGTTTCACCGTGTGACCGTGACTGTGTGTGCCCAGGAACGGGGGCCAGGGCTCCGTCTGATGGGCCTGGCCTTACGGCCTCAGTTGCCTCCCCTGGACGTTGAGAGTATCAAAAAGACAAGGTTTTGAGGATGGCCTGTGACCCTGCCATAGACCTCCTGTGCCTGCTGGCCCTTCACAGTACATGTGGCTGGTCATTCGCATCGTTCCACAGGATCACAGGCAGGCCTGCTCTGCCATCTGGCTTCATCACGACTCCTTTCCCTCAAAGGCTCCGTGTACATTACAAGGCCAAGGCAGAGACCTCTGGTCTAGACAGGCATGATGCACAAGGCTGCGCTGCTCAGCAGGCAAAGCCTCTGGCCCTGTCATAGGAATGATGTTGAGTGATCTTGCAGGCATGCTTCACCTGCTTTCTTCTGCAGAATGATGTCATCAGGTAGCGCAGGGGCTGGGGGGCATGTACCCTGGGATGTCTCCTCCATCTAAGCCCAGGTCAGAGGAACCCCGGCCCGCCTGTGCCTGCAGCGCTGGGAGAGGGGAAGGTGTAGGCGCAGACTGCGCAGCACACAGGCGTCAATTCAGGTGTGTGCTGAGGTGTAGCAATATACGTCTGAGTTCCCTGCCTCCTTGGGAAAGCACAAACACCATGACTGGCAGATGTAGATATCTGCTCATTCCAGGTAGCTTATATCCAAAGCACACTGCTCAGCCAGGCAGCATGGCCTTGGGGCGTGCTTTACTGACCAATCGTCACGCCAGGTATGAAACATACAGTGAGCTGGGAGTGCGCGGCACTGGCCTGAGCAATGTATGCCTTGCCGCAAGCATGTTGAATGCATGCTAAGAGTCTGCCTTTGACTCGACAGGTGCATCTGGCCACATCAACTCACTGCACGATCAGCAGGATGTCAACGTGGGGCAAGATTGCGTACCTATGGCTCCACAGGTGAAGTCCTGGGAGGAGGTGGGGGCTGCTGCTGCTGCAGAAGCTGCAGCTGCAGCTGCATCTGCATCGCCTGCTGCTGCTGCGCCGCAGACTGCTGCATCGCCCGCTCCAACTGCATGACCACTCAATCATCATCATATTTAAGTCCTCCTTCTGCACACTGAGCCTCACACTGAGCCTCTAAAGCCCTTCTGGTGTGTGATGCCAATCTCATGCAACAGGCCATCTCAGTGCGATTTCACTCCACCCTGAACTGAGAAACCATGGCAACACTTATACGTCACAGGAATTGAAGATGTGTGCTATAGCCCTGCCGGCCCTGCAAATAGTTTGCTTGATAGGACAGTAAGAGTTGCAGCCAGTAAGAATGGTTTTCAGGGGCAGATTAAGTACCTGCAGGCGCTGCTCCCTGGCGTGCAGCTTCATCTGCGCAGTCTGGAAGTACTGCGCATCTGAGCTGCCCGTCTACTGCATGGTACCGACACCGCAGACGGCTGGGTGACAGGATTGAAGGGCGACTCATCGACCATTGTAAAGGGGGAGCCCTGCATGTACTGCAAAGAAGGAAGGTGAGATCACAGACTATTTTCTCTATCAGTAGAATTAGGAAGCCTCACTGCACAGGCATGGGCCTGCCAATGGCCATGGTTTGGAGAAGGGGGAGATAATTGAGTGGCTGTGTTGGTGAGTGAGTACAGGTAAACATGATGCGGATTGTACCTGTGCCTGCAGCTGGTCCAGGAACGGTGGCTGGGTCTGGATTGCTGCCTGGGCGCCAATTGTGTTAGGCGCCTCAGGAGCGTACAGCCCTGGCGGCAGTGAGAAGCTGTCAAAGCCCTGCAGCGGCTCAGAGAGGGTTGATTCCAGGTCGCTGGGATAGTGCTCGTGCATCCTGCTGGGGATACTGCTGCCCTCTTGCAGTGTGCTTTCCAGGTCCCCTGCAGTGCATCAGCCAAAACCTGAGTGCCATTGCACACATGTGTGTGGGCTGATTAGCTGTCAAGACAGCTCTCTGATGCCAATGCATATGCCCAGGTTCCTGCACTGACAATAATGCAAAGCCATGATGTCCTCAAATAAGACCACTGCAATGATAGCTAATTTCCAATTGAAGAGGTGCTACTTCTCAGAGGGCTATGCGATCTGTATTGTGTTGAGTAAAAGTAGAAAAGTTCAGTCGTTTCAGGACCAGAAGGTGCAGCAAGCCCGCACCTGCATCTGCTGAGGTTTGAAGACTGAGCAGCTGGTCAGACACCAGGGGCTTGGGCAAGGCAAATGCTCTCTGCTGCACGGGAGCTGCCTTGGCGCTCTTTGGCGTAGCCCTTGCTGCCCTCCCCTGGCTCTGCTGGGCAGTTGGGCTTTTCCTTGCTTGGCGGCCTGTGCTGGCTGCGACCACAATACCTGCGCACACCAGACATCGTCTTCTCAGACATGTATGACCATACATACTTAGTGGAGTCCATCTCACATGATGCGCAGGCGAACTGCATGCTGACAGAACCTGAGGCCCAGATCTGTAGCATGTATAGATGGAGGTAGACACCCAATTTGCCAGACCAGCACCATACTGGCATCATGGGCGTCTGGGTTCTGCTTGAGCTGGGTGCCTGCTCAGAGGTGCTGTCTTGTAAGACAGCTGCGGCCAGTATGGTTTATGTTCAGGCTGCAGTGTCCAGGCCTTAACAGTATGACAGCATGTCGTGCCCAGGCTGTTGTATTCTATACCCCCGTCAGTATGACGGGAACTCCTAGCATGCATAGGAGCTGAGCAGGACCTTGAGCGAAGGGGAGTGCCTTGGACTTTAAAGGCCGCCCCTTTGCAGAAGAACCACTGCTGTCCTTTCTCCTATTGTTTCCCCGGTTGTCGCCTGCATGCAGAAGCGCCTTCTCATGTTTGCAGTCTCGCTGAGCTTTTCTCAGCCTCTGTGCAGCCTCTGTGCGATATTTTGGAAGCGGTCTGGAACATTTGAGGCACACGCAACTCTGTGGGTCGACCACAGCCCTCCTGGAACATCTCCAGGAAGGCATCAAAACTGCTGAGAAGCCTTTGTGTGGTACCAAATCCCATGGCTGATTAGCAGGCAGATGCAAGTGTCTGTAAGGACGGCATGTAATGCGTATCATTACCTGCACGAGCCTGCTTGGCAGCGCTCTTCTCTCCGCCTGACATTATTGACTCCTCATCCTGCACAATGGCAAGCCTGGGACACTGAACTGCTTTCCAAGGGGAGGTTCTGCCACATGCTTCAGTCCACAGGTTGCTGCCGCTGCCACGTGGAAGGGCCAAGTAAAGCACACCATGACAGGAATTTCCAGTAAGGTAGAAACATGGCTCTGAAGCAGCAAGAGCTCTCATAACGCATGGCCTGCACTGATACAACCAGGCTAGCAAAGGCCATCCTGGATGGGCTCAGAAGGCACCTGGTCATTCTCCAGCAGGCGCATGACCTGCTCCAGGCGGCCAATGTGGGTCTTGTGGTTGGCGATCAGCGGCTCCAGGTCCCGGGACTTGCCGGGAGTGACCTCCACATCCGCCTGCAACGATCCACCTCATGCCTCAGGCCAACTTGTGGGGACCCCTCCTGGAACGGCATATGAAAGTTGCCTCTTCCCGCTTCTGCCCAGCATTGCTGTGAGCAGAAGGCCTTGCTCTGACGGTTCAATCGTAAAAAGAGTGCTCATATGGAGCTGCTACATGATGCAGCGCTAAGCATGTACAGCTGCCAGACCAATTATATACACTGCAGGGTTGCCAAAGCCAGAAGTAGGGCTGCGCATGACACCATGCGCCACAATGAAACCAAGGGGTTCAAGACAGTGCTGAAATAGCGTGCTGCAGGAGGCTATTACTTCGAAACCCGCACATACCATCTGCTGCTCAATGGTGCGGCTGGCTTTTATGAGCAGAGAGGTGTCCCGTATTGTGGCGTCATTTACACATGCCCTGATATGCTCCCGGGTGCGCTGCACATGAGGCACAGTCTCAGTATCACAGCACATTGCTGTGTGCATAGACGCCAATCTCTTTCAAGAGCAGAAGGGATGCCCGGTCTAAGACAACCAGGTGCATCGACAGGGCGCAGGTAAGGCAGCAGTGCTTACCTGAAGCTTCTTCAGCTCTCGCTTCATCACCATCATGGCCTTGTCGCTGTCCTTGACTTTCTGCAGCCATGAGAGGCATACTGATCATCAACAGCACTGCCATGACACCATCAGTAGATGCAGCTTAGGGGAGAGAGAGAAGAGAGATACATTACATCTCTTCCAGCCACCTAGGGCTGATCAGCACCCAGATGGCGGCTGGGAATCCCACATGCATATACGGCAATTGGGACTCAGGATTGTGAGAGCGCTGCAATGAGATGCTTTTGAGGCCTTGAGACACGCATACCTGAGACTCTTCCATCTTCTTGTTGAACTCGTTGAAAAGTAGGATACCATCTGCGACCTTCTTCAGGGTTTGCTCAATGTCCTGCTTGAGCTTTCGGCATGCAGCCATGTCCCTGTTACGGTCTAGGACTGCAGATAGGTTCTGGCTCCAAAGCTTTGCATTGAACTCTGGCATGTCAGCCATGACGCCCTGTCCTGCTTACCACCCCGACGTACACTCGCC